>CM070108.1:20025338-20127838 GCA_036178185.1 Liparis tanakae | reverse complement strand
AAACAGATGGATTTTCCTATTTCGATCAAATATGAATTAAAAAGTGGCTCCACAACTGGCACCAGAAACGCGAGACTCCTTTCAGAGTCAAGTCGTCACACATTGAACAGTCGACGTCCACAGCGAGACGTCCACAGCGAGGCCGAGGACAACCCAATTAAGAGATGCAGTGAGGAGAGCTTGAAGGAAATAGAGACAGCAATAGAGAGCTAACCTGTGTGTGTGTGTGTGTGTGTGTGTGCTATGTTGTGTCATCTCCACTGTTGCGTGGCAGGATGCAAAGATGCTCTTTAAAACTAATTTAAATGCATTTTTTTTTGTCTTTGCAATGAAACAAATCAAGAAGGTTTGCAGGAAAAAAGTGTTGTATTCTCCAGTGCAGCAACACAAGCTGGCATACAGTGAGGTCATGTGACACACACACGCTCACATGGCTTTCTTTCCTCCTGACCTTCATGACCTCGGTGTCAGCAGTTCAGGGAGTCTCATGTGTGTGTGTGTGTGTGTGAGTGTGTGTGTCAGCCGTCACATGTGAGGAGTGAGTGTTAACACGGACTTCTCCGTGAGGGCAAAAGGCATTTCTGAAAATCAAGTCCAGTATTTCCTCCCCTCTGGGAAAGTGGACGGTAGGTGTCAGCTAGCGTCACGCATGACGTCCGTACGCGTGGAGACCGCGTGAAGGTGAACATGTGGTGCAGGAGCCTCGATGTGAGGACATGCAGAATAGTCTGACGTGCTCTTAACTGCCACACACACACACACACACACACACACACACACACACACACACACACACACACCGCCACACGGTGACGGAGGCCTGTGCTGTTGCTTTGGCGTTCACACATTTAAAAAAGACTGATTTTATTTTTTGGATAAAATGCTGTACGGGGGATCGAAGAGTGGTTCATGACAGATATATGTTTGGAAACTTAACAGAACATATTTAAATAAAGGAACAGAAAAAGTGTTGAATTTGAGCGTTTGCTGTTTATTTCGAGAGAATGTCGCGAATCTCACTTATTTTGACCGCAGTACATTTTTGTAACGTCCTCAGAGCCGCTCCGGTGCTGCAGGGGCGTCTTAATGCATGTTTAATGGGAGCAGGTCGACACACACACACACACACACACACACACACACACACACACACACACACACACACACACACACACACACACACACTGCTCAGGAGACAACATACAGGAAGAAGAGAGAGAATGTGAGCAGAGGGAGAGAGAGGAGAGGCAGCCGGTGGACCGTGACACTTCAGACATATGGGAGGACCGAGGAGAGATGAGGGGATGAAAAGAGAGCGGGCAGAGAGACACAGAAGCAGAGGGAGGGGAGATGCATCCAGCTGTTTGTCCGTCCGAGCCTCGCTGTAATGAGCACATGTTTGGCTCTGCGGAGCGTCGCCAACGCCTCATCTAACTTCTCCAAACTCTAACAAGCCAAAATGCTATTTAGATTTACCTCCTACCGGCGCTGAACCGGACCCAAACAACTAAGCACATAACAGCGTGGCGCCCCCGTTAAATAGACACTTTGACATCTTGAATTATTGCCGTTTATTTTGCCTTCAACAGACACTTGTCAGCATGTGGGGGACATTTGGGCTTTTAAGTTTTCAGCGAAAATGGCCCGGCAGCATTGTTAGTGTCGCTGAGCACATCTTGCCCCCGCAGCCCGCTGTGAGCTGTGGCTGAGTGAGGGGAAAGCTTATAAGTCATCCTGGAGACGTACCTGGTGAAAAACACAAAAATGCACACACACACGTATTCGTTGTGATTACAGCTGGAAAAACACTAACCACCATTTGCAACCAAAAGCCTCCCGGGACGTTTCTTTTCTCTTATTTTGTATTAACATCGGACTGAGAAAGTTGAATTGGCTGTGCTGTGCTGCCGCTGTCCTTCATCAAGACGATGTGTTGTTTTCTGGCCAAAAGACGACTGAAAACTGATTCATTGTTCTTCAATGTTTCAACAGAATTGAAACATATTTACTTCACAGTATTATTTTAAATCTGGGATAAAAATTACTTAAATCTTTCTATTTTGCACAAAAAATGTGCCATGCTACTAAAACACAATTTTTGGGATCATGCTGTTCATCCACCTGAGCAACATTATCCATCCCCAAGCCGACCAATGATTCCTGAATGTGCCTCCGTCTGGTCACTGGCGTCCACTCTGTCTGCGCGTCGTCTCGATGAAGTTCAGGTGAGTCCGAATCCTGGACAGAGTGAGATGTCCTTAAACGTGATATGTGATGTTGAATAGATTTTCACTTTTATTTATCTTCACATTTTACAGGATCAATCTGGTCCCATGTGATAATTTTGGCCATTATAATTGTATATTATAAAAGTTTTATATTCAAGGCGTGTATTTCATCCTAAACTTGGGCTGATTGTAATTTGCTGCCAAATGAATGAGTTTTAAATGTTGACCTCTCTTAATACTGTAACTGCTTATGCTCATTACTGCTGCTCTGATCGAGGAATAAACAAGCAGAAGAAAAACGGTTGGTTCTGATCCAACATCTCTATCGCTCCCTGAACATCAGCTAGTGTGTGTGTGTGTGTGTGTGTGTGTGTGTACTTAAAAAGCGTGCCTGTGTACATGAGTGTGTGATGTGTGCGTTGCCTGGCAGACCACAGAGACACGGTTATCTCTCTACTATGAAACCTTGAAGGCGAAGGTGGCTCCTTTACTCGTCTCTCTCCCCCTGAAGTGAGGAGCTTGTTCTGCGCAGGCAGATGTTAGATAATATTTGTATTTGTGAAGTCTTTTAGGAAGTCACCAGCTAGAATGGGCTGCAAGTCGGTGTCGTGACCTCACAATAACCTTTTCTCTCTTCGTCTGATCGTCCTCATTTCTATTTTAGGAAGCGCCAACAAGTGGCCAACGCTATCCGTCTAGAGGCAATTAAAATGCTCAGTGAAGTGAGAAGCGGGCAGATGGTCGGGCGCAACGCAGCGCAGTCCAGCTTGATGCACAACTGGCGAGGCAGGTTTGTAATCGGCTGAGGGCTGAGGCGCCTTCCACCGCCGGCAGGAAGTCGATGGAGCTACGGGGATACCAACGGCTCAATTTATCTCCTCCATTAAATGTTGCTTTTCACTCTCTCCTCTTTTTTTTCCGAGGCCACGTTTCGATTAAAACACAATGGGGTTGAGCCGTGATGCAGAATGAAGCTGGGAATACGAGCGAGGAGCATGAGGTTCGGGTCCAGACGACCAGAAGCAGGTTGACGTCGTGAAAGAAAGACGTGGAAGTCGTCAGCTGTTTACAGGCGACAGAGAATTTACCGAACATGTAAACCAAAGCGGCCGAGACAAAAAGATGTGAGTGAAATGAACGGGGGCCGGGAGGGCTGTGGCTGGTGGGGACTATTGTACTGAAGCTACAGGTGATGAACAAGGACACAACGCACACAAGGCGTGACCCACGAGGCCACGCTTCGTTGGGACCGCGGCGAGAAATCCTGCCAACAATAAGAACCACTGGCCTCGTTACCTCAGTAATCTCAGTAATCTGTGTCTCCGGGGTCCGGATCGATGCTTAGTTTATTCTGCCGGGCCGTTTTCATCCGGACGTCTAATCGGACACTTATTGGGACTGGGATGCCAGGTGAATTCAAACTAGTGTGTGTGTGTGTGTGTGTGTGTGTGTGGGGGGGTAGTCGATCGACCACTAGGTCTAGATTGGAGGATTACTGCCGTAAACTGTGTTTTCGCAGACATTGATTTTTTTCCCTTGCAACCTGAAAAAACGTCCTGGTGTGGGAGTGACGGCCTCTACCCGAGCTGTTCTTAACAACTCCAAATGTCACAGCGGTACGGGGAGCGAGTCATGGTTGTACCATGTGTGACACACTACATTATTGCAATCTGGTTGATTCACATTTAAAAAGCACTGAAATCAATGATATTCATTTTTACACGTATGGCGTTCTGCACTTTATTTAGTTTCATGATACTTTATCTAAATCAATGAATTCAATAGAACGCATGTATGATCTGACCCTCCACTCTAACTTTGTGGATGTTTAACAGGTGCATTGCTGCAGAAGGCCTTGAAGCCGGTGGAGTTCTGGACGAGCTGCTCGGGGGGGGGGGGGGAAACAGAAGGCTGCCTCTAAACAAGTGAGTCAGCCATGTGGAACAACACCGTGTGTGATATCTGACACAAGCAAGACGGCAAGTAGTGGTCTGGTGTCCCCGGAACACCAAATGACACTCGGTGTTTCATACAGCCCCCGATACATGGCGGTGGTCGCCGGGCAGACGACGAATCACAAGGACTTAAACGACATCTGGCACCAACAGCTGGGCAGAGTCCACCCTGATGACCCCAGGATCCACGACTGGACCGGCACACTAGTGAGTCCAGATCGCTGCTGAGCAGCAGACTTCTCCTCTAGTGCCACCATGAGGACGCTCTGCGGTTAGAGGGAATGACTGACGCCCGCACCACAACGGGTACACACGGCTGATTGGTAATCACTCTGACGATGCTCTTTTATTAAGGTACAATATTCAATGCCGAGATGATATTGCAGTGTGACGAGTGCCGGTCGTCTTTGTGCACGTGGTCCCCGGTGTTAGGACAGTCTTTGCTTCGGGGCAAGAGAGACGGGAGAAGTTGGCCAGCATTTGGCGGTTGTGTATGTGGTGACATCAGCATTCCTCAGTCACACGTTGGTCAACAAGAACTCGACCCCTTGGCGTTACAGGGTGACCACGGTGGCTTTTCACCTCCACGTCTTCGTGCCCTCCACGCTTTCACCTTCAGGTTGAATGTGAAACTGACCCGTCAGCGTGACGCCCGCCAATCGATCTCACAGATTTCTCTTGGACTCCCACTCACTGGAGACGTCCACTGTGCTGGAGTGTGTGTGTGTGAGTGTGTGTGTGTGTGTTCTCATTCAGAGTTGCAACACAAAGAAGGAAGTCTGATGTGCGTGACTGTGTCGTTGCACTCAGCGTGCAGGAATGACCGGAAAGCACAAACAATAGAAGGGAAGCGTTGCACTGTTTTTACCCAGAAAGCACGGGGACATTATTTGGAAGGAATGACGAGCTGCGTGTGTAGGTGTGTGTGTGTGTGTGTGTGTGTGTGTGTGTGTTTCGGTTCTTTGTCCTAAAATCAAAAATCTATTCTAATCATATTTGTATTGGGATAAAGAATGTAATGGGTTGATCACATCATCTATAACATCATCTTTACAAATGGCGTTTATGTGAGTGTGTCCGTCCCCGACGCTTCGCTCACACCACCCTTCCGGTTTGGTGGAAGGCGTCATGACGACCGTCTCATTTGAATCTTTTATTCTGCAGCTCTGAAGACATATTTCACAAGAACATAAGCAAAAGATGAGGGAAAACTCTGCAAGAATAAAAAAGGTAGCAGAAATGGGTTTTCTCTTCTTTCCTATTCCAGTTGTCATCTTTATATTCATATTTTGCATCATCTAAAGCTCTGGGATGACATGTACTATCTGTTCTAAACTTATGGAGGTTCTTTCTTCACTTTGACCATCACAATTTCTGAATCACCATGTTTAGGCTTTTCACCCAACTTGGAGAGTTCTGCACTTGAATATTATAGATATTAGTTACTGAACACACGATATGCAGGCAAGCTCGCATATTTAGTTATTTTGAATAAATACAAATCACACAGGAATTCTTTATTTGTCATTTATTTATTTGTTTTATCTTTTTTTGTCTGCACTAGATTATTGCAATCTGGTTGATTCACATTTAAAAAGCAGTCATTGACCAGACGCACTGAAATCGATGATATTCATTTTTACAATAACCATTATAGGCCCCATAGAGACGGGAAAACCCAATCCCCCAAAAAGAAACATATGTTTTTCTGCACTTTATTTTGTTTGATGATACTTTTTTTGATAGTAATTACAAAAAAGAAAAAAATATATAACAATAATCATAAAAAGGAGAGTTGGGGGGGGGGGGGAGAAAACTCAGGAATATTACGACTGGCAAACAAACAATCACAACACGGCACAAGTACCTACTTACGGCGGGAAATGAAAGGTACAAAAAGGAAAACAACGTAAGCGCATATGGCAGAAAGAAAATTCAAAGAAATTGGCACCTATGAAGTTAAATACAATAAGCAACTGAGGGGACGAGAGAGCGACGTCTTCTTCCTACAATCTAATAAAAAAAATCCCCAAACAAAAAAGGATGTTTTCTTGCTTTTTTTTCCTTTTCTATTTGTTAAAAAAAATAAAATGCCTGACCCGAGGAGTGATGGCTGGGGAGGAAAGGAGAAGGGCAGGAGGAAGAAGCTGGTGGGGGGACAGGGGGGAGGGGGGTTGGCAGGGACAATAAAAAATACTGCACGTACAATACCTTTTCTCACTCCTCCGTTTCCTTCATCTAACCGCTTCCCTCACCCTTTTTTCCTTTCTTTATTTAATAGCATATCCCATTAATATTCCTTTCCCCCGCTGCTCCTAATGGCCGCGCCCAGTGGCGCGATCGTTAGAGTTTTACATGTGAGTGGCAAATGACACTTTGATTGGCTGTGATGTGGAGACGGGCGTCCCCTGCCGGCTCCGGGTCGGGGGCCTCGGTCTCAGTCGAGAGATCCTGCCGGGCCTCGGCCTCACTGCGCGTGCTGACTCAGTGTGTGGTTCTGCAGGGGGAGAGAGAGGGAGAACACGTGAGGAACCATGATGGGAGAGATAATGGGCTGCGTGAGGGTAGTGCTTTCCACTCGCACCCCCCACCCAACACCAGCAACACAAGGCCTCCGCCTTCAGACTGGCGGAGGAGGAGGAGGAGGAGGAGGAGGAGGAGGAGGAGGAGGAGGAGGAGGAGGAGGAGGATGGAGAGGAAGAAAGGACGACGACGCCAGACGAGGAAAAGCATCCAGGTGTTGCTGCTGCGCAGATAACGAGAGGAAGAGCGGGAAGAGGAGCATCCTGACGTTCTGACACTTGCCGAGCAGGCACAACGTTGTCTCATGACAGCAGCACCTGCTCTGGTCACCTGTCTCTGGTCACCTGCTGTGGTCACCTGTCTCTAGTCACCTGCTCTGGTCACCTGTCTCTAGTCACCTGCTCTGGTCACCTGTCTCTGGTCGCCTGCTCTGGTCACCTGTCTCTAGTCACCTGCTCTAGTCACCTGTCTCTAGTCACCTGCTGTGGTCACCTGTCTCTAGTCACCTGCTCTGGTCACCTGTCTCTGGTCGCCTGCTGTGGTCACCTGTCTCTAGTCACCTGCTCTAGTCACCTGTCTCTAGTCACCTGTCTCTAGTCACCTGCTCTGGTCACCTGTCTCTGGTCGCCTGCTGTGGTCACCTGTCTCTAGTCACCTGCTCTGGTCACCTGTCTCTAGTCACCTGCTGTGGTCACCTGTCTCTGGTCGCCTGCTGTGGTCACCTGTCTCTAGTCACCTGCTCTGGTCACCTGTCTCTAGTCACCTGCTCTAGTCACCTGTCTCTAGTCACCTGCTCTGGTCACCTGTCTCTAGTCACCTGCTGTGGTCACCTGTCTCTGGTCGCCTGCTGTGGTCACCTGTCTCTAGTCACCTGCTGTGGTCACCTGCTCTGGTCACCTGTCTCTAGTCACCTGTCTCTAGTCACCTGCTCTGGTCACCTGCTCTGGTCACCTGTCTCTAGTCACCTGCTGTGGTCACCTGTCTCTGGTCGCCTGCTCTGGTCACCTGTCTTTGGTCACCTGTCTTTGGTCACCTGCTCTGGTCACCGGTCTCTGCTCACCTGTCTCTGCTCACCTGCTCTAGTCACCTGTCTCTGCTCACCTGTCTCTGCTCACCTGCTCTAGTCACCTGCTCTAGTCACCTGTCTTTGCTCACCTGTCTCTTGTCACCTGTGTCTGGTCACCTGTCTCTGGTCACCTGCTCTAGTCACCTGTCTCTGGTCACCTGTCTCTGGTCACCTGTCTCTGGTCACCTGCTCTGGTCACCTGCTCTGGTCACCTGCTCTGACCCCTTCCAGCTCGTATCGTTTGTTGTGGTTTCATTTCTCTTCTGTGAAGCCAGAGCCTCGATTTGTTTATTCAGATCTGTGAAACTCGTTGCGTCTCTTGATATTGTGATTAATATTTTACACGGACCGTCTCCACGGAGACGCCTACACTCACATCTCTCCGAAGGCATCAGCGACTTCACAACAATACACAATCACTATGGAGAAAGGAAAAGAATTACAAAAATAAGAGAAATAACTAGAGTGGAGGAACTGAGATAAAGGATGGATGTGTATGTGCACATAACGAAGGTAGGCATCACAACAGTCACACTGTACTACACACACCCAACACACACACACACACACACACACACACACACACACACACACACACACACACACACACAGGGGCTGTTCCACATCAGCTACAATGGGGAACTGAATTTGTGATGATCTGGATTTGCTGGTTAGGAACTTGGCTAGGATCACATCTAAAGCTGGGGAGATAACGTCTGTGCATGTGTGTGTGTGTGTGTGTGTGTGTGTGCATGTGTGTGTGTGCCTGCTGGAGATGGTTGGGAAGATCTCTCTGGGAATGTGTCTGTCTGTGTGTGTGTGTGTGTGTGTGTGTGTGTGTGTGTGTGTGTGTGTGTGTGTGTGTGTGTGTGTGTGTGTGTGTGTGTGTGTGTGTGTGTGTGTGTGTGGAAGAGACATTTCCACATGGATGTTTACCTCCTTTCTTACTGGACTATTGAGCTTTCTCTCCATGAAACATTCTCTCTAAAAATTCCCTCTGAAATCCTTCCCTATCATCCCCTCTTCTTCACACACACACACATACAGTACATACTCTCACACACACACACACACACACACTCACAATTCCCAGTGAGATCTTCCCAATCAACGCAGTTCCCCCCCTTCACCGTCACTAAAAGAAGCTTTCTCAGATTAATCGCTCTCTCTCTCTCACAGAAAGGCCCCACTACAGATAAAAAGAACAGTGGATGGGAGAATAGGAAGAAAAAGAGGCGGGAACAGGGGGATGAACAGAACAGAGAGGGTGGATGGGGATAGAAATGTGAAGGATTATACGTGGTTTGGGGTTGATAAATACTTATTTTTCATTCTATGGCCCTTATCTTACCGTGCATGTTTTGTTGAGCCCCGTGGTGTGCAAGTGTGTGTGTGTGTGTGAGAGGGGGGGGGGGAGAGGCTTTAGAGACCAAGCTATCGCATCCAGAGGAAAGCAAAGGGTATTAATGTGACACACACACACACACACACACACACACACACACACACACACACACACACACACACACACACACACACACACACACACACACACACACACACACACACACACAGTAGAGGGGTTTCAAGGAATGTGTGAGCAAATGAGAAAATAATAATGAAAGGGACAGTGAAAAACAAGTGTTTGTTTCTGTGTGTGTGTGCGGGTGTGTGTGCGTGTGCGCGTGTGGAGGCCTCGCTATTAAGGAAACATCTCACTGGGAGCGACTGACCCCATTATCACTATGATAAAAAGCCATCCTCTCTCTCTCTGCCTCTCACCCTATTGCCTCTCGCTCCAACTGGCTGCATTTCCTCTCGTCGCCAGCAGAGGTCAGGCTCGTTCCTCTTGATGTGATCGTGTTGAAGAGAGGAAAGGGCAATATTTCATCCTGTGCATCCGTCCCGTTTCCTACACGTCTGGCTTTTGTCATTGTAGCGTTGCCTCATGCGTGACCTCTAACATCGAGGTCACAGGCATTGGAGATGTGAAAGGAGAGGAAGAGGGGCCCAGCAGTGAGAGGACTTCAACAAGGAAAAGGAGAAGAAGGAAGGAAAGGTGTGTGTGTGTGTGTGTGTGTGTTTTCCCTCAGGTTCTTTGGGTTCTGCTGCTGCCGTATTGATTTGTAGACGGAGTGAGGGATGGAAAGAAGGGACAGAGGAAGAGGAAGGAGGGATGGAAGGAGGGAGGCCACGGTCACTCCCTGGAGGAGCTTGCAGCGCTGCAGTGGACTGCCGGAAATAGCCCAGAGGAGAAGAGAGAGAGAGGGAGAAAAGAGATTGAGATGAGAGAGGAATGTAATGGACGGAAGTGTGACAGTCGGTCATGCTACACACTTCATATGACACACCCGCACACACACACCTTCCAGTTACTCCTCTTCATTGACTATGTTGTGGGGTGCTTGGTATTGATTATGGAGCACGGCAATCAATGAGAAGTGTGTGTGTGTTTGTGTGTCACAGTGTGACATCTGCTCTACAGCAGAGTAATTGATATATTCTAGAGATGAAAAAAATGGGTTGACACGAGGAAGAGGAGAAGGAGTAGACCGTTTCCTTATTAATAGTGTTCACCGCGGCCAATTCTCAGGAAAAGCTGCATTTAATGACACTGCACACCTGCAGAAGTTTCACAATAAAAGCCTTCCAGCTAAGCAAAGGCGATCATTTCCCTGGACCTCCTGGAGGTGTTTTAATGTGAAACAGGAGAAGTAAGTGGGGAGGAAATGTGCATTAAGAGCAAACAACGAGCAAAAGTGACGCGCAGACAAACATCTCTCTCCACCTGAGGGAAGAGAAGGAGCTCGATGTAGCCGCATGCCGTATCCTATGAGGCTGCAGCCTTTGGTTGTTTACGTTTTGATGCTTGATCCTTTCCCTTTCCGTGAGAACAGTTCAGGATAGTCGTTTTGTGAAAAAACCTCCTGAACGGCCTAAATGAACTAAATATGAAGGGGAACCCCGGTTTGGACTTTATTCCGCTGTATGCCGACAGCTCTTCTTCTAGCAGGGGGGCCTGTAGGAGAACAGCCCGTCTTCCAGACCAGTCAATACAGAGGCCTGTCATTGTTTTTCCTAAACTGCTTAGAGAGAGCGAGGCTAAAGCCTGCAGAGCCCCGGGCTCAGGGGAAATATGGCCCTGTCGCATTACCCACGCACAAACCGGCAGACACACACACACACACACACACACACACACACACACACACACACACACACACACACACACACACACACACACACACACACACACACACACACACACACACACACACACACACACACACACACACACACACACACACACAGGAATGCATTCAACGACTTGCTAAGGGCATATGGATGCACACACACAATGCCAATAAAGAATTTGCGAAGACAAGAATTTACAATAGTAAACGCCCGGTCTCGTGGAGAAAGGAAGAAGGGTGCAGACGAGGAAACAGAGATAAGAGAAAAGAGAAATGTAATCTGCCTCGTCTCCTCCTCTCTGCCTACGGCTTAGGATGTGGTCCAGAGGGCTGGAGGGGCCCGGCTGTAGCATGTAGCATGTAGCATTTGATCATGTAGCATGTGTTCATGTATCATGTGTTCATGTATCATGTGTTCATGTAGCAAGTGTTCATGTAGCATGTGTTCATATAGCATGTGTTCATGTAGCATGTGTTCATGTAACATGTGTTCATGTAGCATGTGTTCATGTAACATGTGTTCATGTAACGTGTGTTCATGTAACATGTGTTCATGTAGCATGTATTCATGTAGCATGTGTTCATGTAGCATGTATTCATGTAGCATGTGTTCATTCATCATGTGATCATGTATCATGTGTTCATATAGCATGTGTTCATGTAGCATGTGTTCATGTATCATGTGTTCATGTAACATGTGTTCATGTATCATGTGTTCATGTAGCATATGTTCATTTAGCATGTGTTCATGTATCATGTGTTCATGTAGCAAGTGTTCATGCCGCATGTGTTGACATCGCATGTGTTCATGTAACATGTGTTCATGTAGCATGTGTTCATGTAGCATGTGTTCATGTAGCATGTGTTCATGTAGCATGTGTTCATGTATCATGTGTTTATGTAGCATGTGTTCATGTAGCATGTGTTCATGTAGCATGTGTTCATGTAACATGTGTTCATGTATCATGTGTTCATATAGCATGTGTTTATGTATTATGTGTTCATATAGCATGTGTTTATGTAGCATGTGTTCATGTAGCATGTGTTCATGTAACATGTGTTCATGTAACATGTGTTCATGTAACATGTGTTCATGTAGCATGTGTTCATGTATCATGTGTTCATATAGCAAATGTTCATGTATCATGTGTTCATGTAGCATGTGATCATGTAGCATGTGTTCATGTAGCATATGTTCATGTAGCATGTGTTCATGTAGAATGTGATCATGTAGCATGTGATCATGTAGCATGTGTTCATGTAGCATGTAGCATGTGTTCATGTATCATGTGTTCATATAGCATGTGTTCATGTATCATGTGTTCATATAGCATGTGTTCATGTAGCATGTGTTCATGTATCATGTGTTCATATAGCATGTGTTTATGTATTATGTGTTCATATAGCATGTGTTTATGTAGCATGTGTTCATGTATCATATGTTCATATAGCACGTGATCATGTAGCATGTGTTCATGTAACATGTGTTCATGTAGCATGTGTTCATGTAGCATGTGTTCATGTATCATGTGTTCATATAGCAAATGTTCATGTATCATGTGTTCATGTAGCATGTGATCATGTAGCATGTGTTCATGTAGCATATGTTCTTGTAGCATGTGTTCATGTAGAATGTGATCATGTAGCATGTGATCATGTAGCATGTGTTCATGTATCATGTGTTCATATAGCATGTGTTCATGTATCATGTGTTCATATAGCATGTGTTCATGTAGCATGTGTTCATATATCATGTGATCATGTATCATGTGATCATGTATGATGTGATCACGTAACATGTGATCATATATCATGTGATCATGTATCATGTGATCATGTATGACGTGATCACGTAGCATGTGATCATGTAGCATGTGTTCATGTATGATGAGCTCATGCTTGTTCTGTCACAGACAACAACACTTTAAAAATAGATGTGCCAAGTATCTAGACACATGAAGAGGAATAATGTTGGAAAAATGCCCTGTGCGTGTGTGTGTGTGTGTGTGTGTGTGTGTGTGTGTGTGCTACCTATCAGCGAGTCTGTCAGTAGGTGAATTTGTGTCAAATGTGTGTGTGCATGTGTGGGGGTAATTGGAAGCAGTCCAAAGGCTGCGTGTACGTGTGTGTGTGTGCTCTATCTTCACTGCTGTTTTTAACACCAAATGAAAAATCACCTTTGTCGCCTTGAGGTATTCTTTGGGTTCAGAGTATTTATAGCTCAGAGTTGACACTCTTCCAGCAGAATGAGTGTGGCTATGTCTGTGTGTGTGTTTGTGTGGATGTGTGTGTGTGTGTGTGTGTGTGTGTGTGTGTGTGTGTGTCTGGGACTAGCAGATGGACTGTCTTATCCCTCTTCCTCTGCTCCCTGACTAGTCTTTAGCCCTTC
Source organism: Liparis tanakae (assembly GCA_036178185.1). Lineage (NCBI taxonomy): Eukaryota > Metazoa > Chordata > Actinopteri > Perciformes > Liparidae > Liparis > Liparis tanakae. Next base: position 20,114,483 of record CM070108.1, on the reverse strand, counting down.
ATGATCAGGATGCTGCTTCGGGAGCAGATCATAAATAGAAATAAACGCACCTCCTTCCCTCACCATCCCTCCGTCGCTCTTCCTCCTATTGTCTCTAACATTATGCCATACTTTTAAATGGTCTATCCAAAACTTATTTCATCGCCTTCTCTTTTCAGCCAAGTCACAATGATCCGACTCTCCTCGGTCACCGCGCACAGGGCGACCTCTCTGACCATTTCCTGTTTGGAGGCTCCCTCCCTTTCTTTTCTACCAGGGGACTTCCCCACTCCTGTTGCTCCTGGCACAAACAGCCAGGTTTGGACCAGTAAACACAACTCAAAATACACAGCATGAAGCGCACACACACACAGCCAGCGGACATGGGTGACGAGACAAACATATCTACAAGCATCCAAAAGCACATTCTTAATAATTCAGGCATATGGTATTTGCATGTAAGGGGGCAAGAACACAATGCAAAATGTCAGGCAGAGAGAAATGAAAAATACATTTAAAGGTTACAGATGTACAAATAGATGCACAGACATGATCCAGCCAACACACACACACACACACACACACACACACACACACGGTTCAGCAGAGCGTGCCGGCTTTCCGTGTCACTGTCATATTACTGCACACGCCCAATACCAGTCCCGAGAGGGCAAGATTCTTTTTCTTTTTTTGGGGATTACAATGCACCCTGAAACCGGCAGAATGGAAAACAGAGAGAGCATCGACATGAAGACGGACGAGTGGAGGAAGAAGGCGGGTTGGCTAGATATGTGGAGTGAAGGGAGGAATTAAAGGGGAAGAATCCAGAGAGGATAAGCAGACGCAGTGCAGTGTGTGTGTGTGCGCGGGTATGCCTGGTTATTACAATATAGTATAAACAGCATTTATTGCACGATCAATACACTTCTACTTCACAGCAGTACGTTTATTTTCTCTAAATATTTTCTTTGTATTTTTAGGTGAAAGCCATAAATAGAGAAACGTCTACTTGGGCCCTGAGAAAAGGCTGATTGATAGCTTTCACTATATTCTAATTATCAATCGTTAAGGCAGAATATGAAACACTATAATTAATAATATAATGAATATAACTATAATAAGTATCTTTATATGAGTATTATACTGATTATTGTGCTTTAACTGCACACACATGTATACTATCACATATGTACATTCATAGACGTTTCTAACTAAGACGTGGTATGTTTCTAATGATGTGCCTCAAAGTCATAAATTAAATGGAGCCCTAGAGCGAGAATTAACTTTACCCAGATGTGCAAACAGAGAGAGATAAACCGATCAGAGAGGACCGAGGAGAAGAATAAACGTGAACAAACCAATTGTTGACACAGAGAGGCCGACGTGCATCATCATGCAGAGCCGAGCATCAGCGGAGGGTTTGGGTTCTCCAGCTGCTGCTGTGAGGACACGTCGCGGGTTTCTGTGTTTGTGCCGCGTACGTATCTGTACCAGTGTGTTTTGGCAGAGCTGATGGAACAACTCGCCACGCAGAGTCGGTCCTATTCTGTGACACATCGCCTCTGTTCACCTGTCACACACACACACACACACACACACACACACACACACACACACACACACACACACACACACACACACACACACCAAATGACAGGAACATGGTCCAAGCTGTTAGGAACCCTCCAGGTGCTCCGTGTTATTTCTTTGTATCCACCCCGACTTGTTTACCTCGCTCTGCCCGTCTTTGTCTCTCTGCCTCCGTCGGTTTGTTCCTCCGCTTTAAATCAAAGCATAAATAACTTATTTCGACTGATTCTGTATCATGTTTTTTCTCTCTTTATCCTCCCTCCCTGAGAACCACTCCTGTGTATACCACTTCTACACGCCTGCATGCAAAGACAATCTTTCCAGATGATTAACTCTGCTCCCACATTGAGATTTTCTTTCCTCTGTCTAAATCCGCCATGAATAGAGTGAGCTTTGCATACACAGTGTGGAGCAAAATGAAACCTCTGCCGTGTGAGCAGCCGCGCGCACGATTTGTATGCAATGTTTCCTCAGGTGGTCAGAGGGAGTCGAGTCGGACGCTCATGTTCAATGACACACTATTCTTCATTTGGCTGCGTTGCTTATCCTCCAGTTTTTAGTTCCCCTTCAGAAATGATTGTTGTTTCGATAACGATCTGTAAAATAGGTTGAGGGACAACTGGAAGTAGCCGTACTGTGGTACTGTGGTACTGTGGTACTGTGGTACTGTGGTACTGTGGTACTGTGGTGGAAGTAGATGTCGTCGGCTTTGTCTCTCGGCCACTCTTTGAATCTCTTTTGTTTCTGCCTCTCCTTCCCCTGCTGCAAACCTTCAAGCCCAGGGATTCGGGAAAGCAAGAGTTTATGTGTGTGCGTGAGTGTGAGAGTGTGTGTGTGTGTGTGAGCGTGTGTGTGTCCCAGGTCCCCATTCTAATAACACAGAGTCTCCCAGTGAGCAGCGGGGCAGCGGAGTACGCTCCCCTGGAACGCCACAGGGATCTACGGATCAAATTCACACACACACCACGGATCAGAGAGTACACACTAAGGCTCGACACAACACTCACAACTGACAGCAACATTCGGAGACATTGGAGCACACATACACACACACACATTGCCAGTTCAGCCACATACACACCTTTCCATAATTCAGTTAGAGGGAGTCAGTGAGATTCAGACAAAGACAACACACACACACACACACACACACACACACACACACACACACACACACACACACACACACACACACACACACACACACACACACACACACACACACACACACACACACACACCCCTGATCTCAACCGCAGGTGTTAAACCGTCTGCCGAGCTATTCTCTGCTGTGCATTAACTACCAAAATAAAGATTGTATTCATTACTTTGGCTCTGAAGGGAAAACTTGAAATATCCGTTTCCTCTTGGAGGTCTAGGAAACACACACCAACAGCTGAGAAGACGCTCCGTACTGGTGGCATGCAAATTAGTAACCTGCCACTGATATAGTGGCTCCGATGTCGGGAGGAGCTCCAGCTGAGCTGAATGAAATGCTGTTCACAGTCTGTTGATCTGTCCATCCTGTTCCTCCTTTCCCAGTTTTCCATCCATCCTGTTGTGTACTCTACAAGCTCTTTCAAATGCGTCTCCGAGGGAACAGAACCCGGCTCGTCTCTGTGGTTGTGCGAGTGCACGGCGCTCAAATATTCTACACCGCTGGGACACGGGGAACGGCGGAAGATTCGGCGGAGGAAAACAACTCAAACAAAACGAAAAGTTCCCCCCCCGTCCATCTAAACATCTGACCAGCAGTCCACCCATCCAGCGGTGTTTAAATAATCACTAGTGCTAAAGGAAATGTTGTCGCACAACAGGCAGGGGACCACAAAAAGGGGACGATTTGGGAGGAGTGGTGAAGAGTGACGGATGGAGCGAGGGAGCAGAGGAGGAATTGAGGGCAGAAGCTGCAGTGCAGCACCCCCTAGAGGCCAGAAACGAAGGTGACGATCCAGACGTCTGTCAGGGTGCAACATGGGAGTCAGAGCTGATGTGCAGCTGGACGACAGCTTCAGACGAGGTGCACTTCAACCAGAGGGACGCACTGGCTCCAAGACCAGAGCAGGGGAAATACACGGCACAGAGATGTGGGTACTGTTAGACTCTTGACTATACTTCAAAATATTGTATGAACGCAAAAATAATTGTTTGCTGGTGGTGGCAAAAACTGACATTTTTTAAAATCACAGATACAAAAGCAGTTTGGACAGTCAGGCCAATGGAGAAAAGGAATATCAAAACAGAGAGAATGGGGAAAGTCATAAGTCCTGTGTGTATGGGAGTCTGGGAGCAAAGAGAGAGAGATATCCAGAAGGACCTCACTGATCAGGGCCACGGCATTTCTTATTCACACACACACACACACACACACACACACACACACACACACACACACACACACACACACACACACACACACACACACACACACACACACACACACACACACACACACACACACACACACACACACATCAAAACATCTCTTATTTACCAGCTTACGTCTGCACTATTTATGGGGCACTGGGGAGAGGCACAGAAGAGAGGAAGAGAGGAGAGGGGCTAAAATATGCATAGGGGCTGGTTCTTTTGGGACAGACGGGGGGAGTCAGAGAGACGGAGGAAGACAGGAGGAGAGAGAGGGGAAGTTGTGGTAAGCGTGTGCCAGAGGTGGACAGAGAGGTGACAGAAAGCGATTGAGAGAGTGGCGGAGAGAAAGCAAAGGTCTGTGAGCGCCGGACCGAGGGAGAGAGAGTACGCAAGGAGGAAGGAGGGAGGATGATGCAGCGACGTGTTCATGCAGTAGTTACCCTTGGGTGTGTGTGTGTGTGAGAGGGGGGGGGGAGAGAAAGAGTGAGAGAGAGAGATATCATACGCCCCCTCCAAGGAGTTGAAAGAGGCCAAAGCCTTTTTCTCGCTGGCCAAGCGGCGTTCTTCATCCATCGGTACCTCATTAAAACACACACAAATTACCCATTCCCCTTTCTGTGGCACACACACACACACACAATGACAGCTAGCAGTGGCATTAACCTCCATGGTTGGAGCTCTCCATCTCCCCCAGTCAGCCTTTCTGTCTAGCCCACTTAGAAGCCCTCCCATGGGGCAATGGAGCTGTGGCAGGTCGGGCTGCAAGTTTACACACACACACACACACACACACACACACACACACACACACACACACACACACGGGCCATGACCAAAGTGTAACAAGATGGATATAGCCGGAGTGCAGCAGCCAAAGAGGAAGACGTACAAGGAGCTAGGGGAGAAGATAAGTTTAACTGAACTCGACTTGGAATGAAAACGGAATGAAACTCATCCGACAAAAATCTGATAAAGCTTTTAAAGCTTTTTTTTTAATCAGATCTATCCAACTGATAATTACAATACAACCATTTCTCAGTTTATAAAGATGTTGACCTGGTCCGACAACAGTGTGTTGTGTTAAAGAGGAGTGGAGGTGTGTGTGTGTGTGTGTGTGTGTGTGTGTGTGTGTGTGTGTGTGTGTGCGCAGGTGAGTGGGAGTGTGTGAGGTGTGAGTGGTGTCTGTGTGTGGACATTAACCGACAGGGTCCAACAGTCACCCTGCTGTTAAATGGACTGGCCAGCCATATGCCCACCACCTCCGGCCCTACATCACTGCCACATTGTGTGTGTGTGTGTGTGTGTGTGTGTGTGTGTGTGTGTGTGACTAGGAGGCTTGGTTTTGTAAATTCAAATAATGTAACTTCTTACATTTTGGCCTTTCTTGACCATCAAACACGGCACAGAGTATGGAGTGAATACACAATTCACAAGGCAGTGACATCACTGGGTGCTGTGGTAGGAAAGTGTGTGTGTGTGTGTGTGTGTGTGTGTGTGTATTGAATGTAACATATCACATTGTATTCATAGCAATAATCGGATACATCTCTCCACTGTTCCATTGTGCTATCAGCGATACTAAGTACAGGCGGACTTATGAACCATTGTTTTGTCATTGAAAGACAAGAGCTTGATTGTGTGCCTGAGAGACGGATGCACACACACACACACACGCACGCACACAAACGCACACCAGAGGAGCTGAGGGCGGTTGTAGAGGGGGCTCTGATGAACGGCTGAACATGGATCATTCAGAAGACAGGACCGAGGTCCGCTGCCGGTTCTCATGCACAACTCATCCAGAACATGTTATCAAAGAATGTCAGACGTGATTTCCTCTCGGCTTTGTTCCATTAGTGCACAGTGGCCGGGTCGATAGCAGCGGGAGGACACATAAGGGAATAGCTAGGAGCTAGGAGCTAGGAGGCTAGGAGGCTAGGAGCAGACATGTGAGGTTAGCCTTCCTAACAGGTTATAAACACAAGCAGGTGAGTCCTGTCCTCCGAGCACCTCTTGTGCACCACAGCTGTGTTCACAGACGAGTCCATGCAGCTTCAGCCCTAAAGCACAAATCAACATGTAGAGATGTGAGGCGTATGGTTGTATGGATGGAGGTGCTCTGAGTACTTGTCTAATGACGGTGCTAGTTAATTATCTTCAGTGCAACGTGAATGAATACATTTCTAGAACCTGGCGGCTTCCACCCGATCCTCCAGAACAACGGCTCTGGCCAATGCAGCGGCACGAGGAAACTTCACAGGTTTCACTTTTACCGGCGCTGGCGGCCGACCTCCAGACTTTGGAGGTGGCGGGTCTGGTGCCAAAGGGAGGCAAGAGGCGAGGGGGAGAAGAAATGGAGGAGGCCGGGAAGGTTTACATCATCACAGACCTGGCCACAGCTGGCCCAGGACCTACTCCAGGGTGACTTATATCCTCTCTTCTCTTTCACACAAACACACACACACACACACACACATGTCCGGACCCTAATGGCATGAGGCTTGCCAGAACCGTGCTCAGACCTCATGAGGAGAGATGGAAGGAGGGGGACAGGGGAACGGAGAGAGGGCGGAGGGAATAACACAGATACACAGGACATAGAGGGGTTCTGGAAAATGATGGACAGTAGATGGGAGGTGTGGGAGGAGGGACTGGGGAACGCCTCTGTTTAGAGTATTATTAACATGTTCCCAGAGCCAGTGAGTCTCCATGGACACGCAGTGTACTTACTACAGCGTGACCGGCACACAACCTTTATTCAAATGTGTGCCAGAAAAGGAGACATCTCTCTCACACACATCTCACAGTGGGGTCAAGGCCAACCCAGAGTCAGAGTGATGCACATACCTGTAGTTCTGTCTGGAAGAAGAACTTCTGTGGACACTGGGAACAGTCGTAGATCTTGTCTTCCTGGCCGTGCACGGCAAAGATGTGCTGCTGGAGCTTGTTGGCCTGCACGAACACTGGGAGAGGGACACACGGACGGCAACGCGTTACACTGGGGTCAGGAGCCGCACCCGAGGCTGGGTGGAGTCACAGTGGTTGTTGGCGTGTCTTGCTGGAGCCATTCGTATACGCCGTCACACTCAAGGTGATGGAGCAAGTGTTTCTCATGGGATCGGCCGCCACAGTGTTTGCGTGTTGATTTGCATCGTCATTGAACTTCTTTGAATGGTTAGAAAGTCAACCTGGGTCTGTAGGTAAAAGATCATTCTGGGTGTTGGGGTAGAGACTGTAGGACATGTGGCAGTGTATCACCGCTCGGTCTTAACATCCAGTTGAACAAAGAAGACCGCAGGATCAGTGCGGCACCTCGACTCTCTACCGGACCAGCCGAGGAGGAGGAGGAGGAGGAGGAGGAGGAGGAGGAGGCAACCGGCAGCCCAGTCCACGGCGAAGATAAACCCACAAACGTGCACAACTAAAGCAAATGAATAGCTCCCTGGAAAAGAGTGAGAGCAGGCGAAGAAGGAGAGAAGAAAGGAAGAGCTATCCTCAGCAGACCTTGTGATATTTATCAATAAATTATCTCCTCTTTCTTTTTTTTACCTCCCCTTCAGTGTTGTGTCATACACTTTTTTCTCTTTCTTTCTGCCCCCCTTTGTTTCAGTAAACTTTTGGTTTTCACTGCAAGTGTGTATGTGTTGAATTATTAAGCCCCCCCATAGGAGTCGTGCCCATCTTACTAATTCATAAGCCACCAAGGAATAGAGTTAAAGTTTAAAGCGTTGCTGTGTACCTGGGGGAGGGGGGGGCCCACAACACAAGACAAACTCAACAGCTGAGGGAGGGGGAGAGAAGAGAGTGTAGGGCAGAGAGAGAGAGAGAGAGAGAGAGAGAGAGATGGAGGGGGGGTGATAAGGTGCTGGCTCATTTTCTGGTAAAATACACCGAAGGAGCCACGGGCCTAATTTGGCCATCCAGCATTTTCTCTGGGTCCTCCAGTGGATTTCAGAGACACACGGCACTTCATACGTGGCGTGTTTGGAGGTGATACTGCATGAACTTCTGCACATGGAGAGTCTCGCCTCGACTTCTTTAGCAGCAACCCCCTGCTGGAATATTACTCCCACAGTTAGAAATGTTAGGAAACGATGAATGTTCCTCACATGATCTCCCCGCTAACCGACAACTACCCCATTTACTGTGTGCATCATGATGCAGGTAACCCAGGGAGAGCTTTACGCTGCCACACCAGGCACTGCAGCTGATGGAAGGGCGAGCCTCGCTCCCTACTGCAATAATGAACCCGTATGGTATGGATGCTTTAGCTTTTTTTAAACTAAAATAAGTGACAATACGTGAACAGTTTGTTGTTCAGAGGAGGTGTGCGGGTGGTGGTCTGCTTTAATGAGGAACATACAAGCCTGGCTGGTTAACACACGGGCTTCATATTCATCCTCATACAGCGCCAATAAAACACTAAAGCAAAACAGTTCTACAATATGCACCACGATTAGGGTGCGTCTGACTATAGGAGTGTTTACTGGTGATATGCAGAGCTGTGGCCAGTGTCATTATCCCTAGTTGATTGACTTAAGGATGATCGGTTTACCTTTAGAGGATAACGGAGCCATGGGCCAGAAATGAAAGAAAATGCTATTTGATATTTAGCCCTTATTCTCATTATGTGAGCACTATGCATATACATGCGTCTGCGTACCTTTTCAAATGCTAAGCATCAGGACACAAGTGAGCAGTCTGTGCTACTATCCTTGAAGGTGAAAGTAAGTGTGTGTGTGTGTGTGTGTGTGTGTGTGTGTGTGTCTCTTACCTGTGAAGCAGACGGGACACTTGAAGGTACCTCCCATGCCTTCAAAGCTGTGCTCTATCAGGTGGCAAAGCAGCTTGGCAGGCGAATCAAACATCTGGTTACACAGCTTGCATTCATGATTGATGCCCTCCTCTGCAAATAGGAGACAGACAGGCATGTGTAGGTTGAGTTAACACGGAAACGGGAACATGCAACATCATTTTAGAATATTATTACAACGCTCAGGTCAGATGTATCAAAACGGTCAGATGCCATCAAAGTGTAGCATAAAATATACTGAAGAAAATCTAAATATAAGCACACAGGTAAACCGGATAAGAGGAAATGCAGGTGTAAACCAGAACTGGAATATAAATAAAAGTGAGGCTCCAATCGGTCTATTACTAATCAACTAGATTTAAATACACATCATTTAATCAGTGCCACTTGTTTCACAGAATGTATTAGTGTAGTCTACATTAAATAAGCTACATTAAATAGCAAACAAGTAAAAATAATCACACAACTTTGGCAAACATTTTCATTTAATTAAAAAAAATACACTTTTATAGTTCACTAAAATTGTCCCCTGTCGCATGCTCTGCTTTCATTTTCCCTTCCCCCTTGTACGCCCCCCAGAACACTCACACACACCCATCCCAGTGCCATGTCTGCCCCAGCTGGTAATTGCCTGTCCTCCCCACCGGGGCTGAGGATGATCTACCCTTCCTATGGCCATCCTTCCTTCCCTCCCTCTGTCCTCGTTATCTGCCTTCGCCCACTGCAGTCACTCATCCATCCCTCACTTTGCCCACTCCTCCCTCCATGTCCCCTTAATGCCCCTTCATTTGTGCAGGCTTCAAACCCCTCACCCCACGCTCCCTCTCCTCTGAATGCCTCCTTACTGCCTCGTCCCTCTGGCCATACACCGATGCTCTGATCACACATTCACGGTGGACACACTCGCCCCAATCGTACTACTTATTCAGATGGAGTTCACCCTGATCCATCCGTCTGAACCGGCATGGTGGGTAAAGTAGATTAACGGGTGAATCTTGGTCACAAACACGCTAGAGACGGTCCCCAAGCCGCCGTCCTTCCGGCTGATTCTCACCTAGATCATCCCAATGTGTGTGTGTGTGTCTATTTTAAGAAGGTGTCAATGACATCACAGCACCCATGGTGAAAGGCCAGATGAAAGGTGGGCGTCAGAAACACACATACACACACACACTCCCCGGTCGATCCGGTCTCCTGCTAGTCGTCCTTATCACTATGCACCATACAGGACCAATACCCCAGCTACACACACACGCCGTGTGGGACCACACACACACACACACACACATCCACACACACACACACAGGACTGTAAGACCTGGAGACATCACATGGCGTCTTCACACACACATACTGACTAACACACAGAAGCATGCATGTTCACTCAGCGGCTCAGATATACACATGGACACATTACCACAACACGGTCAGGGACTTCTTCACTCACATCTGGTGTGTTTACTTGCACATTCAAACAGTCTGCACACCTTCAGCTGCAGGGGATTGTGGGGTTAATAACGTCTTCAATGATACATCCATGACACCCATACTGACTTATACACACACAACACACACAGATTACTATCTCGCTTTGCCTCAAAGGCCGACAAGAGGGTGCCCTAATCCTGTCTCAATATCTGTGGGGCAGTGTGTGTGTGTGTGTGCCACATGGGTTTCTATGGATGAGATGGTGTGCTACATGGTCACCAAACATCCCCTGTCTCCACACGCACACACACACACACACACACACACACACACACACACACACACACACACACACACACACACACACACACACACACACACACACACACACACACACACACACACACACACACACACACACACACACACACACACACACACACACCCCTCAAAGGCTGCTAGGTTGTGTGGGGCGCCAGTGTGTCCGAGACATACTGAGACAGATAGAGGTTCATTATCATTTACTAGGAGATTGAAACGGCAGGAGAGAGTCACATGGAGAGAGAGAGAGAGAGAGTCACATGGAGAGAGAGAGAGAGTCACATGGAGAGAGAGTCACATGGAGAGAGAGAGAGAGAGTCACATGGAGAGAGAGAGAGAGAGTCACATGGAGAGAGAGAGAGAGTCACATGGAGAGAGAAAGAGAGAGAGAGTCACATGGAGAGAGAGAAAGAGTGAGAGAGAGAGAGAGAACAGTTTACCAGGTGCTATTACAGAACACAACAATCCAAAACACACGTGTCCTGTATAGAGGGGTGGGGTGACTGGCCTCTATGGAAGCACATTGAACTGGAGCATACAAATCCAGCAATGTTTGCAATCACACTAATGCAGCCGGGATATGTTGCTCTGCTTTACTCTGGTCTCGTAATGACCTCATTGGGAAGTCAGACATGTTGGTCATTATCTACGTATCTAGAGATATCTCTCAAACCAAAGAGAAGGATGTTTTCTATTTGTTCCCCTTTCTAGACGACGTCAATATCCGCCTAAAAGAGAATCAACAGTTAATCAATTATTGGGGGGATGAAAAAAGTGGTAACGGATAGAAAAAAACTATAAGGACAGTGATGGAGGGAAAGAGGGAGACAGAGACAAAGAGAGAGAGAGAGAGAGAGAGAACATTGAAGGGAAAACGGTGAGGTGCAGAGAGATAATTGGGCTGTCCAGAACAAGGGCATGGGGAGAGGCCTCCGACGCCTCCGTGTGTGCGCTTGTGTCCCATGAAAGACTTCTCTTTTCTGACAAATACATTGTTTTGATCAGTGTGTGTGTGGGGACCACGGTCTCGGTATGCTGTCCCCCTCTGAGACACAGTCCGTGTGTGTGTGTGTGTGTGTGTGTGTGTGTGTGTGTGTGTGTGTGTGTGTGTGTGTGTGTGTGAGATGACAGAGTCGTAGAGCATCCTGCCGATATGCTTTGTCTCACAGAGTGCATTTGATCCACCAGCGCGCACACACACACACACCCCTGGGAGGCTTATACTGGGACAGAGAACACAGGGGGGAGAGAGAGAGAGAGAGAGAGAGAGAGAGAGAGAGAGAAGGGTGAAGGTTAGGACTGTGTATGCCTCAGACACCGAGGCCGTACAATGAGCCGTCGTGAAGGACAGGCCTACCTGACCGTGGCAGAGAGGCACTCAACTACTAAGTGCTTATTATTACCTGGAATTATGAACATGTCATGTATTGTTGTCATGTTCACAGCCAGGAACACGAGTGACACCACTCACAACATGTCAGAGAGACAGAGAGCAAGATAAACCAATGAAGATCTCCTGCTACCAACGGTCCATCTGCTATGCACACGCACACGCACACGCACACACACACACACACACACACACACACACACACACAGAGTTGTTTTTGTGCATCTGTTGAATAACTGATGAAGTTTTATCTCTGAGAGAGTAAACATTGGAGGAAAAGAGGAAACAAACTGTGAGGACAGGATGCATGTATGACAATGTGTGTGTGTGTGTGTGTGTGTGTGTGTGTGGATGAACAGAAGAGACAGATAGAGAAGAGTCCATACAGCGGTCACTCATTACGATTCTACTATTAATAATGTCACACACACACCTTACTGCTCTCATGCTGCGTGTCTCTCTCTCTCTCTCTCTCTCTCTCTCTCTCTCTCTCTCTCTCTCTCTCTCTCTCTCTCTCTCTCTCTCTCTCTCTCTCTCTCTCTCTCTCTCTCTCTCTCTCTCTCTCTCCTAATTGACCAGAGTAGAGGGACCAGGTGGCATCATCCTCGTCACACACACACACACACATTCATGCTGTCCTCATCACAGACCACAACATAAATGAGCTCCTTGGATTATGTTGGGGGACGGATCCCTGAAGTGTTTGTACAACACACACACACACACACACACACACACACACACTTTCACAGTCTTGGCTGGGTTACTCCTTTGGGTGCCTGCCCCCCCACAAGCCCCAACCTCTCACCCTTCCTTCCCCTCCCTGTGTCTGAATGGGCTGCTGCGGTCCCCAGGGTGTCTGCCCCCCATTACTGCCCTTCTCTGCTCACGTCAACCCCTCCATCCTCCAATCTGTGTGAGGTTGCGCGTGTGCACGTGAAAGAGCAGTAGAGTGTGTGTGTGTGTGTGTGTGTGTGTTTGGTCCCTCGTGACACAGGGGCCGTAAAAGCAAGCCAGGCAAGTGATGGCGAGGGAGAAGTAGCAAGAGAAAGAAGGAGAGAAAGAGAGGAGGACTGCAGAGAGAGAGAGGGGTGGAGTGAGGGTTGACGGTAGAGCAACAGAGGCGTTTGGAGAAAGAAGGAGTGCAGCAAAGAAGAGAGCAGTGGACGGAAGGAGGAGGAGTATGCACCTCTCTGGGGGGCTTGCTCAAGGTGTGTTTCTATGGCAACCATGGGTGGGGGGGTGGGTTGATGCAGGGTGGGGTGAGCTTGACCCATCGGAACTGTGGGGGCTGGAGAATACACACACACACACAACCTGCTGCAGTGCTGGAGGGTTCCCAAGAGAGAGCACACACACACACACACACACACACACACACACACACACAGAATGCTGCAGTGCTGTGGTCCCACGAGTACCCAACACCCACACACATTCTCCCTCCCTCCTCTTCCATTTTGCCTCTCTCTCTCTCTCTCTCTCTCTCTCTCTCTCTCTCTCTCTCTCTCTCTCTCTCTCTCTCTCTCTCTCTCTCTCTCTCTCTCTCTCTCTCTCTCTCTCTCCCTCTCTCTCTCTCTCCCTCTCCCCCTCGCTCCCTCCATCCCTCCCTCCCTCTCTCCCTATCCCCCTCCCTCTCCCTGTGTGGTAATTGTTAATATGTTGTATCATTTCTTCCTGGGCAGTAGCGCTGTAGTCCTTTCATCGTGAAGACTCTCATTCAACGCTGTCAGAGGTCAACCTCTGGTCAACCCGTCTGCTGCAACTATAGTTTACAGACAGATTTCATTTCACAGGAAAAAAGAAGAACAAAAGAGTGCACAAATAAAAGTTTCCATTTCACTTGAGCTTCTTTGCGTAACCCCCATACAGTGGTCAGGTGCGTCCATGTGGCTGAACCAAAGCAGGAGGCTGCTGACCGGCACGCGGCGCATGTTGAGCCCTTTTGTGAATAGAATACAGACAGACCTGACATAAAGCTCTGTATCGGTCGGAGGGGTTTGTAAAAGAAGGGATGACAGACAACAAAAATCACACCCAAAAGTAAAATAATATTAATACACAGAAATGCTACACATTATATGTACAATAAATGCCTCAAACATGCACTATATAGCAGATTTCATAAAGCTTAAAACAGAAAGGAGGCTGCTCCAATAATGACTACATTTCTTGTTTGCACACCTCCGATTGTCCCGTGATGAATCATTTCAGTGGCCACTCTTCTTACACACACAGTTACACTATTGGCAGACAAGGGCAGCATATGGTGAGCACCAGTCTGTGGTTATAATGAAAGGAAGCACAAATTGAGCATGTTTGTGGAGAGCAAAAGTGCATGTGTCTTGGAAAGAGTCTGTGAGGAGCAGCTTGGATTTTCCCTGTCACATTACATAACAGTGGGAAGCTGGAGCGCTCTGTCCTGCAGAAGCCAAAAACCTCCACACACACACACACACACACCATTACAAGTGTACTCTGTTTTCATATCCAAAGTAGTGCGGTTCAGCTGGGGTTTGGTTTTGTAACTTCTCCTGCTGTCTGAGAGCTTATGGTGCCGTCTGAATTGACAGTTGGATGATTGGTTGATGAACTGGCTGCCTATTGCGACATCCCCGATTATTATATAATCTTACTTTCTTCACAACTGACATGATTGTTCACGGAGCCGCGGACGGCTGCTCTCCAAACTGAAGGGAAACACAGAGCGACGCATTCGGTGGCACGGAGCGGCGGTGTTCGTAAAGACGAGGAACGCACAGCGACGCGGGGCGCTCGCCGTCACCTGGAGAGCACGGTGACCGAAAAGTACAGCGGCTGTTATCATACGGAATGAGACGCTAATTAATATTCAAACAGGAGCAGTGCACACATCATCGCTCTGGCCTTGGAATCACCGCTCAGGAGTTTCACAGGAAAGTGGGGATTTAACACACACACACACACACACACACACACACACACACACACACACACACACACACACACACACACACACACACACACACACACACACACACACACACACACACACACACACACACACACACACACACACACACACACACACACACACACACACACACACACACACACACACACACACACACACACACACACACACACACCTTTTTAGCTTGTTAGCAGGGATGAGAGTAATACATGCAGAGTATATTTGTGTTTAGAATCTTAATTGAAAGCTTGAAAGTGGCCAGGAGGGAATAAGCCTAATCACTGTGTGAATAAACCATCAACACACACACACACACACACACACACACACACACACACACACACCCACCTACAGAAGACAGACAGGCGAACACATACAAAAGCTTGCCACTCTCTGGGATAACATTTAAAATAAAGCCTCTCTCTCTCTCCCTCTCTCTCTCTCTTTCTTTCTTTCTGTCTGTCCATTCCTTCATTGCCTCCCTTTCTCATTTCCCTTTCAACTCCTCCTGCTGCTTCTTCCACAGCCCCTCCATTCCCCCATCTGTTTGCATATGTAAAACACAACTACAGCCCCCTGGATGCACATCAACGGTGTATGTACGTGTGTGTGTGTGTGTGTGTGTGTGTGTGTTCATGCTGCTTAAGACTATAGTCGACCTCCACGAGGAGTTATAAAGAGTGTTTATGGCGGGTCAGGCCATGCCCTAATTGATTACAGGTATTTACTGCTGCAGGTGCTTTTCATTCAGTCCCTGGTATTGTTGTCGGCTTATTGAACACGCTACAACTCATTTTTCATTTTAACGGTTTCACAATTTAATATAAAAGTTGAACCCATAGAGAAACGTCAATTGAGAAAGACAAAGACATTGTCATATTCTACTCGAGCGACTTGTAAAATGGATTTTCTTCTGACTGAATATTCAACGTAAATGTTACTTCATGGATGGAAAAGGAGACTGAAGGCGACAAGCTTTGAAAAGCCAGATCTAGGTGAGAGCTTGAGGAAACCTGCGAGCCCACCGTGCGATAGATGAGAACATACACACAAAATCACCCGCCCACCCAGGTTAGCAAGCATGTCTGTATCCAGGGCTAATCACCACGGCAACCGCAATCAAGGCTCTGATCTAGTTGTCAAGGTGATGGAGAGATGGTCACCCCTGACTGTCTTCTCCATCTCTCTGAAAGGCTAATTCAAAATCACTCTGTTTTGGAATACGTGGTTGTTTATGTTGCCGTTTTATTTTCTATAGGGACACATGTTTTATATTTGTTTTAAACGGTGTGTTTAAAGAGAGAGAGTGTGTGTCAGAGACATGTGGAGATGGGGGGCAGACAGGGAAAGTTAGGGAGCGAGATTAGAGCTGCGTTGTGTTGATTATAATCCACTAATCATTTGTTTTTGGTGTTAAATCTAACAGATATGTGTGTATGTGTTTGACTACCTCTTTCTAATCCTATCCTGCTGTGTATTAGTGTGTGTTTGTGTGCGTTTCTTTAATCTGTGCTCCCAGGAGGAGTCAGAGGGAGCTAGCAGGCTTCTCCCCACTGCATCTCCCAAATACCACTAAAAAGCCAATCTCCATTCCACAACAACAACATTAACACACACACACACACACACACACACACACACACACACACACACACACACACACACACACACACACACACACACACACACACACACACACACACACACACACAGCCTGAGAGACGCACTTAGTTCTCTGTTCACCAAACTGTAAACCCCACCTCTGAAATCACATGTAATAAAGCAGTAACAATAGTTTTCCATACTGACATCTTTAAGTAGATATGTTCTATTTTCTGTTTTACAATTAATGCTTGAGAATAAAAAATGTAATCAAAGTCACGACCAGAATGATAATTCAGCTAAATTGCCCTATATGAAAGTGAAATAAACAAATAATAAAATGTAGAATTCAAGTAGCAAGAAGAACAGAAATGTGAACTTTGCATCTGTTGAACATTTTGGCTTTCATGTTCTGACTATAACACACACACACACACACACACACACACACACACACACACACACACACACACACACACACACACACACACACACACACACACACACACACACACACACACACACACACACACACACACACACACACACACACACACACACACACTCAACCTGAGCGAAGAAGAGGAAGAGGAGGGAGCAGCAAAGAGGAGAGGAGCAGAGCCAATAAGAGCTCACAGTAGGATGCTAATAATGCAGCTCCAGCTGTACCAGTTAACCTGCAAACTGCCCATCTGGACCCAGAGAGAGAGAGAGAGAGAGATAGAGAGAGAGAGAGAGAGAGAGAAAGAGAGAGAGAAAGAGAGGGAGATGGAGAGTAAAAGGAGGAAACTGTTGTAAATGTAATCAAAATATTTTTCCCCCCCGTGCTCAATGATATTGTGTCCGACCAGAAATATAAAACTCTGAAATGTCAAATTCAAAACTCTATAACATTAAAGTGAATAGCCCAAAGGGGAGGAAGCTGTGCAGCCCTAGGACAGAGGAGGTGTCACTCTCCATGTGTTGCTTCTCGTGGGCACACAGCACAACACAAAGACAGGGAAAATATGAGGAAGCTGGCCACATCCTCAGCTGTATACAGGGGTGGACACACACACACACACACACACACACACACACACACACACACACACACACACACACACACACTCTCGCACACACAGGCGCACTCACACACACAGGCGCACTCACACTCTCACACACACACACACACACACACAGTAGGAGTGACCTTGGTCCAGGCTGTCTGTCCTCGCCCCCTGCCCTGGATAGCTACAACGCCCACAGAGCCACCCTGCCTGTATCTCTCTCCATCCCTCCCTCTCTCTCTCTCCCTCACACTGTGCCATACCAGGCCATGCCAAGCCACGCTGTGGTCAGAGAAACAATACAACAAACAGACTAGAAGAGCCCGAATAGCAGGATACTGAGTAGAAAAGAATAGCAAAGTGAGGGGAGGCTGAAAACTGATTTTTTCTTTTATTGATTCCAAAAACTGACACTTCTAAAACACACAACTCCAACACAAAAGACACACAGCTAGCCAACTCAACCCTCCCTGAAGCACAAATGTTACACACACACACACACACACACGTGCAAACACAATCAGACACACACACAAACACACATACATACACACTCACACACAAACACACTAATGAAGACAGTAAATCACTACTAGGTCATGTGTGGAAAAGCCTGCCAGATACCTGCAACCATGGCTAGAGACCTCCCTCACCCACACACACTGTGTGTATGTGTGTGTGTGTGTGTGTGTGTGTGTGTGTGTGTGTGTGTGGGGGCGACCAAGAGAGATGGCGGATGCCTGTTGGCTGTAAACATGAGTGTTTCGAGAAAACAGAGCGAGCATCAAAGAGGCACAACAATGTTAAAACATGCAGAATCCATCCGCGCTGAAAGATCGTTGACATTTCAGTTAAACACGTCATCGGCTTCATCGGAGCGGGAAGAGAGACAGACTCAACTATTTGAATGTACATGAAGCCTTAATCAGCTTACATCGAGGCTCTATAATACTGGCTATGGTGAACTGTGTAGGTGTGTGTGTATGGTGTGTGTGTGTGTGTGTGTGTGTGTCCGAGAGCGGCTCATCAAGGGAACGTTTAATGAATAGACCTCTCGAGCCGAGTGGACCGGGTTCTGCTCGAGCACCGCCGTGGTCACTCTCTCCAGAAGAAACAAGCTGCCGATTACCGACTGCGAGTTGTGATCAGCTGCACGACCTTGAAAGATCAAGCACCGATATAATCTGATTATGTTCAATTACTCTTGTTTATTTTGTCTCCGGGGGCTACAGTATGGATAATTAAGAGCGAATCAAAGAGCTTATTTCCTGTCAGAGAGTTCACTGCAGGTGATTGATTGTAAGCCAACACAAAAAACACACAAAGAAGAGGACAATAACACAATGGGAACTTGACATAGAAGTACTGAGCATGCTCTTTCATACCGTCTCCATTGCTACAAGTATCAACCTCTCATCTACAGGTACAAACTGGGAGTTCACTGAGGGATCAACTCTAACTTGTGTGGGCTTGTTTTGGGGAAACACACACATATCAAAGTAACACCTGGAAGAAAACCAAACCTGTGACAAAATGACAAACACGTGCGGGATCTCAAATATAAAACAATAACTTCTCACTTCCGTCAGCCTCAAATAGAAACAAATAAATGAAGGAACACAAAGATATTAATTATTCTGACGCAGGAATCCAATATGCATGTGTCTTGAGGTTGGTGTGTGTGTGTGTGTTTGTGTATGTGTGAACTTGCCGACTGATAAAGATAATCCCAAAAGAGAGACGGAGAGGCGGACCGACGGGGCAACTAGCGGGATGAGGCTCACAACACTGCAGCTGAATGTCACGTTCAGTCAAGATGAATCCAGCTGGATATGAACGCGCTGCGTGTAAACGCGCGTTAGTCACGGCGTTACGGCGCCCCGTCGGGCTGGCGACAGGATCACATGTCGCCTGCATGTTTATTCAGTGTCGTCTGCAGACCTCTTCATACAACGTGTCGCTCTTTAACAGCCATCACGCCGACGGAGGCCACTTGACAGCAGCGTATGGATTAAACATTCAGCTGGACGCGGCGCACTAAAATTCACATCGGCGCTCACGCAGAGACGAGTGCTCCCGTTAAGCGGTCCCCCGGCCGACCAGGGGGGGGGGGGGGGGGGGGGGGGCACCGCGGCCAGCCAGGCCCCTCTTCCCTCGCTCACACGCAACAACACACGGATGTGTTTGTATTCGCGAGAAGAAGAAGACAAAAAAAAGATCACACACACACACACACACACACACACACACACACACACACACACACACCCTCTCTGTCTCTCCGTCAAGGCCTTCCGGTTGTATCATTAATTACATCTGACAGCGCTGCTTGTGTGTTTATGCGTGCGTGTGTCTGCGGCGCGTCCCTCGGGCCTCGAGTAGGGAAAGTGAGGTTCAAAGACCCCCTGCCAGAATACTAAATCAATATTAATACATGCGCACACACACACACAGACACACACACTCCCAACAAAGAGATGTCAGCGCAGTGGTTGGAGGGCATTGTTTCATTGTCTCCGTGGTGCTCTCCTTCCTCTCCATCAGCCTCGCTCTTCTGCCTCCAAAGCGTCTCTCTCTCACTCTCTCTCTCTCTCCCTCTCTCTCCCTCTCTCCCTCCCTCTCTCCCTCCCTCTCTCTCCCTTGCTCGGGCAGTCCCTTCAGCTCGTCAGACTCAACTGGTATGATCAGTTACCTGGGTGAGGAACCAGTTTAGCGTCATGTTGAAACCGGTTGGTCTTGGATGATTTTACAGAATCAAGCAGAATGTGTTAGACATCTTACAACAGATGGCTGAATATATGTACGACTCTTCTAACTGCTAACTTATAAAACAAACTAAAGAAAAAAACGATTTACGTAAACGTTGCCACATAGTGCTGAGAAATGAAGGCAGTTTGTGAAAGAGCCCGTTGAGGTTGGAGAGGAACAAAGTGAGTTAATCCCAATGTGAGAAGAGGAATAACACGCTTAGAGCTACGAAGGGGCTTTGTTCTCCAACACTAATTATCCCGTTCATGAGGACAGTCTGTATCACCAAAAAACATGAGACAATACACTAAAATAAACATAACAAAAGGTCTGAATATGGAGAATATGTTGGAGGGGGAAGAGCTGCTTAATGTTTAGGTTCTCACATTCATCAGGATCATATTGAGCATAATACGTGTGAACTACCACCGCAGACTAATGAGTATTTAAATGTATACAATACTCTCTGATGAGGGCTGGAATCATCGCCTGAACCTGACTCACAACCCAACACTCCCAATCAGGTCAGCGGAGCTAATGGGCTGAACACTGGAATGTTCCACATCTGGGTGCTTATTGCTCGGGGCTGTGTGTCGTAAACCGGATCAACACTTGTTTGCATCCACTGGAGTGTGTGCGTACAGACACACACACAACGGACTCTTTGGTAGGTGTACAACAGCTGCACGGTCGTCACGCCGTCTATCCGTACGTACCTACATGGCTTTACTAATTGCTTCTCTACCCAACCATGCTTGACCAAACATTGTCTCATGGCTGACTTCATAGCACGTGTGTGTGTGTGTGTGTGTGTGTGTGTGTGTGTGTGTGTGTGTGTACACTGTATTGTCATGTCATTGTTGTCTGCTCATTCTGTCCTTTGTTACTCTCACAACTCATCAACATCAAAATAACATCTGTCAACCTCTGTACAAATACACCTGACACACACACACACACACACACACACACACACTAGAGCACACTAGATCACACTAGAGCACATCTGGACACAGAGTGCTCTCTGCTCCAGATGTGTGTTTTTAACCACCGCAAGCCATATCACACCTGGACACCGCAGACACAAACACAAAAACATCCAATGTCACCAATAAACAACACAATCAGTTTCACAGGATGTGGTCAACTACGCTCTGACAAACGAGTGTTCAGTGTGATCGGGACGTCTTGATGCTTGGCTATCAAACAGGAAGCTGAGACGTAAGCGTCACGTTCTCTCACACGGATACGCTGCTGAGGAAATGACTTGATTTCTGAATCTCTCTCCCTCTCCCTCCCTCTCCCCCCATCATCATCAGGGGAGGGAGCACTACCTGCGCGGCCCCAGGAAACGGGGTGAGGACCCTCCTAATGACTTAATTGAGCTAATTAACAATGATAAGACGTCCAATCAGCACGCCGGCTTCCTGAAGGCTCTTGTTACGAGCTAATTAAAGAACCAATCACAGCAGGAGAGGTGGCGATGCTGCGTCACAGTGGCGGGCGCAAGGCTGAACCCGATGCGGCGGCTCTCTGCGACACACTGATTGAATAGGAGCTCAAAAGGCACTTTGTCTGAGTAACACGAGCACTTAAAGAGTACGATAGCGACAGGAACCAGATTAAAAAACAGAAATCAAGGACAAGTTAGTATATGGATAGGGTCGATTGGTCGGTACAACTAAACCTACTAAATATATCGAGATTAGACTTTATTCATCCCCAGGGGGACATTTCTTCTTTCTTCTTTCTCTAGAACTCCTCCAGCTAGAAACGTTTTTTTACTGCGATTATTTTTCATATGCCTAAAACACTTTTCAGTTACTGCTATAATGACCACTATAGTGCCTATATTTTCCCTGCATTTCTTCCATCATCACAGCACTTTACCTCTGCCCTCCCTCCCTCCCTCCCTCCCTCCCTCCCTCCCTCCCTCCCTCCCTCCCTCCCTCCCTCCCTCCCTCCCTCCCTTGCCCCCCATCTCTGTCTTCCAGGGGTAGTGTTCATGTGGTGAGGAGTCCTCTCTTCCTCGCTTTGTCTCTCTCTCAATCTGGGCTCCATGCTGTGCTGGTTTAATTGCAACAGCACCCTTGTGTGCCAGTCGGGCATTTTGTGTGTGTGTGTGTGTGTGTGTGTGAAGAGAAAAAGAGAGGGAAGAGATGGAAGGAGAGGCCTCCTCAGAGTGTTCAAGGATAAGCGGCAGGGTGCCGGGCCACATTCCTCTCTCTTCTCTCTCCTCTTCCCCCTCCTCCTCCTTGTTTCTCCTCCTTCTCCTCTTCTACCTTGTTTCTCCTCCTCCTCCTCCTCCTCCTCTGATGCTGCTCCACCTTCCCTCTCCTCTTCGACGACATCCGCTCACTCCTCACGCCTCCCTCTTGCTTCCTCTCTCATCATTTCGCCTCCTGCACTCCCCCCCCTCCCCCCCATCTCAATCTACCTCCCACCAACACTCGTGCACCACCGCTGTATCTTCCCCTGCTGGTTCCCTCGTCTGTCTCACCCCTCTCTCTCTCATCCATCCATTGCCCCCCGTGCAACCCCCACCCCTCTCCTGGTCGTACCTCCCATGAAGCCCGTGGAGACTTCCTGTCAGAGCTCCCTGCTCCTCAGTCCTCTCCTTAATCAGCTGTCAAATATCAAACGCTCCTCTTTCCCCCTACTTCCACCCATGGGCCCCCCCTGCTGTCTGCACAAAAGAGGCACACACACACACACACACACACACACACACACACACACACACACACACACACACACTGACTGGAGGTTGTGTGTTACTTGCCTACTTGAATAGTAACTGAAGTTGATCAAAGATAATCTGTTCAATCAGGATAATATTAAGGAGACATTTCTGACATCGCAATTTAGTAAACTTGGGCGGGTGGCAGACACACACACACACACACACACACACACACACACACACACACACACACACACACACACACAGGATGTCTCCCTATTACCCGCACTCAGTTCATGATGATGGAGGGCTGGTGTTTCCCACTTAATGACAGCACAACACACTCGCCCACTCCGTCTATCCGTCAGCACTGGCGCGTGCGTGCCTTCATGTCAGTGTGTGTGCGTGGGGTTTATTAATTCACTCATCTCCTAATGTTGTGCAGCTGGGGAGAAAGAGAAAGAGGGATAAAGGAGGGGGGGTGGAGGAGGTGAGTGTTTGGATGAGAGACAAAAAAGGGTGGAGAGATATTTAGAGAGAGAGAAAGAAGGGGGGGACCAAAGGATAAGACGGTCCAGAGTGGATGAAAGGTTGAAGTAACGTTGTTTAATCACCTCGGCTTCTGCTGCTGCTTCCAGACACACAACACACACACTTGTCTAAATGATTAGTCATTAGCCAATGAACCCACTGGCAGACAGACAAGCAACGATAAATCTCACAGAACCATCATCAGTGTCTTGCAGGTGCCCTGAGAAAACAAACCCCACTGACCACACACACTTTCTACACTAGATCTACACTACCAGACCCCATAGATCTACACTACCAGACCCCATAGAGCTACAACACCAGACCCCATAGATCTACACTACCAGACCCCATAGAGCTACAACACCAGACCCCATAGATCTACACTACCAGACCCCATAGAGCTACAACACCAGACCCCATAGATCTACACTACCAGACCCCATAGATCTACACTACCAGACCCCATAGATCTACAACACCAGACCCCATAGATCTACACTACCAGACCCCATAGATCTACACTACCAGACCCCATAGATCTACAACACCAGACCCCATAGATCTACACTACCAGACCCCATAGATCTACAACACCAGACCCCATAGATCTACACTACCAGACCCCATAGATCTACAACACCAGACCCCATAGATCTACACTACCAGACCCCATAGATCTACAACACCAGACCCCATAGATCTACACTACCAGACCCCATAGATCTACACTACCAGACCCCATAGATCTACAACACCAGACCCCATAGATCTACACTACCAGACCCCATAGATCTACACTACCAGACCCCATAGATCTACAACACCAGACCCCATAGATCTACAACACCAGACCCCATAGATCTACAACACCAGACCCCATAGATCTACAACACCAGACCCCATAGATCTACAACACCAGACCCCATAGATCTACATCACCAGACCCCATAGATCTACAACACCAGACCCCATAGATCTACAACACCAGACCCCATAGATCTACACTCGCATCAACACAATCTCAACTCAAAACCTTCTCCGACATCTCAAATCCATGCAGGCTTCTGAATCACTAGACGTGGGCCATGCCTGCAACACGCCGCAGACTAGATCTGACACCCCTGTCGGACTTGGCAGTTTCTATAGCAGCACCAGAACTGCACACCAAGGTTCAAATACACATCTCACAAAGTCGGAAAATACAAGTGGTCTCCAAAATGATGTTATTATTAACCACGCAACATTAAATAAGTCAAGCAATGGCGGAAATAATCAATATTGTTGTAATGCAGTATGGACTCTAAACCAGCCGGTCTCCTGAAACACATCCACGGTTCACTTTGGGTCCTGAGCTGTTAGACATCTAGCTCACTCTATTGTCCTGTCTGACTAGACAGGGTTTCCAATCCAACGAAGCAGGGGCCTGGTCCCAATGGCCCACAAGGCTGCTGCGAAGCCAACACACTTACTGTATAATGTAGTGGGACAACCAGGACCTCGGCTGTCTGCAGGGCAACGGGTTGAATGGCAACCAGACAGCCAACACACACACACACACACACACACACACACACACACACACACACACACACACACACACACACACACACACACACACACACACACACACACACACACACACACACACACACACACACACACACACACACACACACACACACACACACACACACAGTGTGCCCGTGCCACCCGTAACCTGATCTCTGTGCACAGCTTTAGGCAAAGTGACAGACAAAGGACAGAATGTATAAAAACAATGAGGGGCTGTGAACAGAATGTGAGAGGGACGAGCAAAACAAGAAAACAGCTGAAGGGGGAAACGGGGGGAGGGGGGGAGAAAGAGAGAGAGAGGTGGAGGAGCAATGAAGGGGCCCCCTCGGGGCCGGTGGTCCATTCAAAACATAGTAGGGGGTACATTCTTCCACCTCTCTCTGGCATTTGCCTTTTAACTCCTCGGTCACACACCAGGAGCTCAGGACCAATAAATTAGGGAATGTGTGTGTGTGTGTGTGTGTGTATGTGTGTTTGTTGTGCTGGATATGAGCAAGACTTCCCATTCATGTTCTACAGCAGGGTGTGTTTGTGCTCTGTGTGTCCATTTTCTGGCTGCAGGTGAGCTCCGCTCCAGAGTGTGTGTGTGTGCGTGTGTGTGTGTGTGTGTGTGTGTGTGCCCCACGTGAGCCAGGTTATTTCTTGTATGTGTTTTCCACATGGGCTTGTGCCCTTTTGTATGTGCCGTGCGACCTCGTGGGTGTGCTTCAGAGGCAGAAACTGAGCCAGTCTGTTTATTCCACAGCAGCCCTGGACTCACCAGCGCAGCGGGCCAACACAACCCTGACACGCACAGAGACTCACCGACTGGGGTGTGTTTGCGTGTGTTGGGGAGCTGCCTAGCACACACGGGCAATCCATCCAGCGCCTCACAGAGAGCGGGGCACAGCAGCGAGAGGAGGATGGAAGATGGATACATGGTAAGGGAGCGCGATGCATGATGACAGATATATGGAGAGTGGGAGAGGGAATGTGTTCCTCCACACATTCACTGTCACAATTGTAAATGTACCTTTTGTTAGTAATTAATGTGATCATTAAAACTACTCTACCAATAATCCGCCATTGCTCTATATGCACACAGCTGGGACTCCAGTCGGCCTGGTGTTCAAAACAATGAGGTGATCCCCTTTAAAAGGTGTCGGCTGTTCACGTGTCCTCAAAGAATACAGAAACTATATTCTGAATATTACCACGGAAAACTGAGCAGGTGATTGAATCACCATGAAAACGGTGATTTAAACCTAATTAAATGATGAGAACCTAGAGTACCTAAGATGCATCTGAACAATAAAATGGACGTGTTTTCATGCTCGTCATGAACCTATTATATTATATCATAGAAGAGAAGAAGAAAAACAATAAAGCACTGTTAAGAGGACGAGGGATACATCTTTACATTACATTGACCTGGCCCTCAAGAGTGAGAAAGTTAAGAACACCGTGTACAAAAAGAGATGATGCACAGTGGAGAACGTTTATAATGGCGTGATTACTCGGCGTGTGCCGCCACTCCCCGGGGACGCCCCCCCACTACGCGCTTTGCCTCCTGATCTCTCCTTTCCACTTCTCCATCTTTGCTCCTTCCCTTTCATTCAAACATCCCTCGCCTCAAACAAGGCCTTCATCTAGGTCGGGATATCCCTCGAACAGTGCCGGGTAAAAGTGCCAGAGATTCAGCACACGGAGGGAGGGATGAAAAGAGCAGAGGAGAAAGAAATCCTAAAGGACTGTCGGACCCCCTCAAAATAAAAAATTAAAAAAGGGCACACATGGCTGGATGTGGGCTGAGGTACGGGGAGGTAGAGGAGAGAGCCAAAGGAAGACGGGTGAGGAGGAGGAAGGGCTGTGATGGTTAGTCTGTGTTTAACAATAACTGGGGAGGAGAGAGGAAGAGAGGAGAGGACGCAGAGAGAGGAGGGACGGTGGAGAACGAAGCAGTAGATGCATGAGATGGAGAGCGGGAAACAAAGAGGCGGGAAAACAAGAGACAGTGGCTGTTTATTTCCGTTGTGACGAGACAAATGAAAAGCAGGCCCAAAAGAATAAACCGCGCGGCATGATGGGAAATTTAGAAAAAGTGGGGAGCAAAAACCGGAGGAGGAGGAAAGGAACTCTGTTGAAGGCGACTTGGTTGGCTGATGTCTGAGTGTTGCCGTCTAATTTGAATGTCGGCTGCTTGTTGTGTGACAGGTGGTGCAGGATGTCTAGATTATTCTCGTGATACTGTGAATCGTGCCAGATAAGAATATCTGCCCAATGCAGAACATTTAAATGTAAATGGGATGTAATGGGAAAGATGAGAGGAGTCAGTGTGAAAAGAAAACAAGGGGGGGGGGAGTGAAGGAGAGAAGCATGAAACCATAATTTTACAGAAAAGATAGAGGAGGGGGGTGGAGGGAGGGGGGCCTGATGAAGGGACGATGCAGGGGGCCGAGATCTAAGCCGTACCACTCCTCCCTACACTCTTACCTAGGAAAAGAGGGATTTGCTCTCCCTGGGAGGGATGGAGGGAGGCGGGGAAGGAGAGATGAGGAGAACAGGAGGACCACTAAGAGAGAGGGGGGCTGTGGGAGGGGGGAATAAGGGGGGGGGGGGGTAGAGGGAGGACATGGGATGAAGGAAAAACAGATCAAGAAGGAAAAAAAGAGGAAGATTTATCATGAAATTCATGGAGTGAAAGAAAAGGTCCCCACCGCGCTCACCCTGGTACTGATGCTCAGGAGACCGTTTTAATGTGGAGACGCAGCGGAACAACATCTTCAAAGTCCAGGTCCACACCCGCATAATGCTAAATTCCTCCTATTATCTCTTTTAGAATAACAATACCGCCCCCCCACCCCACCCACAAAAAGAACAGCACAGGAGCAGAGAAGAGGAAAAGCGGCGTGATGTTTACGGCACGCCGTCTGGCACCTTCACTGCCGTGTGTAGACGCATGTTTGTACTAAAGATCTGCAGGAGAGGAAAAAACACTAAAATATGCATTAAACATGAATCTTTCTTCACAGAGCAAGTCCCTTTGTACCGAGCACATGCATAAATTATCCTGCTGACAAATCACTGCTCCGCGGTGTGTTGAGGTGGACAAAACCGTGTTCCAGTTGGAGCACATCAGGTGTCTTTTGTTTGCTGGATTTAAAGTGACCTTTGTAGGAACTCTCCGGTCAGAGTCCCAGGGGGGGGATGGGAACATATGGAGGGAGAGGCAGCTTGTACTGACATGGGTCCCCTAATGGCTCGACCGAGACCTCCCCATCACCTCCCTGAACAGCCCCGCGTCCCTCTCACCTCCTTCCCTGACTGAACTGTTCTCACCGTGCCTTTACCTATAAGGTCTGTGTCCCCTAACACCTACCTCCTTGTTTCCTTTCCCCCTTATAACCTCACATAGTGTCTGATTCATATGTTCTGCTGCTCCTGGTAACCATGATTCTACTTCTTTTCAATACATTCTTTTTGGGTCCGTTTCACTTTAGATGTGCATCACAAAAACAGAACGTTGTGTAAGAAGGGGCGGAGCTTGTCGTCACATTGTTGATCATGTGAAAGCTGCAGCTGCATATTTCAAATTGCACTCCCATCTCCGCTGCTCACACCCCGCCACCTTCTTTACGGGGAACCAGTTGCAGTGCATTCTGGGAGATGCCAGGCTTCTTCATAATCTACCAGCAGGCTTTCACAGCTCCCCGACAGACACACACACGTCCGTACGGAGGACGCCAAGAGGCACCGGAAGGATTGTGTGTGTTGGAGGAGATGGAGAGACCACGGCAACTTCAACAAACTACATCCTGGTCCGCTACTTTATCCTCAAGACATGTACACTACTTTTTTCAGGAGCCCCTGGTGTATCTCTCCATTCCTCTCCCTCTTGTTGCTCACTCTCTTTCGCTGTCGTATCTTCCCAGCTCAAAACTCAATTAGTAAATTAGTTCCAGGTCGCCAAGCGTTAAACAGCGGCCTGGGACCGCGTAAACACACACACACACACTCCATTAGGGCTCCGCAAGCGCCATACAACCCACAAACCCTTGGTGCACAGGTACACACACGCACACTACCACAGTAATGGACCGAAAGGATATGCACACAAACACAGGTGCATTTCCGGTGTGTGTGGTCATTGGTCATCGTTTCCTTCGGCCTCCGTCTCCAAGTCTTACCGTCTATAGCAGTGGTTCTTAACCTTACTGCAGGTACTGGACCCTAGTAGCTTCATCAGAGCATTAGCCAAACCGTAATTAGACAAATAAAATGTCTTCAAAACATAGCTATATGGGGTTCAATCAAACCCGGGTTAAGAACCACTGGTCTATAGGAAGTACGAGAGGGTGAGACCAGAAGGAGACATTCAAATGATGGACTGGGACAAAATAACTAAAGTTGAGCATCAACCACCTTTAAACCCTCCCACAGACAAGTGCAGTTACACATGTGCCGACGCAAACACACGCACACACACACACACACGCGCGCGTGTGTAGCACTAAAGTACGACTGAGCTGGTTAGAAACAAGTCTTCAGTCTTTCAAAGTGAAACAGACGGGCTCCAGCGCTCAGTGGTGTATTGTGACAGTGTGTGATGGCCGAGGCTGAAGCACTTAAGCTGCTGTAATTAGGCGGATCGCAGTGGCGACAGAAGATGCTTTCTTTCATCCCCTCACTTCAGAAACCGGACACACTGAGGCACACTGACACAAGGAAAATACACACACACACACACACACTCACACACACACACACACACACACACACACACACACAAACAAGACTGATATGTGTGTTACGGCCGAGCGCAGACCCAGAGGGACGGATGCATTACGCGCCAACATGCGAAGACACGGAAAGACAGGTTAATGCACAAAGACAGCATGCGGGCGAGTCACAGCGCTGACCCGCAGACAGAAAGCTGCTTGATCTCCATCATGTATGCAGACGGTAAACAACAGAAATGAATGCCTCTCTCTCTCTCTTACTGTCTGTCTGACTCGTTTACAGTTCAGCCGTTTCCTGCATCTCTTTGGATACGTGTGTGAAAAGTAGAAGATGAAAGACGGCAGACATCTTCTTCAGATGCCGTTTGGTTATTGAGGATAAGTCGTTGTGCACTGTCGTTCCTAGAGAGCCACGTGTCAGTCAAAGAGAGGTTAGGGTGTCTGGAGGTGGGACTCGGCTCTCACTGCTCATGTGAGCTCCCCGGTGTCCGCTGGTCTTGAGCAATACGAGTTGTCATGCAGAATCGGCATCGCTTGACATCCATCAGCAAGTCACGACACTTTCTATTCACATTCAAATATCATTTTATATGTTTGAATATTTGGAAAAAACACATTGGATGGGGGGGGGGGGGCAAGCAAGAATATAGCCAAGTAAAAGAAATAAATGCAAGAACAGGTTGCGAGTAAAAAAAAATGAGAGAAAGACGGCTGCAGAGAAAATGAAAGAAGGAAAGAATAACAGAAAGAGAGGCTCAGTGGAGCCGAGCCAGGGCAGAACAAAGAACTACAGTAACAGTCCACTGGCCTTACAGCTGCTCTCTGCACACACACTCCCTGGGCTCGGGCTCTGGGTATGGAGTGAGTGTGTGTGTGTGTGTGGGGGGGGGGGGAGGGGGGGGGGGAGATCCCCATAGGTGTCCACCCTTTCAGCAGTTGGACTGCCAACTCATACACCCTCCCCCCCCCACACACACACACACACACAACCTCTCCTGCAGAGAAGGGGAGGGGGTGAGGGGGTGAGGGCTCAGAGGAGAAGGAGGGGGGAGAAGAACAGAATAGGAGAGCCGGCCAGGCCGAGGGAGTGAAAGCATTTAGAGTAACACACGTCTGATGCAGCTGAGGTGTGTGCTACCCGGTGAAGTCAACAATCGGAGGTACTTGTAATTGGCAGCGGAGCTTGTCAAACTGCTGGAGCGTTCAGCTGGAAAGGTTTTTATCATTTGCAACACAACAGGAATCAGTACAACAGTTTTCTAATTATGTTCAAATTAGAAGACGGTTATTATTTCTCCATCTTCTGGTCTGCTGCCATATTTCCCCCGTTCCCTCTCTGCTGCTTTATGTTCAGCATGTGTTGTTATCCCCGTCGCACCGCGAAGCACGAGTTCCTCTTCTGGTCTCAGCTCAGTTTAATGTCGCTCATGAGCGCCAACGACAACACGGCCTGCGCTGTAAACACCTTCAGCTGGATTACTGCCACTCGGAGACTCTCAGCTAGCAAAGTCGAGAGATGGCGATGGGGGGAGGGGGGGGGGGGGGGCTGCACGATGAAACGGCGAGCACGCTCATAAGCCGAGCGTGACGTTCAATATGCTATTGCTCCCACCTGCCTGAAAGAGTCAATGTAGTTAGTAGTGAATTTGAGAGGAGGAGGAGGAGGAGGAGGAGGAGGAGGAGGAGGAGGAGGAGGAGGAGGAGAGGAGCTGAGATAAACTGTCACAACTTTTGTTATCACATCCTCTAATTCAATTCTGAGATTGAAGACCCATGGCTCAGTCAAGGCAAGAAGAAAAATGAGTTATCACTGAAGCTTTGATTTATTCCAAGGGAGGCGATTATGAAAATGTTGGCAGTATTTTGTGAGCTTCAAACTTAAATAGAAACACACAGATAACCATGACGCAAGCTTAGATTAATATATTATTTAGAATATAACAGGTAGTCCTAATAACATCATAATAAAAAAGACATAACGGATCAGCTTCAATGTGATAGATCCAGTTCCATCTGCTACACACTGTTGTGCGTCACTTTGTTGGACGGCAGTTGAACACAAAGCCCAAAGAAATGCCAAAGAAAAGCTGAAGCCTGCTATATTTAAAATTAAATAATGTGAATAATAACAACACAATTACAGGACGATCAAAGAAAGCTGATCATCCTACCAACAAATACATTTTATTATCAGCATCTACAATCTACACACACCCACAGACACACCCACACACACACTTTGCCACCCCTGATGTCTTTCCACTTGCCTGTCCTGTTAGAGAGATGGTGTTAAGATAAAAACAAATGTATTCACGACAACTTGAAACACAAGCGTGCACTTAAAAAAGTTTGTCTTAAGTATTTTAAAATACGGGTGCACAGAATTCTCTGAAATTGAAGAATGATGAGAAATAGAATAAGCTCAGCTTTAAACATTCTCACAGTTCCTCCACAGTGGAGTCATCTCTGCTTTCAATTTGTGTGTCAAGCTGAGTGTGACTGCAGCACACTGGGACTTCTGTGTGTACTCAAATGTATGCATGGTGTGTGTGTGTGGGTGTGTATGTGTGTGTGTGTGTGTGTGTGTGTCAGGCGGAAAGTGTGTATGCGAGCTTCCGATGGAAAAAATGAGAGTGATAGAGAGAAAGCGAGAGGAGGTGGCGAGTTGAGAGAAGGTGTGCAGGTGTATGTTTGGTCCAGGTGTTTGGACATCTGTGTGTCTGCCAGCGAATGCAAAGGTCCCTGGACACTCCTCTGCTTCCTGCTAACGACACACACACACACACACACACACACACCATCGATCAGGGCAAGGAAGAGGGTCACTGTGCACCCTGTTAGCCAACCGCTAAGGACCGAGTGCCTTAGGGCACATCACCTCGCCTACCCACACACCCACACACACGTAAAATAAACACACATCCGTACACGCAGACGCACATCTGTCATCTGAATTCAGGCCAGGAGGCGCTGGACCTGCTGCACATAGTAAAAAGGAAAGACTTGTGCTTCACTGCTGGACCATGAACAGTTTGCCATGGCAACAACTGATGATGAACACAGTACTGTAGCAACAACTGATTGTCTAGAACAGTGTACCATAGCAACAACTAGTACACAATGCACGATAGTAACACCAAGTCATAATGAACAGTGCAGCAATGTGAAACAGTGTAGCATGGTGGAGACATCTGTAGCGAGTTAACAAAAGCAGAGGAAATGCATGTGAAGTACGTACAGTATGTACACAATACACACACACACACACACACACTGTCCCAACACAGGGTTGATTTCAGAGCAGATGTTAAGAGTGCTCCCTTCGTCATTAATCTCATCACTGTGTGTGTGTGTGTGTGTGTGTGTGTGTGTGTTTACACCATGGTCACTCTTTGCATGCGGTATATGGCATCGCAAAAAGACCTATACAACATTTTAGCTCCGTTGAAAATAGTAAATGCATGGGACTTTTGTAAAAGGTTGTTTGACTGTATTTAGCTTAGAGATTGATTAGGAATAGTTGTTCATAAAACAATGAATACAAATGGAATGGAATTTCTAGCATGTCAACTCAGACGGCACCATAAGCTCTCAGACAAAAGCTATTTCAGACACTACTTTGGATTTGAAAACAGAACACACTTGTAATGATCCGTGTGTGTGGCAACAGGTGCATTGAGGTGTGGGCCGGAGCCGACTTACACCAGCTTTTATGTATTCTGTAATCAACACTGATCCCGTATTTATTTACTGTTGCAGAGCACAGATGTGATTGGACTACAGGGCACACACACACACACACACACACACACACACACACACGCTTAATGTTGCTAATGGATAACGGCTACAACAACACCAGGCTGTTAAATGCTTTATGATTATTATTATAGGTTGCTGGCGCTATGGTAACGCAAGGTGTTACAGCTCATTATTGATCATAGCAATAACCACATTGAGGGATAGCAGACCGAGAGGGGAGGATACAGAGACGGGGAAGTGAAAATAGAGCTCATGGAGTTGTTGTTGTTCTCTGGTGTCACATTGTGTACGTTTAAAACATTTGTAATACGCGTCCTCTGTTTGACAGGCCAATAAAAAGCCACAGTCCTACCATCATTAGGGTTTAGAAATGCTCAGTGTAATAAACTGCAAACCCATTTTGCTGAGGGGGACAATAAAGACGTTAAGGATACATTTAAACAGGAGAAAAGATAACGGTGTGGTGTAAGTGGTATTATTAGAAACTAGAATAAGACACGCAGGCAGGGGGATGTGCTGAGCGAGGCAAGTACCCATGAGTAAGCATCTGGGTGAACGAGAGGTTAAAAAAAGGAGAGGAACAGGAGAGGTGGGGCGGCTGCTTGGTCTGCTCCTCTTCTCTCTGCCCCGGGCTAAAGTCAGCCAGAGAGAGAGAGCAGGGAAGGAGGGCAGGGAAGGAGAGAGAGAGAGAGAGAGAGAGAGAGAGAGAGAGAGAGAGAGAGAGAGAGAGAGAGAGAGAGAGAGGAGAGAAATTGGAGGCAGTAAAGCCAGCTTCTTATCTGATGCAGTATTCTGTGTGTGTGTGCCTCTGTGTGTGTGTGTGTGTGCCTCTGTGTGTGTGTGTGTGTGTGTGTGTGCATAATTGTGCCTGTTTGTGTGTATGAATAATTCAGGTCCATGGAGAGGGCAGCCTGCTGCGGTAATGAGGAGGACATGCATTGATACCAAATATTGCCGGTGGGAAGCGATCGATCCAACAGCCATTTGTCCAAACTTAAGTCTGGGAGCCGGCGCTGTCTGCAGCCTTTACAGAGACTAATGGGCAGATGAGCAGACAGCCAGCAAATAGTAATTACCATGGCTTTTGTCTAATTAAATACAAAATGAAGACACATTCAACGCCAGATATAAGTGTTCTTTCTACAGTCCCAAATGATCCGACACAAAAAGTAAAGCCCTCAAAGTCAAAGGTGTGAGCGCTGGGACGGCTCAGCGGCTGTCAACACGGCCACGGCACGTGTTAATGGAGCGAGCGCGTGCACGGCGGGCGATGTCGACAACGCAAAGGAGAGGATGGGAGGAGAACGAGCGACTTCACTCTCCACACCTCCATGACGACACTTTAGAGGGCCAAACGCTGCGGTCGCATGGGATTAAATCCCCTCCTGGATCTCTTTCTCCAATAGGTAAAAGCTTATTTTGTTCCCTTTTCAAATCAAATTCACCGAGCACCTTTTCCCTGCTTCAGTTACTGTGACAGTTCACAAACAGACGGGAGGCTCTGTAGGCTGAAGCTAGTCCTGTTTGACTTTGTAATAAACCCTATTATTAGTCTTCTACCCCGATGCCCTGGCCGCATTGTGGGAACCAGGTGGGGGGGGGGGACCTCTCCTTTCAATCCTCTCCTCGTCTGGCAAAACTTCTCATCTCCCTGTGGGTACGCACACACAAGCACACACACACGCACACACGCACACACACACACACACACACGCGCACACACGCACACACGACTCCCTCTCCTCTCTGGTGTCACAGTGTCATATACTCCAGGTTAGGGAGAACACTGGGGAAATTACACCTCTACCTAGGCCCCTAGCACTATGTGTGTGTGTGTTTGTGTGTTTGTGTGTGTGTGTGTGTGTCTCTGAGTGTGAGAGAGAGAGAGAGAGAGAGAGAGTCCAGCAAATCTCACGGGTAAACCTGTTACCGCAGGGGAAGTGGACAGACAATGAAGAGGGGGGGGGGGGGGTGTAGGGAGGTGGGGGGGTGGATGATGGAGTGGGGAGAGAACATTAGGGATTGAAAGAAGAGAGGAGGGAGGAAGTGAAGCCAACTAGACCATGCCATCCAGCCAGTCCCATAGCTTCTCATTATGCGTGTGGGGAATTCACGTCGCAGGGTCCAAGAAATTCTCTCCTCAGATCTATTACCAAATTAACGAGCACGTGGCGTAATCAATACAAATGGCGTGAAATGTACTCGTGTCCTCGTGCATACCAAGCAGACGCCACCACGAGCTGCCAGGGAGATGACATCCCTCTCCCCTCTCATCGGATAAACTGGTGGCATCGTGCATGCAGTCTAAGCACATGTTATTAATAAATACATGAGGAAATATATTGAAGTTCTGTGAGATAGCGTGACTAACAAGAACATGGCCCAACGGCGTCAGCTAACCTTAGTAAACCACGTAGGCATATCACGTGAGTTCCATCTTGGTGAAAGGTGCCGCATGGGGTACACGTCCAATCGGAGAGTTACACGAGGTAACCAGTGCTGAGGCTCGGTGGCCCAGACACACTCCAATCAACAGGTCTAAGTGGCATATAGACAGTCATAGTGTGCCACCTGATTGGTCCTCAGCACCCATCCATGTGACTGATACAGGTGCTTTATTACATGCTTCCTGTGGCACTAAAAGCATGGATTGAAAATAAAGTGGTGGGAGGCGTTTCCAGAACCTTTCCCCGATTGCTTTTGACTCTGTGGCAAGTCTGACACAAAGTGGAACGGGGAATCAAACCTTCAGTAACACTCCGAGCAGCCACAGCGGGCACTGTGAGACCTCACTCACACATGCACACCCACAGACTCACACACTGAATGCCAAATGCACTATAAATACACACAATTACAGTACACATAATTACTGCCAATCACACTGTACTCACGTATTCACATTTCCTGTCACACAGACACACACACACACACACACACACACACACACACACACCTCGCAGCAGCACTCCAACCTCAGCCTCTCCTTCACGTGTACAGGCAATGTAATTACAATGTAACACCGAACGGGGGAAAGGCCTCAATGCACTAAAAGCGCCGAATGCTTGTTGGGCCAGAATTAGATCGGAAATGCAGAAACCACAGAACAAGCAGGATGATATTTAGGTCAATTTGGATTCAATATTACAGAAGACACTATTAATGTTGAAGATAATGTGAAATTGGCGTCATCCGACCTACTAAATGACATCACCCTGTTGGAGATGTTGGGACCAGGCAACCCCCCGCATGCTGTCAGACTGAAGCTTCTCTTCCCTCATAAACAATCATCGGTCCAAGAGAGAAAAAACGCGTTGGTTGCTATGGATGCTTCTATATGGTCCATGTCACATGCATCCCACTAATACGGACGGAATGGAGTCCAGATAAACACGACAGGTGAGGTGTGAGGCCCAGCGTCAACGTCTCCCTTCGGCAACACAACGCGGTCCGAGCTCCATCCCAGAGTTACATTCTCTGCTGCTCACTTGCTGTCTTCTGCGTGTCGGCTAACTCACGCCAGACTCTTTCTGCTCTTCTTCTCCTGAACAGCAGGAAGAGCAGAAAGTAACGAGACGGGAGACGGGATGCAGACGCAAAACACCGAGCATACAAGTGCAGGGCAGTTGCATCTAGGACACGCCCGACTCCTCAACTATAGAGAAAAAAACATCTGGAGAGCATCCAAAAGCACCATGCATCAACACACACACACACACACACACACACTCTAATGAAGCCCCGGTAGTGACGAAGAGCAGCAGGGAGCGGCGCGGATCGCCGAAGACGAGTGTGTGTGAGCCTCCGTCGCAGAGTGTGTGTGTGCGTGTGCGAGCGTGTGCGTCTCCGGTGGGATAATTATGGCGCTCCTCGGCAGCTGAGCGTGCCAGATGTACTGGGAGAAGGAGGAGGAGGTGGTGTGGGAGGAGGATGAAGTGGAGGAGGCGAAGGAGGCGCGGCGCAGAGCAGAGCAGAGAGGGAGCCCAGCACCAGGAGCAATGCAGCGGGGAGCATACAGAGTGTTATGTGAATACATTAGTGCGAATGTGTTGTGTATCTATGCACTGATGTGTGTCTGTGTGTGTGCCTGTACCTGGGAATGGTTTGCTGTGTGTGTGTGTGTGTGTGTGTGTGTGTGGCTGCAGAGGATGTCTCAGTATGAGTATTTCCAGACGGATGTCCATGTTCGTACGTACAAATGCTGTGTGGTGTGTGTGTGTGTGTGTGTGTGTGTGTGTGTGTGTGTGTGTGTGTGTGTGTGTATTTGGCACGGCCAGTTTTGTTTCTTGCCATCCACCATTAGCAGGTTGGCTCTGTCACAAATGAGAGTCTCTCATCCAGGAGAGATGCAGGGCTGAGGATGGAGGAACACATGGAGATGAGGAGGTGTGGGGGGTGGGGGGGGCAAGGAGAGAGGAGGAGGTCACGGAAGAAAGTAGCCGAGAAAAAAAGAAGAAGAAGAAGAAGAAGAAGAAGAAGAAGAAGAAGAAGAAGAAGAAGAAGAAGAAGAAGAAGAAGAAGAAGAAGAAGAAGAAGAAGAAGAAGAAGAAGAAGAAGAAGAAGAAGAAGAAGAAGAAGAAAAGGTGACAAAGTTCTGAAAATTACTTATTCCCCCTCAACCAAATTACACGACGATACAATATTATCATAATGATTGTAATTATCATTAGGGTGTGGGCGGAGGGGCCCCACGTTGGGGCCAATCTACAAACCTGCAGCGCGCCACCAGATTACAAAGCCTTTAAACAGAACACATCCCCACGTAATGGAGCGCTGCAGGGGAGCCGCTACGCCGAGCCGGACATCGTGTGGGCAGTGATTGATGCTGCCTTGACGGTTCTATCGCGACGACTACTGCCGTTCAAGGCGCGCACCTTTGGAGATGCATTTTTATATTTTACGATACAAAAAGGTCCTTTTGCTGCCCAAACATCCGTCACAATCACAGCTTTGTAGGAAGATTAAAGGGTCACTCTGGTCGGCATTGGGCGGGGGGGCTCCGACAGCAGCCGCTCACTGGCGGCAGTGTAATTAATCACGTTGAGGCAATTTGGCACCGCGACGTCACGGCCACTAGGAGCGCTGGTTTTCACCACCGACTGCTGTACGCGTCTGAGTGCAGAGCTGCAGGAATCAGTCCTCAGACCAGGGAATGAGTTTGTATTTCTGCACTTCAAGACGATGGTTTCTTTTTAACGGCTTTTTGTTAAGATGCACCACATACGGTGTGTGTTCAACACACGTTTAGGAGATGTGCGGTGTGGTTTGTTTGGAGCCTAACGCAAATCTTTTACTTCTGACGATGGCATTCACGCTTCATAAAGCATTTGTGAAGATCATCTTGCAGATTGATGTGAAGCTGAAACAAAATGTGTGTCTGGATCAAAGAGAGGTCTTGGTCCGAAATCTCGGAAGAAATCCCGAAATCTCGTGCTGCCAAAAGATACTGAAAGTCCATGTCTTGCAGTTACACCGACACACACACACACATCTATATATCTATCTATAGATATATAGATAGATATAAAGAGAGAGAGAGAGAGAGAGAGAGCGAGAGCGAGAGACTCCCGTGCATGCTGTGACCCTAACGATGTCGAGAGTGGGACCTGTTACTGCCCTATAATCAGATTTCACAGCGAGACTTCTCCTTGCGTGGGCCGCAATAACAATCAGACCAGGTGGAGTGTAAAGGTAAAGAATAGCGTTGTGTTTCTGTCTCTGTAGGCAAAAACAAGCGCTTCCAGTGGACGCTACGCCCCGCAGCTTGATCCGCGGCTCGCCAGCGTTATCCCTGGATACAGGACCTTTTGTAAAAAATAGCTGCCATGAATCATTTACAATGAATTTGGCCAGTTTCAGCTGATTATACTCTTACAATGTTGATTAAAAGAAGAACTGATGGATTACTCGCACACCTAATGAGGTGAAACAAAGGCATCACAGTTTCCTGCACTATGCCAATCGATCAGTTTGGTAAAACATTGCATTTGGTGTAAATGTACATAAAGTGTGGGAAGAAAAAGAAAGGCAAGCAAGAGGGCTGAAAGCAATAAAGGAAAGAAAACAAGCAAAGAAGGGGAAATAGATTTAAAGAAAAGGAAGGCAGAAAGTAAGAGATTCTCTCGTCTCTCGCTGGCTTTGTCACCTCGCTCACCCGAGGGGGGGGCAGAGCAAAGCACCTTGGGAAATTACTGAAACTAGAATGCATTGATTTGTCCAGGATGATGTGTGTGTGTGTGTGTGTGTGTCAGAAGGCCTTTGTACTGCAATAAAGAGAACAGCCTGGTCGACATCTGTTTGGAGACGGAAGATAAGAGCGACAGTGTATAGCGTTGTTTCAACCTTTCTCTCCGCACCGCTGCCTTCTCCGTCTTCTGCCGTGTAATTAAGAGCCAAAGAAAAACCTCTTCAGCCTCTCTCAGCGTGTCTTCGCCTCCCATCTCGCGCTGTGCCGTTGCTCGTCTTCAACCCATCTTCGCGCTCGCTCCGGGTACCGTGTGCTGCGGGCCGAGTTCAGTCCACAGACCTCTCGTGGCGAGCGCCACTCGACACCATCAAGCACAACTTGTCGTTTTGGATTTATTTAATTTGTTTGCCAATTTTGTGAATGTTTTCTTATCTTCCAAGTCTTGTTTTTCCCCCCCTCACACCAGCAGCTTGTAAAACCTTGACTGACAAAAAACACTTGATCAGTAATGAACCACGACTGGCAACGGGCCCTGAACGCACCGCGCGCATGCCAAGCACATGATGTGTGTATCCAAGGCCAGACCTCGGTGAAGGGTCCAGAGACGATGTCCACGCCTCTTCTTTACAGCGCGACATGGCGCACTGCCTTACAGCAACTCAGAGAGGGATTTCACTTCCAACTACTGTGTTTGAATGTTTAGCTCTCGGATTCGTTGGTGTGTGTGTGGTCCGCATGCAGAGCAGGAACCAGCTGTCATAATGTGACACAACCAAAAAGAAATGTCCAATTTCATTCTATAAAACCACGTTATTGTGCAGCGATCACACATCCCGTGTTCATATGACTTATGGGCTCATCACACGACGATGAGCTGAACAAATGATACGACAACGTGATCGCACACTCGCACATCTCCGATGATCCTGGTGTTGCAGCTCCACACATCAGAGTGTGTTCAACGGGCGACGGAGCAGAGGGACGTCTCCTTTCACCGAGCAGCTGCTCAAAATACCACCAGCACCATACACAACTACTACAGTGGACTGTGTGTGTGTGTGTGTGCGCTCTCCAGTTCTGTGTTTTTGTCGGTCTGTCTGGCACCATCTTCTCTCTGCTGGTTCAAACAAGGCTAGCAAGGTGACCCTGAATCACAGGCTGTGTGAGTGTGCACCTCTGTGTGTGTCTCCATCAGTGTGTGTTCACGTGCCCCGTGCGCGCACACTTATCTGCCTGTGTGTGTGTGTGTGTACAGTCCCAGTAATTAACACCAGCCACTAATGAAGTCCAGCTGCTCGGCAAGAGGACTGAGCCCGAGCCAAAATCCTCTCTCTCTCTCTCTCTCTCTCTCTCTCTCTCTCTCTCTCTCTCTCTCTCTCTCTCTCTCTCTCTCTCTCTCTCTC
Source organism: Liparis tanakae (assembly GCA_036178185.1). Lineage (NCBI taxonomy): Eukaryota > Metazoa > Chordata > Actinopteri > Perciformes > Liparidae > Liparis > Liparis tanakae. The sequence continues at coordinate 20,073,381 of CM070108.1, read as the reverse complement.
TCTCTCTCTCTCTCTCTCTCTCTCTCTCTCTCTCTCTCTCTCTCTCTCTCTCTCTCTCTCTCTCTCTCTCTCTCTCTCTCTCTCTCTCTCTCTCTCCATGTCCTCTGCAGATTGGTTCTCTGCATCCGTCGTCGTTCGCCCATCAGCACACATCTGCTCTGTAGCTCCTCGTTCTCTTGACATCTCGTTGACGTCGTGTTGTTCTGGCGATGTACAGCGTCACGTTTTACTCATGTGAGCCCGTCCATCCCTCCTCCACCTCCATCTGTTCCCCTCCATTCCATTACACCACCCTCATAAACCTGCTTTCTTCTGTTTCTGATCTTAAAAGAAAGTCCAAGTTTATACATTTTGTACGAGTCCCAAGTCACAAGCAGAAGATGAATATTAAAGATAATTAAAGACACTTAGAATACACACTGAGCCTCTCGTATCTGTGGATCCTTCTGTTCAAACAACAAAAAGGGACAAATACATTCCAACATTTTTTTATTAGTATTACAGAAGACTAAATGCAGGTGAGCGGTGATCACACTCCTCATGTATTTGGGTCCTCTGGTATCCTGCTGTGCATCTCATCTCTGACAGAAGTCGGCCTTCTCTCTCACATTTTGTTTTTGAGATGGCGGTTTTTCAATAGTGCGTCCGATGGACACACATGCAGTAACGTATCCTGTTTAAAGACACAGCCCGATTACATTCCTATACAGGCCCGAGCTCAGTGTCCCCCACACACACACACTCACTACCAGCTGTGACAGATGTGCCTGTCACAGGAGAAAATGAATTGAGAATAGTTAGTGAATTAAGCAGGGAGTTAATTGTTGCTTGGCCCCTGTTTATGAAGCGCATAAAGGAAAAGCGCCTTGTTTGTCTACTGACAATTAGCCAGCAGAGATAGAGAGGAAGCCTGTGTGAATGATCGTGTGTGTGTGTGTGTGTTTGTCCTTTTCTCTTTAGCAGCTGGTGCAGCCACACCTGGACGGGTTGAGACAGTAAGAGAGAGAGGAGGGGATAGCAAAGGAGGCGTTCAGGTGCAGTATGGTACACAGCCCTCTATATTTGGCCACACACACACTCACACACACACACACACACACACACACACACACACACACACACACACACACACACACACACACACACACACACACACACACACACACACACACACACACACACACACACACACACACACACACACACACACACAGGGCTAATGAAGACATCACTCACACAAAGCAGACAACTTCTATCCATGAGTTAAGATAGCTGATGTTGCATGTACAAATATTCTCTGAGGCAAAAGACAGACACACACGCGCACACACACACACACAGTGTTCCGATGCCTATCCCGGGTCTCTCCCCGTCTATTTGTTTGTCAGTGTGTCCTATTAGGTTTCCAAACAGCTTGTAATGACTGGTAATAAACAGCAGAAGAAGAGGAGGGAGGTAAATCAAGCGAGAAGACGCCAAAATGAGCTCCTCGGGGGGCGCCGTGCTCCGAGGCGTTCAACACACACCGACTGAAACACGCCAGTCGACAGAGCCGACACTGGCAGGTTATGGGAGCGCCTTCTTTCAACAGTGTCAGAGGAGGTGAGGGAAGGAAACGGGGGGGACAGCGAAGGAGGGAGAACGATGCATGGCGCGTCATCGCCCGCGTCAGGTCACAGAGCGTCTCTACGGTTACTCCGTCCTGCTCGCTCGGGGGTCCGGCATGCATTGAAACTTGCGTTGCCTTTTTACCTCCGATGCGGTTCAACGTCGTCATGCTGGGAATACAACATGGCCACTGAAACACCAGCAGGCTCAAGACCACGGCTACTGCTGCAGGGGGTCGGGTGGAGAGGACATGGCAACATGGAAATGTGAGGCTGGGAAAAGACAAACATCCCGTGTTTTGAAATTCCCTGGATGATTAAGGTTAAATATAAATAAATAGATTTACTAATTCATTCTTTAGACTTTTATCTGATGTACAACTCCCTTTGTAACTTTTATACCAGCAAAGTAAAACTATTATCCGAAAGACAAACAGATTCCTGTATCTTCTTTAAGTTGACATCTTTCATCCTTCCCTTCCTTCCTTCTTCTCTCCCTCATCCAGCCCTCTGTGGTCCTCTCCCCCCCTCCTCTTTCCAGTCCCTTGTCCCTTCATCATGGCTCCCTCCCTCCCTCTGGTGTCACGGCTCGCTGGCTCCAGGTGGCGAGGGAGGGAGGGAAGATGGGAGGAAGGGATGTAGAGGAGGATGGATGGAGGGAGGGATGGAAGACAGGAGGGGGGGGAAGAGCTGTCATCTGTCCCTATGCTCGTACCGTCACAGTGCAGACCAGCATCCTGCTCGCTGCTCTGCAGTCTCTGTTCTCAGATCTGGGGGGTTGGATCCTTTCTCCTGGTACCCAAACATCACGTTGAGAACAACAGGAACAAAGCGTGACGCGGGAGAGAGCCGACGGACACGCTCAGGATCAAGTGGAGGCAGCGTAAAGAGAAAGAAGTCACGCTGATAGCGATTTGCTTTCATTCATTTGTGTTTTTCTACTTTATTTAATTTAATCTTGTAACCAACATTATTATTTGTGCATATTAGACAACTGCATTACTCTGTGTACATGCTGCATTATTACAAGAAGTTTAGTACTTTTTTGTATTATCATTTAGTTTTTCACTAAATGTGCTGCAGTAAACATCAACACTTCCTGAAAGTGGTCAAACTAAACTATCCTCCTCAAACTAAGAGGTTGGCAAAGCACATATGACATCATGTGATTTAAGCACCACTTTGTTTTTCTTTAAAGCTTTGGCCACACAGACGTCAATACAGCTTCATTTGACTCTTAATGTCCACCCGACACGTCAGTCAGACTGACCGTCGACATGTCGTCACTTGTGGCGTCGAGACTCTCCCAGAAAGGACGCGCGGGCGAAGGGAGAACAGACTTTCTGCGGTTCACTCTTGTGTGTGTGAAACGCTGCGGTACAATAAAGGCCCCGCTGCCTCCGGTCCAGAGCGTTAGAGCAGACACACACCCCGACGCCGCAGACGGGGAGCTTAGTAGTTCAGATGCAGCGGGAACAACGCTGCTAGCCGGTGGCAAGGACGGACACACACACACACACACACACACACACACACACACACACAATGTGGTTGAGTGAACCCTCCACCGCATTATCCACCTCCATTGACTCTAAAAGCTTCTTATTCGCCTCATTAAGTCTTCAGTGACACAAAGTAACCACACCAGACCCTGCTTACTACCACATACACATACATACGGATAGGTGTGTGCGTGTGTGTGTACACGGAGGGGAGCTAGAGGGAGTGGGGCAGGGGGTGTTCACACATCTTTCTGTGTGTGCACAGGCGCACACAGGGGCCCTCGGGGCGCATGCTTAGACAGCAGCCCGGCATTACTAGTCAAGCGCGTCCCAGATTTGACTGCAGGCGAACAGACAGGCTGAGTGCAGATCGACTGTTCTGGATCGGCAGTTCGCTGCAAACTCAAGGAACGATATCAAAGTGCGCGGAGTTCACCCGATGCTCGGCTCCACGCCGTTTACCGTCTGCAGAGGGCAGGTTGAAGAGTGGAAGTAACCTGAATTCATTCCCGTCATGCTATTGGACCAGGATATATTCAGAGGGACCCGAGGCCGACCCCCGCACTCATGTGTCTGGCCCACGAGAACACACAGTTACCAGGTATTAAGTTGTTCCCCCCCAAAACTACCGATCATCAAATCTGTGAGGAATGTGAATATCGGGAAGGCGAGGTACCACCATTAGAGTGCATTGATGTAAATAGGTAAGTAAAGCTCATGCTGAGGACACATCATTAGCCACCACACTCCACGGGGAGCACTTAGATCCAGGTGAGTGGCCACTCGATACCTTCAAGGCATGTATGTGTGCGAGTGTGTGTGTGCAGGGTATGAGGTGGGGAGGACAATGAAGCATGCAGCTAGCAGCAGGGATTGGGGTGAATGAGGAGTTGAGGTGAAGTGAGGGGTAATTGTGCAAAAATGTGACTACAAATTGTCAAATTAAAAATCATCCCCAAGGGATTCGGCTGAATTATGCAAATAGATTTCTGCTCCTGAGAAATTAGTGAGCAACTTTGAGCCCGAGTTCGTCCGCTTCCAGGTTTCCCCACATCATGCAGTGTGGCCTCTGCACACGGTTGCTCACAACGTTGGATTTGGCAGCATCTTGTGTCCAATAATACAAACCGAGCACTCGTCTGGATATTACAAAGCAGGAGGATGAAATGCTGATGGGCAGGCAGTGAGACAGCACAGTGCTGCCTTGCTCATAGTGCGAGCTAAGGAGACAGAAAGGGGACAAACCTGGCCGACAGGTGGGCTCTTCTACCATCCAATAGGCAGGTGGGGGAGAGCGGAGGAGAGAATGGGCAGGGTTAGTAATACGCAGAGTGAACGTGGCGGGGGGGGGGCAACAACTTGATTCAGAGCTTGATAGTGAACACAACATCTCTCCTCAACTGGAGACAAAGCTGCTCTTTGCAACCGGCATGACCACCTCGGGTAATGAGAGCATGGAGACGTAAACAGACACCGCCGGGTGCGTCTGAGGTGCCGGCGTGGCCTCCACACGGAGCACTCGGCGACACGCCGCAGCAACAGCACGACTAGAGAGACCCGACTCCGACGCGTTAACGCTGCCACGGCTGACCGACGTAGGGTGGAGAAAAAGGAGGACAACAAAAAGGAAATGAGGGGAGATTAGTAGGTGGAGAGTAATGGCTGGAGCAGGACATGTTTACCAGCATGGAGAGACACAGAGAGGGGGGGTAGAGCTGTCACATCAAAGTAAGGGGGACAGTCACAAGGCTAATTGGAGATGGCACGTGCTGCACACACACAAATAAGTGTGTTTATGTTTGTCTGTGTGTGTGTGTGCGTGCGTGTGCGTGTGTGAGAGAGAGAGAGAGAGAGAGAGAGCGACTGTGTGCGACTACATGTGCTTGAGCAGCGAGGTCTCATGCTGTGAAATCTAGACTGAGGTGATTAGTAAAGCATTAGTGGCTGCGTGCAACACTCAGAACATGCTGTCAAGGACCTTATTTAGGAACGTGTGTGTGTGTGTGTGTGTGTGTGCGTGCGTGCGCGTGTGTGTGGTCCTCACAAAGACTCCATTTTGAGTTATAGGCTCTCAGCAGGAGGATACCCTTGCAAAATGAGAACATTCTCATTGGTCATTGTGAACAGGACACATACAGTCAGGCTGTATTCATCATTTGGCATTTGTGTATTTTAAAGTGACAACAGAATTGTGTTTACATTGGTGGTTTGGTACTGCATCACTGCAACCAGATCTTAATTAGACATTTCAACAGGGACAGGTTGGACTTTTTGGGGTGGAAGCTGCTTTATACAGGCCAAACTGGACCACGGACAGTATTAAAACACACACACACACACACACACACACACACACACACACACACACACACACACACACACACACACACACACACACACACACACACACACACACACACACACACACACACACACACACACACACACACACACACACACACACACACACGACTGTCTTCACCTCACCCTATCGCATGAGGAGGGAAGTTCTTCATGATGTGCAGCTGCACAGCGGAAAGCAATAAACCTGCCAAAAAAAGCGCTGCAGTTTGGGTCCAAGGAAAAACACACACACACACACACACACACACACACACACACACACACACCACAGAAGAGGGATCCATTGCCCTCCTTGTGATCTCTATGAAGTCGTGGTGGTGGTGAAGTAGAGCGGTGTGGGCTTATCTCAAGGAAAAAGACATTTCAATGGGAACAGTGTTTTAATTGGGTTGCAGATTGACATGAGAGGGGTGCCAATTGTTGTTGTTGTTGTTGTTGTTTTCTTTAGGTCAGAATTAGCTGATCTGCCTGAGCAGCTCTTCACGCAGAGATAAAAACCCTGAAGTTTACCGTCATCCCTCTTCTTCAGTGCTGCACTCCACCACCCTCGGCTCTGCCTCGTTCTCTTTTTTTTCTGTCGTCTCTCATCTCTCCACTAACCCCCCTCCCATCTTCTCCTCCCATGAAGCCCCCCCCCCCCCCCCCCCAGTGTGGCCAGCCAAAAAGACAAATAAATACTTTCCACATTCTCCTCTCATCTCTACTTCCTCAAGCCCTCCCTTCTCTTCCCACCTGCTCAGCAACGTTGGGGGCTAGAGCAAACGCACTCAGCTCTGAGATTACACACACATACAGGAGGTGAGATGTGCCCCAACACACACACACACAATACCACAACCTGGAAGAGTTCTTCTTTGTCTCAAAGACACAAATCCCTATGTTATACTGTAGATATCCCTGTATAGCTGTCCATAATACTGCACTATATAAAACACAGAAGTTGTGATTCATACTGAAACCTGAACATATTGCATATTATGTACCTAAATGCACCGTGCAGCGTATTGTACTCGCCCTTTTGTCTCACGCACAAAAGCACCTAAATAAAATTCTCAAATGGCAAGCTGCTACCCGAGGCAGAAATAGATAACTCCATTTCCTTTCACTCCTCCTCACATCAGTGTGTGGGAGACGGACTTAAACTGTGTGTTGTGTGTGTGTGTGTGTGTTTTGTCTTAGTGTGAGTTTGTCTTCTCAGTTGGGATGCTGACGTCACATGGTGTTGTATCGTCTGTGTGTCAAGGGTTCATCTCGTCACACAGACCCTACAGACACCAGGCGGCGTATTGAAAAAGGTGCATTTAGGGCTGGAAGAGCTTCACTCATTGTATCACTATGGCAAGCTCGATAACTACGTATTCAAGTTTTCACCGCAATCATAATAAGCTCCTTCTTAAATGGCCACGATGTTATAAAACAAAACTTGACTGGCATTAATTAATGTCGCCTCAGTTGTTGCTGTTCACGTTTTCTCACTTCTTTCTCAAAAGAATCCCAAACGTTCTGCTTTAAAACCCAGCCAGTGCCTTAGTGAACACATCATGAGGCCGCTATGCTATTGAATATGGAGACACATCATTTGGGAGCTAAATGGGAAAATAATATAAAAAGGGTAAAACAATGATATATCCTAAGTGAGTCAGGAACCAGTAGAGATCTGCAGGCTCCTCCCCCTGACCCTCTGCTCCCTCTATCTGCTTGACTGCTGTCTCTCTTCCCTTCCTGACAGGGTAATTAACAGGACTGTGGGGCGCACCGCGTATTACCCATGGAGCAATGTGACAATCATACGGTTCTGGACCACATAAGCAGACAGAAAACTCCCTCCTGTCGGCGCCTCCGTCGCAACGCGTCTCCGTCAGGGACCGCATGCGAGGCAGACCTCCTCACACCTTCTTCTCCACACACAGGCGGAGAGGAAGTGGACCGCCTGAGGGTGCTGCACCGCACCGCGGGAGCGCATCAGAAGTGACACAAGCACACCAGCCAGTGGTGGAGTTATTGAATGTGAGTGAACGGCGACGGGACCAGTAGACGGACCGCGGCACCTTCACAGGAAGGTGCTGACGGGAGGAGAATGTGAGGATTGAGGAGAGGAAGAGAACTGGAGGGGAGGAGGGGAACAGAAAGACACACGGCGGGTACTCTGCATTCAAATGTTGACGGCCGGTTGACACCGACTGCATTTAGCTAAACGAATGGGAAATGTAATACTGCTCACCGAGCGGACGCTTCGGCTCTTCATGAATGAAAGATGGTGGAGAAATGAAGACGTTCCTCCTGATCTGGTCACGTTCTGCCCTCAAATAAGATCCGTGCGCTCTTCTTGTCAGAGTGTGTGCGTCACAAATGTAATAATAGAAGGTGGGCAATCTGTCAGAAGAATCTGCCTCAATTTTATAATTAATCAGCGCTATGTTTTCACACAATTAGCACCTTAATTAACCCAAAAGTGTCACCACTGTGTAGGGATACGATGTGTGTGTGTGTGTGTGTGTGTGGGAAACGGCAGATCGATTCTCAGGGTGGAGGTAACTGAGGTGAAACAGAAGACGTGCAGGGAGATCAAAGAAGGTTTGAGGGACACGAGGAGAAAGACCAAAAGGGAAAGAGTGAAAGAGCAAAGAAGACGCGCAGAGAGGAACAGTAGGTAAGAGGTGTGTGTTCCTTCAAGTGGGAGAGTTTCTCCTCCGTGTTTGAGCATATGGCTGTGTGTGTGTGAGACAGAGTCTGTGTGTGTGTGTGTGTGTGTGTGTGTGTGTGTGTGGTTCACGGGGGAAAGGAAGTAAAAGTTACTCCAGCTGTACTTTCAACTCTCTCCTCTAACGTCTCCAGACATTACTAGTCGACTCGTGCGCACGCACACACACACACACACACACACACACACACACACACACACACACGGCGGAGTACATCGGTGACTGTGGGAATGCCTGTCAGGTCTGGCGAGAGGGGCAGAGAGTGGGGGGTGCAGAGCGTTTGCTCCCCAGAACACCTCGCAGGTCCACCTCGTTAATCTCCATGACGACAGAGATGCTAAGGCAGCAAATTAGTAGCGAGTTGAAAAAACGGCCACAGGGGAAGCTCATGAAGGAACATACACTCCAAACTACAGAGGTGTTTTTTAGTGAAACACACACACACACACACACACACACACACACACACACACCACTTATAATAATACTTTAAATTTGTCTAGTGCTTTTCTAGATACTAAAACACGCTTAAAAAACAAATAGCTGAACTTAAACGTTTTTATATAACCTTTTCTCAGCCCTTAATATTATGTCTTCTCAACGATGAAGCTCACCTCTACATTATGCACACATACGCATTACATTGTTCCAGGAATGCAACAGTATATCAGGGGCTGTTGTGTGTTGTTGTGATTATATATATATATATATATATATATATATATATATATATATATATATATATATATACACACATACATATACACACACACCTCAGTATTTACGTTCCATATCTGCAGCAGCATCATCAGAGCGTCACATGTTTGACTTCTTCCAGCTATCAACCCTCACATTAAGTGATGCATAGCCAGGTGTTTCTTGTTTAGCATGTTTACATGTTATTTTTCCCTGTGTGCCTGTGTCTGTCTGTCTGTCTGTCTGTCTGTCTGTCTGTCTGTCTGTCTGTCTGTCTGTCTGTCTGTCTGTGTGTGTGTGTGTGTGTGTGTGTGTGTGTTTTGTATCTGCTCATGTTCATATCAGCTGTGTGCAATAGAAGCGTCAAACCGAGAGGTGGGAAAAAAAAAAGAGCCACGAGACATTCGCAGTCACCAAAATGCATCACCAACACACACACACACACACACACACACACTCACACTCACACTCACACACACACGCGGGGTGGAAGAGCAGCGCCTCACTCACCGATCATGTGATTGGCGACATGAATCTGGATCTCTCTTTCCGTCTCGAACGTCATTTGGCATTTAATACACTGGTAGGTCTTTTTCTGGAAGATAAAAACACAGGAACAAAGTTATCTTTCGTATGAAATGTAATTAAAGCAACATGTCATATTTTAGTGTTTTGACTGTGAAAGCAAAATAGTTTATTTAAAAATATAGGTTTTATATTCAGTTTAAAAAAATATATTTAATCATTTTGTAGCCACATTACCTGTAAAAAGAAAAAAGGGAAACCCTCGGGGTCAAGAAGGAAAAGGCATTTTCTAGTGATAAGTAATTATCTTAAGGATAATCGGAAGAAATATTTTGTTTTTTATTTATTTTATTAAATGGCACTGACACGTGAACTCCACCAAATCTCACACTAATCAAGCACTACTGAAAGTCCATGTCTTGCAGTTACATAGGCACACACACACACACAGAGGGATAGTGATTACCTCGAAAAAGAAAGAGACACAATGAATATGGGAGGGAGTGAAGAGGAAAAAGGTGACGGGAAGAAGCAATGAAACAGAAACGGAGGGAACGATTGTAGAAAAAAAGAGGAAAAGAGAAGATCAAAGAGATAAAGAACCAGAGAAACAAGTGAGAGAGACACTGAAACAGAAGATCTGCTTATCCATTCACAGCACACAGCGATCGCTCATGCACAAACACATAGAAAATACACAAAGGCCCCACTTCCACTATCTCTCTGCTGCTTTGGCCTGCACACACGCACGCACGCACGCACACACGCACACGCGCACACACACACACACACACACACACAACTTTGTCTGCTTTGTGCTGTTAGACTAAGCAGAAACAAAAGCTGCAGGTAAGACAGAGGGTCCCTGGGAACTACCTCTGACACACACGCACACACACACACACACACACACATACGCACGCACACACATACATACACACACACACACGTGGCAAGTCCCGGGGAGCCTGGCTGTCAATATCAAGTAGAAGGAACAGCTCCCATAATGCCTCAGCACGCCCCAGCCGCAGGACCCAGTGGGACTCAGCTGAAACACACAGCCATACACACACACACACACACACACGTATGCAAGCTACAGACACAAAAGCAGCACCACACACACACACACACACACACACACACACACACACACACACACACACACACACACACACACACACACACACGTCATGCAAACAGTTCTGAAAATGTCTCCATCTCTTAAATGCTGTTTTTCTCATTAAGGTGACTTTCAGATAAAGTACAGGCCACAATTATAGTGGGCTGCGTTTCTCTGCCTCACTGGACTCTCAGTTCAGTTTTGGTAAAGAAGCACTGCAGAGGTATTGCATTGAAGATGTAAATATGGTTCTAGTTTTTAGTATTTGAGCAGACACATTCTTTATTTATTCACATTACCAAACGTCCTCCTCATCTTCGTAAACATTCAAGCCAAAGCCTCGGAAACTTTCCTCCAACAAACCCCAAACCATCGTCTCTGCGTCTCACCTTGGGTGCAGGCGAAGCCTCGGCCTTCTTGCCCGCTGCGCTGGTCTCGGGGCTGATCTCGGGGTGATCCGTCTGGACGTGACTCTCCAGGTCCTCCACGCTTTCAAACTTCACCCCACACTCCGGACAGCGCAGCCCGCCCACGGCCTTCTCTCCCTGCGTGTCCCCCGGCGTGGCACGCCCGCCCTGGTTGGGGCTCTGGCCGTTTGTGCCCCTGATTTGGTGACATTTTATTGGTTTTAGCCATTTTTATTTTATTTTATTTGTGTTCAGAATCTCACATACACATATTTAAATTGTTCTGATTCTTTGTATAAAGAGAAGTAAAAAACAAAAAAATAAACAAATATGCAAATAAAGAAACACAAAAAATACCATAGTAAAACAAATGTATATATATATATAAAAATGTATAAAACTATAAATATGTTTTAGCCAATTTCCGTATTTGTAGCTGTTGCTAAACTAAATTCAGCACTTTCAGTGACAGCACTAACTTCATCACGGGTAACAGTTGTACTGATGGTGTGTTGTTGATTTAACATACACAAAGTGAAGTATTGTTGAGTGAAGTGTCTCTAAGAACACACGGCTCTACCCACAGTGTGGAGAAGGCCTCCACCCACCTGCTCATGCAGCCGGCACAGAGGCCGTACGGCAGGCCGTTGACGTCCAGCTTCACCAGCTCCCCTTTGTTCCTGAACTCTTTGAGGCAGAAGGCGCATTTGTACAACTTGTGCTGCTGCAGTTGCCCGTTAGGAGAAGAAGAGGAAGAACCGTTCCCTCCTCCTATCCCGCCATTACCACCTCCTCCTCCTCCTCCTCCTCCTCCTCCTACTCCTCCTCCTCCTCCTCCTCCTCCACCAAGCGTGGAGCCGGCGGAGAGCTTCTGCATGTGAAAGGTGCCGTGGATCTTCAGCTCCAGGGTGGAGGTGACGGTCTGCATGCAGACGACGCAGCGGAAGCCGGTCAGGGAGTTGCGGAGGTCAGGGTGCATCTGGCAATGCTCGATAAACTCCTCCTCACTCTGCAGGGGCATCTTACAGATTCGACAGTTACCCGTGTCCAGGCTCTTACTGTGGGTCACCTGCGGGGAGCGAAGACACAGCGACAGTATGAACATAACGATGCAAAATGTAGCGAGTGATCTTTGAGAAAAGAACAGAAGCATATGCAGGAACATACACGGCTGTTATAAGAACTGACCGTGGCAGAATTATACTTTTTCTGGTGACTATTTCATTTCCCATGGTGTGGTGCTGCTCAAATTGCCTCTCTTAGGACAGTTTAACAGTCTCAATTCAAAGCAGCCAAAGATGCTTCCTGATCAATAGACGATCAGAACGCAGCACCAGTAACACGAGGGAGAAACAGAAGAAGACGGCGGTGTCTTTATACCTCGCAGGGCATCCACCGACCGCACTGGTTCCCTACATGTAAACAAATGAAACACGCAGACACAGACCTCCAACGACACACACACAGCCAGGCACACAGGGAGCAGCACCTTGTGTTCCGTGAGGGTGAGCAGAGAGGGGAAGCGCTCGCCACATATGGGACACATGTAGTGCTTGGCGGGGCCGCGGTGCGTCTGGGCGTGCTCACGCAGCCCGTTCTCAGAGAAGAAGGTCCTGGAGCACACGTTGCACTTGTGGTTCCCCTTGATGAAGTCCGCCTTCTTCTTTCGAGAACCTTGGAGAACACGTACAGAGAGACACGGTTTATGTCCTGTAACTACACTCTACACAAGTATAAAGGGTAGAAACAAGAAGTTTGAATCTTACAGGCGTCCTCATCTCCCGGTTTGATGTTGTGGTCACGCAGCCGGTGGTTCTGCAGCAGTGACTCCATGGTGTAGGCGGCGCCACAGATATCACAGGCGTACATGGGCTCCGAATTGTCCAGCTCCTCCTCCCCTCCGCTTGCCTCGTGGCTGTTGACCGCGTCTCCTCCCTGACCGCCTCCTCCTCCGGCCACTGCACTCTTCAGCAGCATGTTCTGCAGGTCGGCTTGTTCGGCCGCCACGGTGGCCCTATCAATGCCTCCTGCACCTCCGTGGCCTCCTCCTCCTCCTCCTCCTCCTCCTCCTCCTCCTCCTCCGCCTCCTCGCTTGGAGGACTGCGCCAGCCCGTTGGGCGTCCCGTTATGACTCGAGGCGCTTCCCGCGCCGCCCCCATTGCCAGTGATGCTGCCCCCGTCGAAGATGCAGTGCTTCTCCCTCAGGTGTCTCTCCAGCAGCGTCATGGCTTGGAAAGCTTTGCCGCAGAAGCGACACGTGAACTTCTTGCTGTGCGTGGTGATGTGGCATTGGAGCTCCACCTCTGTTCCGAACGTCTCGCCACAGAAGATGCACTTCCGGGGTTTGAGTCCTGTGAGACAGAAGGCGGTTGAAGATATGCAATCTGCCTTCCAAGAATCAAGTCACGTCCTTAGATTTGCTTAGTTTTACCATGTATTATACATGTATTACATGTAATAACATTTTACTTTCACTCCTGAGATCATCATGCTTGTTTCCAGATAGTCAGATCTACTTTTCTAATAAAACGTAGGCCATCATACCAGGGAGGATGAACATTACCTGCTCCAAGCCCCCCTGGGAGGCCTGACCTCTGGCCCAGGTGGTTATGCTTCACATGGATCTGAAGGTCAGACTCCTTCCTGAAGTCCCAGGCGCAGGCTGTGCAGCGGAACAGCTTCTTCTCATTGCTATGCTTCACTGCCAAATGCACCTACATGGCAGAAAGTGGGGAAGAAAAGAAGCAATCCAAGTTGGTGAATTCCAATGGTTGTTCCACCAATGTATTCAATTCTAAAAACGCATGCGCTCTAAGGGGAAATAAGTAGCAGCCAAAGGAAGTGGACGTTTCATTCACCTGGATGGAGACCTTGGAGTCAAAGACCTCCTGGCAGAGAGTGCAGTGGAACAGGACAAACGTGTGCATGTCCAGCAGGTGTTTCTGCAGGTCATCCACTGAGGAGAACTGCTTATCGCAGCTCTCGCACACATACTGGGTGGACGTGGTGGTGTAGTGCACCGTCAGGTGCTGAAGCAACGCCTCCTGGGACTCAAAGTCCTCCTTGTTGCACTGGGGGCAGGACTGGCGCCGCAGCAGCATCTCCAGGTGGGACTTCAGGTGGGCCTGGAAGCTCTCAAAGCTGGAGAACCGCAGGTCGCACTGGTTGCACGGGTAGTCCCCGTTGCTCCCCATGGAGGGGGTGGAGTCCCCCCCCAGTCTGTGGCGTTTCGGGGAGGAGATCTCTATGTCAGAGGAGGCGGGGCTTAGTTCGGCAACCTTTGCCTGCCGTTTGTTGTTCGCCAACGGGATGTTCTTGTGGTTCTCCTTGATGTGCTTGGTGAGCTTGAGGAGCGAGCCGAAGATGGGAGAATTGGTGCAGTAAGGGCAGGAGTAAACCTGGAGGGGACAACGAGGCTTAACTACCGCTTCAGGATCACACATCCACAACATGCTGCTCTCGGAGAGAGGAAGGACCACATCGGAAAGAGAAAGAGGAAGAAGGAGGAAGAACAACTACAAGAACAAGAACAACAAGACTCAACTCATAAAACAATGAATACAGTAAGATGATCATGTATCATAATTACATCAGCTGTTTGCATCATTTGACACCTAATTGGGCTCATGGCCGAGGAAAGGAGACAACCTAATTAAAAAGGGACCAGCCTATCGTTTATCAGCTCCACCACGGATTGGTGAAAGCTGTGACGTGTGCAGAGATGAAGACCGACAAATGCTCACCTCCATGAAGGACTGCGAGGCATTCTGGAGTACAGGAGACTCCAGTTTGGCCACCGCTCCTCCCGATGCAGCTCCGCCCCCTGCGATGGAGGTGCAGTGCGTCTGCTGGATGTGCTCCGTCAACGAGAACTCCGTCAAGAAGCCCATGGAGCACTGGTTGCAGAAGAAGGCATGGTTCCCTTCTAGAAAGGAGGAATTAGGTAGCATGGTTTGTTTCCTTCAAACGACATGATGACACAGGAGGGTAATGTACATTATATACCTATATTATATATTATCCTCAATAGTGTCCGCTTCAAGGGTGTTGTTAGACCCGACATGCAGCGGAGGGCCGGCAACCCTTGATCAGGATAATATTGGCGATACAGTACTACCTCGAGTACCTTATTGCTTTTATAATACGGTTGCGTGCGACATTATGAATAATACGTAAATAGTAAGCTGCCTTTCAGCACTAATTAGTTGTCGCCAGCAAACGTTGTGTATCGCATTTCAGTAGCCGAGAGAAAATAGTCCTACGGGTGTCCAACAACAGCCTTGAAACGGACATTATTGACCATAGAGCACTGCCCCTTGCACCGTATTGCGTTAATACGGACCTTGCTATATATTAAGGGTTAGGGTTACTAACCCTTAATATATAGACATATTGAAATGGCTTTAAATTGTTGAGGAAGAGTAGTGTTCTCCAACAACACACCTAAAGTGGTGGACCCCGCCACAATCCCCCCGGGCAGGCAGTGCGACACTCGGATGTGTTCCTGCAGAGAGTTGATGTCCCCGAACATGTCGGGGCAGTAGTTACAGTGGAACGCCGTGACGTTGGTAAACTGCAGCAGGGGGAAAGCCGCCGCCCCCGACGTGCCCAGCGCTCCTCCGCTGGTCCGGTGAGCTTTGCGCACGTGTTCGTTGAGGTTGTAAAGGGTGGGCAGAGTGTCGAGGCAGAGGTGACATGTATGGCTCTGCTGCGGCTTCTCTGCATGGATGGTCTTCAGATGGATCTCCAACACCGCCAGGCTATGGAAGTCTCTCTTCGAGCAGTAAGGGCAGGAGTACGTCACTTTACTCCAGCTGGCCCCGCCCCCTTTGGAGATAGACAGAGAAGCCGCTAAATTAGAAATGCACAGAGGTAGTCTGCACGTCTAAACCAAGCACCGGCCATTAAATGACAGATGTGAGTGGACTGGACGTGCTCCGTACCTCCAGCTTGATGACCCAGGCTGATCACAATGTCCTCCACGGTGTCCGTGCCTCTCCTGCGGCCTCGTTCCATGCCCTGGCTGGGCTTCAGGGTGGAGTCCGGCGTGGAGCCTCTCTCCAGGCTGGCACTGGAGTCTGGAGTGGCCGAGCTCATGGAGGCCACGCTGCCCAGCGCGGGGTCGGGGCTGGCCGCGCTGTGATTGGAGGAGTCGGGCTGCCGATGGCTGTCTAAGTGGCAGTAGACGTCCTCCACGGATGGGAATTGTTCCGAACAGACGGGACATCTGGGGTGGCGGGAAGAGAAAGGGCCGGTAAAATGCCAGTTACATAGCATCAATGCACGTGAATGAACATCTGTGGTTTGACAGCTTTTAAAAGAGCAACTCCGTCGTACTTGTGTTTGCGGTTGGCGTGCAGCGTCTCGATGTGCGTGAGGAGAGACGCCTCGTCGAGGAAGATGTCCGGACAGTGGATGCATTGCAGGTCGGCGCGGTCCGACAGCTGGGGGTGTCTGGTCACGACGTGTTTCTCCAGCTCGTCCGTCTGGCTGAACGTCTCCTCGCAGTAGTCGCACATGTACGGGTCCTGCTCCAGGTCTGCGTCTCCTTCGGCTCCCTTCTTCCCTCCGTCCCGCTCACTCCTCAGCGCCAGGTGCTCTCGGTTCTTGCGGTGAGCCTGCCGGAGTCAGAGGGCAGCCGGGGTTTAGAGAAGCATGTGTTGTAAAACAATCTGCCAAAAGGTTTCATATGATCACAATACGCTGCTAGGGGCCGAGGAAAAAAGGCATCCTTCCTAATTTCCATTATAATTTAATTGTAGGAACTACAAGGGCGGACTTGATATCAGATTTTAACTCCACAATTATCAAGGGCAAAACTCATTTATAATAACGATATTAATGCAATATCTAGTGAGCAGCAGTAGCATCGAGACATTTTGACAGCTAGGTTTACAGAAATGTCAAACGGCTGTTTACCTGCATGTGGCTCTGCAGGGAGGAGGTGGAGGAGAAGCCGCGCTTACACACACTGCACTTGAAAGGTTTGCTGGAGCTGGAGGAGTGAAGGATACATTATGAGATTTAATGAAACACTAGAATCCAGAGATAAGGAAGACAAATGAACGTCAGATGAACATCTGCATTACGGGTGCATCGGTTACCTGTGTGTCTTCAGATGGATCTTCAGGTGGTCCGAGCGGGAGAACGCCGCTTCACACTCCTGACAACTATACTTCTTGTCTCCTGTATCAAATTAACATTTAGAGAGATGATTTTATCAGAAAACATACATATATTTATAAATTGCAAACTCAGAAACACTGACGGAACAAATGTGTTGCCTGGTGTTTTCCCTCATCTTCTTCTGGAATAACTACACAATCCCCGTTCATCATTCTGAATGTGGATTTGCTCGTCGGCGTCTACCTGTGTGCAGTTTGACGTGGCGGTCTCGGCTCCTCTTGTGCTTGAACAGGCGGCTGCAGAAGGTGCACTTGAAGGGCAGCTTGTCGCTGTGGATCTGCTCGTGGCGCTTCAGGTAGCTCAGGCGGCTGAGGGGACGGACGGGGAGCGGTCACTCTCAAAGGATCACCATGGAAACTAACCACCTCTCGTTTGATTGAAAGGTCAAGTTTACAAGTCGATTAACAAAAACAAAACTTCAAAACCACAATCCATTTAAGTAGTAAGCACTTTCCCCCCAAAAGAACGATGACAACATGATTTAACAGTTCAACGTGACTGCTGGTTTGTGCTGTTTTCACTCATAATTCTTAAATCTTTACTATTGAAATCCAAACTAATTTTAAAATCACAGCGTAGTTCTAATCAGCAATATTAGGAGAAAGAGGAGTAGAGCGGACGGCTTTCTAAACGGAGCAATGCAGAGGATCGTTGTGATGACTTGATGGTGTGTGTGTGTGACAGCTGCTCTTCAAGTGGGTCTCCGCTGGTCCCTGGAGACGTCTGAGAAATGTATTCACCTCATTCCTTTCTCTGTTTGCCTTAGTGCGCCATGTTGCCATGGCAATACTGAGAATACTGTCTATTCATGTGCCCATTGATATTCAGCATATGAGGAGGCAGCTAAACGGACAAATATGATATTAGTGTCACAGTGTTCGGTGCGTCGCGTGCACCGAGACGGAACCGGCAGCATCTTGGGGAAGGAAGCAGCTTCATACCTGAAGGACTTGTCACAGAACTGGCAGGGGTACGGCAGCCCGGCGCCGCCTTCCTCCTCGCCGCCGGTGGCCATGCCGAGGTCACAGCAGCCATCAGGCATCTGTGAGGGCGAAGCCACGTCTTTACTGGAGGGCGAGGAAGGCACCCAGGACAGCCCTGCCGGGTCATCGTCACCATCTGACAGAGGGAAGCAGAACCAGGGCGTTTACTAGAGGAGTCATCTGCAGCAAGAACACACACACATACACACATTGTGTACACAGCTTCAGGATCTGTGAAGAAACAAGAAGAAGAGAGAAGAGGTCGGCGAGCAAAGAGATGAATAAAGTGGGGGTAAAACAAGGAGCATTTGAATGATTAAGAAGAAGTTGCATCTTTCT
Organism: Liparis tanakae; assembly: GCA_036178185.1. NCBI lineage: Eukaryota > Metazoa > Chordata > Actinopteri > Perciformes > Liparidae > Liparis > Liparis tanakae. The sequence continues at coordinate 20,054,947 of CM070108.1, read as the reverse complement.
TGGAAGGCGGGAGAGGCTGCCGGTGGGAGTTCAGATGAGACAAAGGGAACATAAACTAAAGAATAAACACATTTATCCTGGTTATACACACACACACACACACACACACACACACACATTTACAGAGGGGAAAATGAGGATGGCAGAGATAAAGAGAGAGAATGAAACAGAAGATCGAGACACACTCCAGTAGCAGCAACATCTAAATAGAAAGCTCCAAGAACTATGTATCCCCGACGGAGCCCGGAAATAAGGACAGAGTTTATTTTCTCTCCCTTCATCCTCCCTCTGCAGCCATCCCTCGCTCCATCCCTCCCCTCCCCTAACCTCCCATCCCTCCATCCATCCCCGAGGACCATAGATCCGCCTCATCATATTTTCATTAGAGCCTTGGCAGATTGAAACGTCGGAAAAGCGATTAGGAGATGTGGAGAGCAGAGCGGAAAGATGGCGATATTCTCTCCTTTCATCGGTCATACATAGGAGATTATGCATTGCCCCCCCCCCCCCCCCCTCTTTTCCCCCCTCCTGTGCAGTCTGGCGCTCGGGCGACAAAAAGGCCACGACTCCTTTAATAGACACTTCAGAATGGATTTGAGGCAACAAAAGGGGGACTGAATAACGCTTGATATTGTTCTGTTCTTCTTTGTGCGCTCTGTGAAGCGGCGCACTGAGCCTGTTTAGCATTTGCCTAGAAAATGTAAAGGAGAGAGCGGGAGGGGGCAAGGGGGCTCTTTGCTTTTATCAATTAGGCCAGCAAGAAATACTAAATAAAAGAAAAGAACCTAGAGTCACAAGAGTATTATGATGGAGAGGTTGGGAAGAGAAGTCTGCCGATATTCTCCATGAGGCCATCGTGTCTGCAAACGCAAAGACACACGAGGAAAAGCTCCTGCTGATCATTTTAGAAACCTCTCCCAGGCACTGTTTTACCTCAGCCTACAATTGTGTGTCTCCTGTGAATGTGTGTGTGTGTGTGTGTGTGTGTGTGTGTGTGTGTGTGTGTGTGTGTGTGTGTGTGTTGAGTCCACAGTGTATTACGCCTTGCAGAGAGGGGGTGGAAAACAGATCCTTGTGATGAATCGATCGCAGAGAAAATGTAGGCACTGCGATGAGCAAATAAAATCAGCAGGGGGTTCTGGTCAACAACAAAATATTGCAAAAGCACGACCTATAAATTTGTCTAGAAGCCAGAAGGAAAATTACATAAAAAAAAGGTTTAAAAAAACATTGAGATATCAACAGGAAGCCTAACAGCAAGAGGGGGAGAGCGGGTGACAACGAGAGTGAGTGAGAGAGACGGATGAAGGGGGACAGAAAGATTGAAAGTATGAACGAGTGACACAGGAGGATGAGGAAGTGCATGAAAGTATTGACGGGGTGGAAGGAGAAAACAAACAATATGTCATCCAGAGCCTGCACACAGTGATTAAAATGAATTCCAGGGAGAAACAAAAAAAAATGAAACAGGAGAGAAATGTTTCTGGGAGTTATTAATAACTTAACGCTGTCACTTTTATAGCCGCCGTACCTGTGAAGTTTACGTGTAAGATCGACTCTTGGGTTGTGGGTTGTGGGTCGACCCCCCCCCCCCCCAGAATGAGGCTGTCTGCTTGAGACCAATCAGAACGTCCCTTGTCCAGAGGGTCATTTGAGGCATGGCTACACCTCTAAAGCATCCACCTCTACACACGTAAACCTCCGGTATCCCACATCCATCACCGTCAGCTCAGATGACCACGTGTAGTCCGAGCAGGTCAAAGGTGTGATGAGCAACGCTACCCTGCTGCAGTCGAGCGTCCCAGTCGAGTCACCAAATGGCATTCAGCCGAGATGTCAAATAGTCAAAGTGATCAATACTAGCATCTTAACTCAGGTGCACACGTGACGCATGTTATCCTTGGGATTGTCTCCTGATCAACAGCCATTGTTTGAATGAGTGCATCGCTCTAAAAAAGGGGCCATTTGACCTGCATTGACCCCCAGTACAGGTCAAGTGCAGATTTTTAAAATTAATGTACAAATTCATGTCCAAAATGTGGAAGGGGCTCCCGTTGTTCACATTTGGTTATTTTGTTATTCCATTGAGTCCTCCACCCCCCAGCCCAAGTGTCCAGTCCGTGGCTGAAGAAGAGACGGAACGGACTCTATTCTTCCTCACGTCAGTGACATCAGCAGGATAATTAAACGTACCATTTACATGGCGCAGGGCCGGTGATGCAAGGAAACGCCGTGTCTATAAAACGGCCATCCAGACGCCTCCCGCTGCCGACTCAACGGGGAGCACGTCTTTTAGTGTAGCCGGAGACAGATTAGTGATACGCTCTCCAACGCCCATATTGTGCTCTCTCCCTCTCTCCCTCCCTCTCTCCCTCTCTCTCTCCCTCTCCCTCTCTCCCTCCCTCTCCCTCCCAACAATAACCAGACGCGGAGCATGCAGCCCAACACGAGACGCAGAGACGCACTCTGCCCAATACGGCCAGTCGTGGTTCAGAGAAAACAATGACATTTAAAGTCTGCAGAGGAGGAGGGTGTGAACCTACAGGGGACATGTGTCCTCAGAGCGGGACGGACACATGGGGGTCATTACAGACACACCAGTACAGACAGTTATGGTTACGTTTGTGAGCTGGGAAAGTGGGAGGAGAGGAAGAGATGGAACGAGAGCGAGTCAGGGCAAGACGGAGAAATCACTTTTTGAGGGTGTGTGTGTGTGTGGGGGGGGGGGGGGGGAGATTAGAGTCATTAAAGAACCCTAATCCTCTGACGAGCGTGGCTGGCGCTAAAATGGAGGATCACACGGCTTTTTAACGGCGTCTTTGTCAGTCGGCCACGAGGGGACCTGGCAAGAAAAGGCCGAGTAGCAGACTGGGAGAGACCGGAGGACGGGAAGGGGGAGCGGGGGAAATGGAAAAGTTAAATTAGAGAAGAATCCTCGAGAGAAGATGAGGAGGGGAGGGGGGCTGGGGGTGGAGAGGGAGAAAAGTAGTTGTGGGGGTAGGAGGGGGGGGGGGGGGTAGAGAAACAGGCGGACGCCGACACACGCTGTTCAAACCCCCGCCTCCACCTCCTCCCCTTTCTGTTCTTCTCTGGCGAATGAGAAGGAGCAGAGGAGCGGAGGCCACAGGGCCCCGACTGCTCTGTGCGCTTTATCTCTCACGCTGCAGTCCTCGCCTTTCCCATCCATCCCCTCAATCCTCGGTCCCTCCCTCTGTCCCCAGCAGTCCCTCTACTCTGTCTTCATCTCTCTTTCACTCCCTCCCTCCCTCCCTCGCTCCCTCCCTCCGTCAGCTTTCATGTTGCTACTCATTATAGCGCTGACGTCTCTCCCCCCGTCCCCCCCGTCTCTCCCCTACTGGTGTTGGCCTTCACCCCCGTGTTCTCGGCCTGGACGGGACCGAGGGAGAGGGGGGGGGGGGGGGGGGACGGACGTTCCAGATGGACAGACTCTGAACTCCAGAGGAGAGGGAAGAGATGGTGGTATGAAAGGGGGGGGACCAGAAAGAAGAAAGAGGAGAGGAGAAACCAGGGGTCTGTGATGAGAAATGGAAAAGACCAGAAAGGAACTAAATGGACCGCCTGAGTCTACCTGAAATGGCAGACGCACACAAACACACACACACACACACACACACACACACCCACAGACACACACCCACAGACACAGACACACACACACACCCACACACACACACAGACACACCCCGCATGTCTCTCTAATAGGCCAGACAGTGTGGCAACGTGTGGAGGACACAGCCTTGGTGAAACACTCTGATGAAGAGACACACACGCTGATCAAGCTCTCTTCATGTTTCTGCATCCCCCCCCTCCCCCCCTCCCCCCCTCCCCGTCTAAACTCAGTTGCTTTGTCATGACAGTCTCACAGAGGGAAATGGCATCAAAGCGCCAGAGTTTATCAGATGGAACTCTGGGTAAAATGAACTTTTAAGACTATTGTGATATTTATAATTGTGAACTGTTTTTAACCACTCCACAACTGGAAGAAATCTAAACTAGCATGGCATTTTGTATGTATGTATATATATATATATATATATATATATATATATATATATATATATATATATATATATATACATACATACATACACATATACATACATATATATATAAAAGGTCGGAAAAGAATGTCAAACCAAACGACTTGATGGGCTGAAATGGAACCAGCACTCGAGCAAATGAGTTCTCTCCGGACAGCGGCTGCTAAAGCCCGAGATGGAAAGATAATCCATGTACGTCTTTCTCTGGTTTCTCTTGCTTTGATGTTCAAACCAACAAGGAGCTCCGATGGTAAGCAGCAAAAGAGAGAAAAGGTTTAGGCTCCCAGCGCTGCTGAAACGGCCTCCTCCCTGCTTTCACATGCAGGACACTCAAAATCAACATTAATGACAGAACAAGTTATCTGAGAAGTTAAAGATGCGATTAACTGTCAACATAAAAGCACAAATTCCTTAAGATGACTAACGAAAAAATATGTATTTGAAGCCAAGACTAGGGTGGAATGTTTAAATATTCAAAGGAATTATCAAAGGTGTTTTTACCATACCTTTCATCCTCACTTCAATCTCATCAGAATGAATAACCGTCCTCATTAGGAGTTACACAAACAATAAACAGGGCTCTTACTCCAAATATCAACCGCCTCAGCCCAAATGACGGTGTCATGGAAACCTGCTTTCTGACCAGTTAAAGGACGCGGTCACCTCGGGCAGAGCTACCTGCTCTCTCTCTTCCTCCTCCCTCTTTTCCACCTTTCTGTTTGTCGGTCGGCCCCAACCTGCACCAGCGAGACCCTTGCTGACCTCTTCTCCCTCTATCCCGCTCTCGCTTCATCCCTCCTTCCACGGCTCCCCAGGCCCCCTCCGATGGCCCCAGGCTGCTCCCCCCCCCCCCCCACACACACACACACACACACACACACACACACACACACACGGACGGACGGACGAGCACGCACATCCACACACACACACACACACACACACACACACACACACACACGGACGGACGGACGAGCACACACACCGTAGGGGGCAGAAAAACAACTTCCATCCTTGGCTCTCACTGGGCAGCCAGGCACAAACTCTCTCCCCCCTCTCCCTCTCTCACACACACACAAACACAATTATAGTATAATAGATGAAGTAGGAGCAGGCCTACCACACACTTGTCATTACTTCTCAAGCTCTTTCTTTGAAAGGCTGTCATGACTTCATCTTGGTGTAAAGTTTACAGCTCGGTCATGTAAGCGTACGGAGAGAGAACTGCCACATGAAATAAACGTTTCCGGTCATGTATGATCTCATGGGACCGATGTGGCCCCCACACAGAAACTAAAGCTGAATGCGTCCTCAATATGGCGAGCGGCTCACTGGGTGCTCAGAGGACCCGCAGACCTCTGCTGCCGTCCTTGCAGCACACGAGGGATGCGGCATGTCGGCACACACACACACACACACACACACACACACACACAGAAAGGACGATAGGGTAGTCTGTCCGGGTCCTGAGCCCCTGAGGACACGACGGATGGACACACACACATGCATTCACTCTCTCACACACACAAACACACACACACACACACACACACACACACACACTAAGCAGGCTGTGGGGACCCTCACCTTCTGCCCTGGGAATGGGTCCGGCTGCTTTGGAAGCTTTTGGGCGCCAACTGCTCCATATGGGCAGTGTGTGTTGGTGAGCGAGTGTGTGTGGGTTTGAGGGCAGAAGGTTAGGGGCAGGAGGCTCAGGGTGGGGGTGGGTGGACAGTGAGCTGGCAGATGACACGTTTGTCCAGACCACACAGCATAATAGACTGTATACAAACACAACACACACACACACACACACACACACACAGCCCGTTCAAAGACAAGGTCAGAGCGGCTGACAGAATGGAGGAAGTACGGAGTCCGAAGTTTATCGGGAGTCAAGAGTCGGAATACAAAGACAGACTTACAGGAATGTTTTGGTCTATCCTCTGATCCTTTATTCGGCCAATACATTTAAAAAAGGGGAGAACCCCGGGACAGTGACGGCGTTAGAATTTGTTGTATATTTAGTTTTATCATTCAATCACACAATATGAAATTAATTTTCCAGATGAAGACAAATTAAACATTAAACATGTGTCGTCATGGTTTTAATTATGAGAACAATTGTGAAGCATTGAACGCTGCTGCCTGTAGAGCTGAAACATTTAGCGGATGATCGATTACATGAAATTAATTCATTAAAGCAACCGCTGAAACACGGTTTTTGAACACTTACTGGTTCCCACATTTTTTTGTACTTGCGTATTATATATTGTTTTTAAAGTACATTTTAAAGTGTAAATCAGAACCCCTACCTATTAATCCTAGGTTCTCAAATGTAAGAAAGTATTTTATGCTGATACATTCGCATTCCAGCCTGTCGGATGGCATCGTTCATCTGCTGACATTTTAAATCCTAAACAATGAATCAAACTGAAAAAAAGAATTAGACCTTTATTTAATATTGGGACTATTTGTTAATAAATAATGGGTTCAGTGTCAGTGGGATAAATAATGCCGTGATATTTAGTGCCAATTCAAACACCAAGTACCCTGTCGTGTTTCCACAATAACAGAAACACACAGCCAGAAGATATGAACATTCACATGCATGCAACACACACACACACACACACACACACACACACACACACACACACACACACACACACACACACACACACACACACACACACACACACACACACACACACACACACACACACACACACACACACACACACACACACACACACACACACACACACACACACACACACACACACACCATGTGGCAGAGGCGGGCTGGCATCTGCTTCCTCTTAACACACTTCCCTCTTTTTCTCATCCTCTCTTCTCAAACTCCTTCTCAACGAGTCTTTTATCTCCCGGAGCCCAGACTCCCTCTGATCATTTACCTCGTCTCTTCTGTCGCTCCAAACAGAGCGAGGCCCTGACCATGGAGGGTAGGTAGTGGTCCTCTGCCCTGCATACAACCCCCCCCCCCCCCCCCCCTACAATCCTGCTCGCTGTCCATCTCGTCTGCTGTTTGTTCGCTCAGAAATGAGAACCAGCTGTCAGGCAGAGTGTTAGATAAACAACAACACCGTGCCAACGCACACACTCCGTACAGTAAATATGCACACAAAGCGGCGTGGGCTAAGTGGTTGTGTGCATGTCTGCGGCTAAGTTATCTATTTTTAAGAATGAGGTTTGGTGGACTGACAGACCGCTAATTAACCTAGAAACACACTCACCTGAGAACCACACAAACACACACACACACACACACGCGCGTAAATCCACACACTCGCGCACATAAGGAGGCCTTTGATGTTTCAGAAATACCCACCAAGGTACCACAACACACACATAACACACATACAGCGAGCGATGAGAACAGCAGAGTTATTAGAGCAACTTTGTGAATTAGGATGGACGGTCTGGGCGCTGGTGCTTGGAGAGAAACCTCACATCGGTCTGTGCCCACATTCATCATCCACTACAAAGGGCTGTGGTTGATCTACAGAGGTATCACAAATATCACACACACACACACACACAGTCCTCACACCTTTACCTACGCGTACGTGGGACCTATAAATAAAGGATGTATGGCAGATGGTGCCCGATGTTCAAACCACCAACACAAGCAAGGAGACGCAAATACACGGATAAACATGTGTGTGTGTGTGTGTGTGTGTGTGTGTGTGTGTGTGTGTGTGTGGTGCAAAGGCAACGAGAACACACACTAACCGGTTCTTTCTGACCGACTCTCCGTCTGGGGCAAAATAACAGAAGCAGTGCAGGTGTGTACACTAGCAAGCAGTGGATATGAGGAGAGAGTGAGGACAAAATGAGGGGAGGGAGACGGAGGCAAATGTGGCTCCTGGAGTCCCGGGGGAGAAAGGGAGAGGGGGGGGGTCCTGTGCCCAAGGGAAGCCCAGGAGCAAGCTGCGAGAAGCGGGTACCTCCTGCACACCGCTCCCCTCCCTCCCTCCCTCCCCTTCTGGAGGATAGGATCCTGGACAGCCCCCTACTCACAGTTCCTAAACCCCCCATGAGAGGAATACACACACACACACACACACACACACACACACACACACACACACAAACATACACACACACACAGTAGAGAGGAGGCCCCGGGGGAGGAGCAGAGCAGAGCAGAACACCTGGACCTGCCATTAGTGACACACTCGGGGATTAGAGGCACAGACGGCAAGAGGTGGAGAGAGAATGCTCACTGGGATAGAGACACACACACACACACACACACACACGTTATATTCAGAATGTAATATGCATAAACTTACACATGCAAGCGCCAACAAATGGCGACTCAACCTCAGTCAGCTGGCAAAAACGTGGAGGTGCATCCATAATGTGAAACGTGTTTCACTCCGAGTTGGACCCCATGGACCTGAGGAGGTGTGTGTGTTCACAACACCACGTCTTCATCCGCTGCAGCGTGCGGCGTCCGTGTCACTTTGGAGCACGGCCTCGAGGCCCATCGGACAATGTGATGTGTGATGTTCTCGCGATAGTGGAGCGCCGTCTCCATTTAGCTCTCCGGTATCAGAAGTTAACCCTCAGAGGACAAAGCGCCTCAGTGCATTAGGACTTCCTGCCGCTCCCTCTGGCCCCAGATCAAGTCATCTGAAGGCATCTCCCTCGTATTGATCGACTAAAGTCCTGATCAGAGGTCCTGATCAGAGGCCGCACAGCGGTCAAGAACAACGCCAACTGTGTGCGGTTGTGTATCTCCATGTGCTGAACGCTGTGTGTGAGTCGGCAAGCTGTTCTTTAATATACACACACAACTATAGGACAACTCAATGTGAGGGACGCACCCTGTCTTTGAGATAAAAAAAGGAAAAAAGACAGAAAAGAGCAAATGATGGATGTAGTGTGGGGTAGGAGGTCCACACACACACACACACACGGCTCAGCTTGGCGGATGTAGGTTGTAATTACGGGACCCCCTAGCCTCTCTCCGTCTTTCTCCCTCTCTGCCCTGTAGACCTCTCTCCCCTTTGATCTGTTTCATGTCGCCAGCTCACACACACACACTTGTCTCTTTTTTCCCTTACTAAATCCTCCCTTGTTTCTGTCTGTGCATCGCTCCCTGTGTGTGTCTGAGCGCTGCTCTTTGTGGCAGCCAGTGTGTGGTCTCTAATTCACACAGGAGCCTCTTTCTGGACCGGTTGTTTGGGAATCTCTCTCTCTCTCTCTCTCTCTCTCTCTCTCTCTCTCTCTCTCTCTCTCTCTCTCTCTCTCTCTCTCTCTCTCTCTCTCTCTCTCTCTCTCTCTCTCTCTCTCTCTCTCTCTCTCTCTCTCTCTCTCTCTCTCTCTCTCTCTCTCTCTCTCTCTCTCTCTCTCTCTCTCTCTCTCCTCTCTCTCTCTCTCTCTCTCTCTCTCTCTCTCTCTCTCTCTCTCTCTCTCTCTCTCTCTCTCTCCTCCTCTCTCTCTCTCTCTCTCTCTCTCTCTCTCTCTCTCTCTCGACCTCCTGAGACCAGGGATTATTCCCTTTCTAACTCATGTGTTGTGTGCGTACGCAGTTACTCCTTGGTCCGTCCGTCCCACACACACACACACACACACACACACACACACACACACACACACACACACACACACACACACACACACACACACACATACTTCTTCCCAATAGAAAAACACAAAAATTAAAAAAGCACACCCAAATGCACATTTACAAAGAAAACAACACAAACACTGTGGACACGCCAGCATCGTGCGGAGCAGGTGCAGGAGGTGCACAACGAGAAGGGGCCATGATGGGGAGTCATGGAGAAGCCACACACACGGTATGAAACATACAAAAAAAAAGTGAAACACACACACACACACATACACACACACACACACACAGTGGGGTTGGGAGTGTCTGCGGTGGCGGGGTGCAGATCAATGGAGACCACTGACTGGTTGGTCTCCACAGCAGAAAAGAGGATTGCTCTGGGACCCAAACTATTGTACACACTGACTTCAAAAACACACACACACACACACACACACACACAGTGTAATAGAGCGGTGAGAGCAGAGAAATGGAAATGCCTCTTTGACTGACTGGGGTTCAGTGTGCTTTCATGCCTTTAGAGGGACCCCCTAGCATCAGCATGGCTAATCTCTTTCTCTTCCTCCCCCCTCCGTTTGTCACTCTACCCTCACCCGTGTGCTTCTCTCCATCATCCTCCTCCCATCTCTCTCTCTCCCTACACCTGCTCACTACCCCCCCCCCCTAAGTCTATCTCAGTGTCCACCTGCTCGTGTCCTGATTGTCCTTTACTAAGTCTAACAAGGCCACTGACAGCAGAACAGATTCCATACGGATTTCACCATTTTTACAGAGAGCATATTTTCTTCACCGCTTTCCATCCCACATGCCTTTCTGCCCACCATACATTACCCCCCACACACACACACACACACACACACACACACATACACACAAAGACACCTGCACGGCTGTTTCTTCCACCTGCAGCAGATCCGTCTCCCTGAGCGAGCCCTCCATTCCTCCGTCTCTCCTCTGCTTCCCAACCCCCTCCCCCCGGCGGAGGAGCAAGCTAAAAGCACAAGCATGCCCCAAAATTAATTTAAACGGAGGAATTAAATTAGAAGCAAAGCCTCGGGAGTTTTATTATGTACTAATGTTTGAACCGTTAACTCGGATTGTATTACTAAAATATTAATAATTAAGGACTGGTGGGGGGGGGGGCTATTATTACATCAGAAAAGAGGAATGGAAAGAAGAAGAACAAACTCAAAGTGGAGTGTGTTTACCAGAAATCAGAGATGTGGTCGTTGTAGGAGAGGGACAACACTGCATTATTCTGTGACACGGCACCACCTCCATGCTCTCACCTCCTCCTCAGTTTGTGTGAGCGCGTCTTTATTGATGGAAATCCGACGATGCTAATCCATTGACAAAGTTGTCAGTTACAGGTGTGAAAATATCTGCTCCCTCTCTCAGAGTAGCACACTTTATGCACACAGCAGCGCCCCTGTATTATTATTGCATATGTCCTACAATCTGAAAGGAGCAGAAGCCTCTAAAGCAGCACCTCGCCTTTGAATTACACAAGACATCCCTCAATGCCACGATACACGCTGACGCATAACGAAGGGAAACCGGTGGCGTGTATACGCCTTTAGAGTCTGCACTAAATTCCTTCGCGGCTTCCGAGAAAATACTTTTTAAAATGTTGTGTTTATAAAGCCGGACAAGTTAAGTTTAGAGGTAATATTTATGAACTCTTCTATTTGATATAACTACCGGTGAAGTGAAGGACATTACAAATCCCCACACACACACACACACACACACACACACACACACACACACACACACACACACACACACACACACACACACACACACACACACACACACACACACACACACACACACACACACACACACACACACACACACACACACACACACACACACACACACACACACACACACACACACCTCCTCCTCCTCCTCCTCCTCCTATGAGATTCTGTGTGTTTGTATGTACATGTTGCACTCCAGAGTTATTAGTCTTCTCATCGTGTCTCTCATGTGACCCCCCCCCCCCCCTATCAGCCGGCGAGCAGTGAGCCCCACCCCCCTCTGCAGCTGTCGCTGCACCTCCCACCACACACACTATTCTCTGAGGACAAATTCTCTAACACACACAAACACACCAACTACCCACGTACACTCCAAACGCAGGCGCGTGCAAATCTCTGTACACAAGCACAAGCCGTTCTTAACTCGCATTCACACGCACACAAACGTGTTATCTTCTAGTGTGCAGGCCGCAGGGCTTGGCAGCCAACGAGGGGGAGACGCATCGACTCAAGCTACCACCCGAAGCCCCCCCACAATGCCCTCTACCCCACGACACTACCCCAGGAGCAGAGAGAGGAACACGGGGCGCGGGCAGAGCCACGGAGCAGGGCTCCTTCCTGGGGGAGTCCATTACTCACGCAGGGCGCTCCCTGTGGCCTCAAGCAGCAGCAGCACTGTTGAGGTAAAGGCCTCAGTCAGCCAGAGACCACCACCGTTTTTAACCACACACACACACACACACACACACACACACACACAGTGTGTACTCCATTTTACGGTCGACCACATGGATAGATGGAGGATAGACAGGTGCAGCGACTCACGTTGGCAAATACAAGTACGAGAGTTCCCTCCCCCTCCCCCTTCTCCGTCTTTCTTCATTGTTGTTGTTTGTGTTGTTGTGTTGTTTATTTGAGTGGCCCGTCTTGCAGCGCTCCCCGGTAGGCCTCGCTCCTGACTTATTTAGCAGTGTGTTTTCTATCATATTTGAAAAATGGAGAACAGATTGGTTAATATTTCAAGACATCCCACTTTCTCGGGTGAGCGAGAGAGAGAGAGACACAAACAAAGATAGAGTTAGGGAGAGAGAGAGAGACCGCAGGAGAGAAAAGGAGGGAATACGAGAGAGGAATTCTCTTGTTCCTTAACCCCAATTCTAGGATTCCTGCTGGGAGCAGAAACACGCATGATCACACACACACACACACACACACACACACGCACGCACAAGCCTACTTCAAAAATGTTCAGTTACAAATACTGAACACAGGACACATTCCCGTGTATCTACTTACAATCAACACAAAACCAAAACACGAGGACGGCCACACGGCGGCCTGCGTCACGCATCGTAACATCCAGCAATCGCATTTTAACAGACAATATTTATCAGGATATTAAATGCATCGATAGAATATACACATATTTTAATAACCGGCCCACATTTCAGTTTAGCGAGCCTCGTCTTCTCGGCAAACTCGCAACATGAAATGTTCAGGCACTCATGATGATTTAACAAAGAGGGGGAAAAGCCTATTTACACACATGTGTGTGCACAAACACACACTTGACAATGGCCCTCCCCTGTGACTTCCCATAGTGCAGTGAATTCCAATCAGGCGGTAAGCAGGACAGCTATTTCCAGGGACAAAGGACAGGGAGAGGAGTGAGGGTGGAAGGAGAGATGGAGAGGAGGGAGGCGGGGATGGAGCAGGGTGGGGGAAACAAAGGGTTCTGGTAGCACCCAGGGGAGAAGGCCCAGAGCAGCTGACGTCAGTGTGTGTGCATGCGTGTTCAGCATCGGGGTGGGGGGGTAAACGGGAGTGTGAGAGAGAGGCTGGCAGAGTTGGTCTTGCGCCCCCCAGGGAGCTCTTGAGGCGGGGAGAGAACAGAGCCGAGCAGGGCTCCCAGCCCCCACATAACCAGGGGCCCAGACAGACAGGCTGCCAAAAACAGCCGCTCACTTGCCGACTTAACAGTCAGTCGGACAGTTGGTGAACAAGAGCCATTCATACAGATATGAATACAGTAGGCCCGCTAATCTGAAGAGAAAACACAGAAAGATCCGACACTTTGAGGCCGCCTGGATCCCGTGTCCCTCTCCCGACATGCACACGGACAAACACGCATCTCACACCCCGTTCCTGCATTTCAACTCTCTCCGTCTCTCTCCGTCTCGCTCCGACTCGGCGTCGTCCTTCCCTCCATCCTCCCTCCCTCCCTCCCTCCCTGGAGTTGTGCTTTTCTCTGACATTTGGCTGGACAAAGGCGAGTCACACCTGAGCGCTGGGTTAAAACTATTATAGGCCCTCTCCCTGTGGTACACTGCCCTTTGCCACCGCTGTCTGTGACTGAAACCATGTGTGTGTGTGTGTGTGTGTGTGTGTGTGTGCGTGTGGGTGTGTGGGTGTGTGTGCGTGTGTGTGTGCCATGAGTACCTGAGTGAATCTTTGTATTCAATTTAGTATGTCGCAAGCAGGAATAGTACATTCAATATTCCTGCTAGGTGTAAAAGCATGCGGGCCTGTGGAATTTGTTCAATTTTCCACAATATATTTATATCCATACACCTGTACTTGATGGACAGTGTTAAAAGATAACTATGCGATAGTCCTTGCCGTCATCCTGGTACAGCGCTGGTCCCCAAGGGGAACCACAGACCGCTGCTCTCCATCGGTATAGTCACCGAGCAAAAACAAAAATGTTAAACACATAAAACGTAACGTTCTGTTAAGTGTAAATAAACAAATATATTCCTTTATTCTTATTTTTATTATAAAAAGGGACACATTAAATCAAATGTGCAACAGTAAATCAGAATTGCTTACAGGATTTATTCATCAATAGCTCAATTCAAAATACAGGGTTGAGAAAAATAGTTAAAGTGAAGTACATAACAAATCTGAAGCATCAAACAGGCTGTGGGAGACAGAGGTGGGGTGGGGGGAGAGATAGAAAGAATGAGAGAGAAAGAGAGAGAGAGAAAGAGAGAGGGAGAGATTTTGGAAAAACATAGGGAGGGAGACGAACAGGGGCTACATTGGGGCCAGTCACCACAGGGTGTGTGTGTGTGTGTGTGTGTGTGTGTGTGTGTGTGTGTGTGTGTGTGTGTGTGTGTGTGTGTGTGTGTGTGTGTCTTGGGAGGGCACAGTGGGGGAGTTTAGGGGCATGGAGGAAGGGATCAGAGCTTTGGGGCCAGCTCCACAGGGAACAGAGAAGATGGGGAGAGAAAGGAGGGAGGCTATGGGGGAAGGGAGACAGAGGGTGAAAGGAAGGGATGTGGTCAGTTTTGAGTTTGAGAACTCAGCAGGGAGGATCAGCAAGGAGGGAATGAGTGAGGAGGAGTATAGGCAGCCATTGTGGTCTGTATGCTGCAAGAAAGATAGAGGAGAGGAGAGGAGAGGAGAGGAGATATAGGGCTTGGGGTCCCAGTGGGCGAGAGGAGGATGAAAATGAGGGAGGGAAGAAGGAAGTGGACAAAGAATGGAAGAAGAGGTCAAAAGGCAGAAAGGGAGAGAGAGGGGACGTGTATCCAATGGAGGGAGTTTGCACGTTCCACTTGGGAAGAGGGAAAGAAGAAGCAGAGAGGAAGAGAGAGGGAGAGGGGGAAAAGGTCCCAGGTGTCAGCATGGGGGGAGAAAAGGAAGGGGGGGTAGAGGTTCTGGGGGTCCTGGTTGTTGGCAGGGGTGCAGGAATCCAAAGGAATGGCCTGTTCCTCATTATCCAGACAACCCCCCCCACACACACACACACGCGTATAGACACAAGAGTCCCCCACATGGCCCCACGACAACTCTATCCTCCTCAAACAGTGATAGAGACGTTCAAAACACGTATGAAGGATAGACATGCACGAAGGTCCAGACACGGACTAACAAAGTCACATTCCTCAGAGGGAACGGACGGAGAGACGAAGACTAACACTTGTGAGGAAGTAGTTCTACAAACTACAATCGTGGGATGTGATTTGAGTGTCCAACAAAAAGATCAAACCAAT
The DNA here is from genome assembly GCA_036178185.1 of Liparis tanakae. Taxonomy (NCBI): domain Eukaryota; kingdom Metazoa; phylum Chordata; class Actinopteri; order Perciformes; family Liparidae; genus Liparis; species Liparis tanakae. The sequence continues at coordinate 20,039,514 of CM070108.1, read as the reverse complement.
GGAAACGTACCTGAGTATGTAACCCCACTGGGTTTACACAAACCCCCCACACATGACTGGTGTGTTGAGAGTCACCACCGAGCACAACCAGCTCTCCGACCCGTCACTTGGCATGTGCTCCTAGAGCAAGTTTCAGCTTTAGCCCATCGACTTACTGCACAGCCCCGACTAACAGACTAACAGCTGTGGAGACCAACACCATTAATTAGTGGTTGAGTCATACACGATCCAGCTTAATCTAAATATTTGTGTTGAATGAGTCACGGCTCCAGTTTAGTTAAACACGGCATTGTCTGCTATACAAGTTATAGTGAGGGTAGCAAAATGAGATCCCCCCATCCTCCCCTCAATTCCATGGTTTATCAAGTGTCAACATTTCAAGCAGCTTGATGCTTAAAAACTATTCTGGAGGGACGTCACTAATCACGATCCTCCTCGACGTGTGCGTTTGTTAACCTGTCGGTCGCCCATGACGATGTCGCTGACAAGAGGCTCAAATAAACACCCAAAGGAGAAAATGTCTGTGAACTCCATTACGTGGTTCATTTGACACGATGATCAGAGTGAGAGGACAAAGTCTGGCATTTAAAAAGGTGGTTATGAACGGTGCTGGGCCTGAGAGTCAATGAGAGCCAATGAGAGTCAATGAGAGTCAATGAGAGTCAATGAGAGCCAATGAGAGTCGTCAGATGTGGAGGCGGGTACCAGTCCAGCGTTGTCGAGCTTTGTAACTTCTCCCTTAAATGTGTATCGTCATTGTGGTTTTTTAAGCTGTAAACTAAATTATATGACCGGATATGTATCAAACACATCGATGCTGCGTTGACATTTTACTTTTTTGTTTTTTTAAACTGCCATTAATTTCTGGATAATTGCTCAAAACGCCATCTGCTGTCTTCATTCAATCCTACTCGTGCAACGCCAGCTCTGAGGTTAAATCGACCGTTTGGGACAAATCTACGTGGTCAAAATAACATTAGTTCCCCTGATAGGATGAGCATCACTCGTGTCATATCATGAGGGCGTCTGAGCTTTAATCGGCTCCAAAGTTACAGCATCTCAAACGCCGTGTCCAGTCAGGACAACATCGACATCTGAAATCTAAACAGCCCGACTGGTGAGATCAAACACTTTATTTATTTAAATATATGTAAATGTATATTCCTATCATCTGACTTTGTAAATATTTGATCAATAAACACACACACACACACACACACACACACACACACACACGTTGCCACGCAGAGAGAAGCTGCAAACCCGTTGGCTGAAGTATTCTAATGAATGTTTGGAGACGGAAGCAGCGCTCTGTCGATACCTCACACAGCGGGCACAATCACACACACTGTACTTTACATTCGGATACTTTCTGTCTACACACACGCACACAAATATTGACTCTGTGCAATATCTAAACACAGGCACACAAGGACAGAGAGGGGGAGGGATGAGAGAGAAAGAAGAGGAAGTTACATTTGTAATCGAGTGGTTCTCCTACTTCTGAGCAAAGTAGGGCTGAATACAAGGGGGTTAGCTGGTGCCAACACACACACACACACACACACACACACACACACACACACACAGTACTTCTTGTGTCCTTTGGCAAATTCTTCTTTTTCACTCTTGCATTAAGTAAGAAAAAAAAGGGGAGCGAGTCAAAGTAGGGGGAGGATGGGGAAAAAGGAGGTGTGTGGGGGGGTAGAAAGAAGGGAAGAGAAGTGAGAGGAGAAGAGAGAAAACGTCCCTGCAGAGTCTTTCTCCCTTCCTGGAGCGAGCGCGGGCCCCTGCAGCGCTGCCTGTGTAATTTCCAGTGGCAGTGAATACAGGTATTAATAAAAGCCCCATGGGGAAGAGCACACAATATAACCCTACATTTTCAGGCATTATGAAAGGATGCCCCCAGGGGTCCTCGGGCTCAAATTTCTGAGATGCAGGCATTGTAAAAAAGATGCCCCCGGGGGAGGACCCCGCAATAGAAATCTGCTGAATTCAAAGCATTTCCAGAGCCCTGGTGGGAGCCATTACTCCCACTGGAAGAGGAGAGATTTTTTTTCTTCTTCTCCCTCTCCTCTCTCCTTCCAACCGGTCGCTCTCGCGCTTTTGTTTTTACCAAACATGTGTTGCTGACATGTTGACAGATTGCTCAGTGAGGTGTTTAGGTGCATGCACAAGGCACGTCTGCTGAGACGAGAGCTCCTTCCTTCTTCTCCCCCAGCCCCTCTCTCTCTCTCTCTCTCTCTCTCTCTCTCAGTCTCTCCCCTCCCTCCTTCCCTTGCCAGTTCCCAAGTTCCATCCCTCCCTCTAACCGCAAACCTCTCAGCGCGCCCAAAACTGCTCCTATCCATATTTCATAAAGAAGAAACTAGGCTGAAAGAGAGAGAGAGAGAGAGAGAGAGAGAGAGAGAGAGAGAGAGAGGATGGGAAGAGTTTAAGCAAAGGAAGAGAGAGAAAGATAGCAAGAGGTGTGGGGGGAGGAGGAGAGAGAGGTGAGAGAGAGAAAGGACAACAGGAAAGGATGGGAAAAGGGGAAGATAAAGAGAGACAAAGCAGGATCAAGGGAGGGGAACAGGAGGAGCAGAGGACAGATAAAGAGAAATAGAGCGATGTAGAGAGTGGGAGAACTCGGCAGTGAAAAATGAACCATGTGATGAAAAATGACTGCACAACAACCCCTTCTCCATCTCACCCCCTCCCTGCCCTCCCTCCATCTCTCCCTCTCTGCATGCTGTACCCCCCCCCCCCTTCTCCTTCTACTGCTCTCCTCTCTCCACCCCCCCACCCCTCTCCCCCTCCTCTGGTGCCGAGCTCCTGCTCTCTCCCTGGAAAACCTGAGCGGCAGCCAGCTGTGTCTGTGTGTGCGCTGTGCACTTGTATGTATGCCAAGGGCTTAGCAAAGGAATCTTCAGGCCACCCCCGGGTACAGAGACACAGAGGGAAGGAGGGGGGGCGGGGGGAGGGAAGAAGGGCACATGGTGATGAAGAGTGTAAGATGGGGGGAGAGGGTAAAAAGACCGGAGCTTAGAGGGATGAAAGTCAATTGGGAGAAAAACAAAAACAGGAAATGACCACATTTATTTTGTCAATCAATAACAGCTCCGAAATGACACACACACACACACACACACACACACACACACACACACACACACACACACACACACACACACACACACACACACACACACACACACACACACACACACACACACACACACACACACACACACACACACACACTCTGCAGGCCAGAGTGCAGGAGGCTGCCTGTAATTTTGCTTCAGATTACACCTCTCCTTCTCTCCCTCTCTTATAGAAAGTGATCTGTGGTTTTAATAAGAGCCTTGGCCTCACAGGACTCAGCTGCTATCCTGACGACAGACGCAGCCAGTGCGTGTGTGTGTGTGTGTGTGTGTGACAGCGGGTTGCAACAGACAGTAAGAGCTTAGCAGTGGGGAGGTGTCCCGCGGGAGGCAAACCAGTCACCCAGGGCCCCCTGTGTGAACAGACGCTCTCTCCTCCCTGCTCCATGCTTCTCCCCTCTTCCCTTTCCAGTCTTTGACTTCCTCACTGCACATTTGAAGTTTTACCTCCACTTCCACAGCGTTACTCCTCCTCCTCCTCACATGTCAGGTCCCCAAGTACTCCTTTTCACTCTTCTTTGTCTCCCTCATTTCCTTCTTTGTCTCCCCTCCCTCCCAGCTAGACTGGCTCCCTGGTAAGCTCTCCTCTCCCCCACAGAGAGGAGCCAGAATAGACCAGAGTGCAGCTGTATGTGCTCAATTAACAGAGACCTCACAAAATACCTTCGGAAAGAATATGCAGTGTCTGGCTCTCTCCCTGCGCACACACACACACACACACACACACACACACACACACACACACACACACACACACACACACACACACACACACACACACACACACACACACACACACACACACACACACACACACACACACACACACACACACACACACACACACACACACACACACACACACACACACACACACACACACACACACACACACACACACACACACACACACACACACACACACACACACACACACACACACACACACACACACACACACACACACACACACACACACACACACACACCATCTAAGAAACGACCAGCTGGGTTAATGACTTGCTATTTGTCACTGACAGCAGCAGTTCCCACCCCCTCGCCTTGACTGACAGCTCCCTCGTTTGCTCCCTGCCTCCCGCCTCCCCACTTCCTCTTCCCCCTCCAGTGGATTTCTACTGGATCTTTAACAATCTCTCGCCCTTTTGTCTCCATCTCACTTACACCGAGCACAAAAGTGTGGACCCAATACAAGGGTGCACGCCAGTCTGCTTATACAGTATAACTAAAGTAAATGGACACACACACACACACACACACACACACACAGGGCCTCCGTCAGCTCCACACACTTCACATTGACCCAACCTTGTGTCCAGTAAGATGGATTTTGGAATTCCCTCAAAGGAAGCGTGTGTCTGTGTGTGATTGTGTGTGTCTGTGTGTGTGTGTGTGTGTGTGTGTGTGTGTGATTGTGTGTGTGTGTGTGTGATTGTGATTGTGTGCGCATGTGCGACAGCAGGGCCAGAGAATGTTCTGCATTTGATCTGCAGGAGTTTTTTTCCGCTCCTCTTCTCCTCGGGGAGCCTTTGCTCCACATTCTGACTCCTACTGAGACCATCGACACTCCCCCGACTCTCGCTCTGTCTCTATTGCACATACTGTACACACACACACACACACACACACACACACATACAGGATATAGACCTACATCTACTAAAAGCAGTAGACACACATCACTCATATAGATATCACACCTCTGAGAAAGTAAGTTGGCCCACAGCCTGTAAAGCATGTGGGATCAAGACTCCTTTAAATGGACAATGCCGTTTGCGTTTACAGTTCTTTGGAAAAAACACAGCGGTGCACAATGTGTTCGGGAAGTCTTTACTTTTGGATCGAGTCGATGCCCAAAAAACATTGAAAGCATGACAGTACTCATTTGCCTACAGGTGGGGACGACAAAGCGTCCCCCGATGAGGCTGAGACAACTCTGTGTTGGAACCAGGCAGCAGGGCCAGGGGGCGGTACCTGAGGGGGCTTACGGAGGATGCTGTTTATCAAGGAGCATCGATGATAATGTGAACATGTGTAAAATGACGCTTTTGGCAAGAAAGGATACCGTGCCTATCATGAGAATTACTACTGAAGCCAAAGGTATACTTTGTGTGCTTGCTACTCGAGTACAAAGAGGAACATGTAATTACAGGGTTCACAGCGAGCAAGTGCTGTCAAATTAGTTCAAACACGCGCACGCATACACACACACACACACACACACACACGCACACACCGAGTGTCTTAACCACAATTTAAAAGCAGAGCCATCACACTGGCTTGAAGCTGCAGTGCAATGGAATCAAAGTGGTATTGTAATTGAAGCACACAATCTTTATCGCACACGCAGCCAGCTGAGCAGCCAGGCTGATGCACATTAATGTGGCATTACATCCACCAGATGTGTGGGGTCTGTGGGTATGTGCGTGTTTAAGTGGGGGTACACACATTCATGTGTCATTGATCAGTGCCACTGTCTGTGTGTGTGTGTGTGTTTGTCCAATTTCCACTCAAATTAATGGTGCCTCTTTATAGGCCTTCTGCTAGAGTGGCACTGAATTACTTGGTGCTTCACTCTCGCACCTGGGACCCATTCAATGTTATCGCCACAGCTAGCTGCTAACTTGGGACTCATTCGCTGCAACAGTATAGTTAGCATTACAGATACAGGCGCCGTTTCTGCAGAGAATTCCATGCTAACCAACACGGCTCTCAGGCCGGCAGCTGGGAGCGCGTCAGATATCAGAGTGGACAACCACGGGAAACTGTACAGGACTGAAAAATGCTACTCCTTCATATTGGGGGGGGGATGCATTAACACTTATTCATGTAATAAAGGAGGACTCTGTTCACGTGCAGCTTCATTCCTGGAACAAAAATATATCCGTGTCATTAGATCAAAACGTGTACAACATTCTTTAAAGTGCTTCACGCTGGCCATTTACCCAATGTTGCAATATGCCAATCTAATACATTACATTACCAATCTAGTACGCCTATAGAGTGTAAATGCTCCAATAAGTCGTTGAAAAGCACTCTTAGCAGACTGATGTTTTCTCAAAACGCCCAAAGCTTGAACTGCAAGTCTACATAATATGCAAAACTGTATTTGTAATTAGGAAATCAGTTGGTCGGGGTTCATTTATCTACGCGAGTACGGTGTTGGCCCAGCAGTGGTTTGTGATGATGACAGAGTGTAAATAAGTGTAGTTCTTTTGGTCAAAACACATCATAGAAGATCACAAACTACATCTGGCACCCCAACCAAGATGGCCGATGTCTGAGTTTATATTCTAGGACAAACACAAACACCATCAAACTACAAAATACATGAACACATTCACTCTCTCATGCAGATCCAGCGTGGCGTGTGTTCATCCCCAGTAGTCTGTGTTTGTGTGTGTGCGTGTGTGTGTGTGTGTGTGTGTCCCATGCCCTCCCACTAAACTGGCTCCCTGGAGTTCCTCCCAGAAAACTTAAAAGGATTCTTTAGTCCATGTGTTTTAATTTAGCACTCTCCTCAATAATAATCAGAAAGCTGTGGTCCCACCACTAACGTCATACACACAAACACTCTCCAGCATATACATCAGACACCCATATACACACAATAACACACGCCGACACATAGAAGAACGTACACAAACTTCTGCATGCAAGAGCACACACATCCTGCTGAGCTGAGGGATTACTGTGCAATCTCAGCCACTCAATCTCCAGGGAAAAACATGTTTTATCATTTCATTTCTTTCTTCCCTCTATCCCCTCCCTCCCTCCCTCCCTCCCTCTGCTTTCTCGCTCAGCAACATGTAGCCCTCCCCAGACTCCTGTGCTGAAATCACAGGCCACATCCCGAGCTCTGACAGCAGTCCTGCGCTTTTGGCGGTGTGATTCTCTCTGAGCGATGCGCTGCGTGTGTGCGACATGCCATGCAGAAGTAAATGACTGTGTGTGTGTGTGTGTGTGTGTGTGTGTGTGTGTGTGTGTGTGTCAGAGAGGGAACGAAGGCAAAAAATTATATTTAAGAAGTATACCTAGGTTTCCCAGTTTAAGTAAAGAAAGCTACTGCATGTATGGTAGGTTACATCATGGCGTGAGTTGGTAAGGATGAAAGAGATTCTCCAATGGCTCAGGCCAACACTCATATCGAGCCCTCCATTAAATACAGTTCTGTAGTAGCTCCATTGTTTACTCCTAATAGCTCCTGTGAATTAAAGTGACAATGTCCATCTCTCATAGCATGTCTGGGAGATCAAAAAACAATGACGGGTGGGATTAGGTGTCAAGCCAGCGGGTGAATACGAGGGGGCCGAGGCCGGAGCCTGACCCGCTATACAGTCTCTGGAAACTTCACCAGTTTAAACAAAGCCCTCCATCCCCCGTCTGTGTATGTCTTCATCCCTCTATCAAAAGTAAACACACACTCTCTCTCTTAAACGCTAAGAGGCAGACTGCCTAGCAAGGAAGTGTATGTAGGTGTGTGTCTCTGTGTGTGTGTGTGTGTGTGTGTGTGTGTGTGTGTGTGTGTGTGTGTGTGTGTGTGTGTGTGTGTGTGTGTGTGTGTGTGTGTGTGTGTGTGTGTGTGTGTGTGTGTGTGTGTGTGTGTGTGTGTGTGTGTGTGTGTGTGTGTGTGTGTGTGTGTGTGTGTGTGTGTGTATTGGCTTGTTAAGCGAGCGCTTGGATTAATCTGTAGGAACCAGATGCCCCCGCAGCTCCTCCATTAATTACACCAGTACTAATAACGGACATTGTGTGTGTGTGTGTGTGTGTGTGTGTGTGTGTACACAAGTCAGTCCCTAAGGGACATGTGGGTTTAACTAAATCAAATAGTTCTAGGTATTGAGAAGCAGAGGAGAGACTGAGTCACCCATCACAACCCTGCAACTTTACACTATTTCAGCTGCGCCCCCTTTGCTCTGTGAAGCACAGTCACTGACATACATGCAGGGTTCATCACAAACCCCTGACCCTGACCCCGGGAGCACCGCATCCAATGAGGAACACGGGACGTTAAGCTGCTCCGTGCCGGTCAGTCTCAGAGCACACGCCGTACATCCCCCAGGCGACCAGAACACTCGCCTGGGCAGTGGTTGGTTCTGTGCTCCGTGAGCTCGGCCAGGCAGTCAAAGTCATGTTGACAGTTGTCGCACGTGAAGATGGAATCGTCGTCTAGGTCATCGTCGTGATCGCGGTCATCGGGTTCCTCTTGGTCTCCGTCCTCGGCGCCGTGACCTTCTTTGAGCTCCGCCTCTCTGTCAGACGCCGGGACTTCTGAGGAAACACACACACACACACACACACACAAACCAGAGTTAAAAGCAGTTTGTTACCAGCAGTGTCATTGACATAGTCCTCCCTCTGTCTATGATAATTGAGTTTCTTTCAGTGAAAACCTTTTTGGGGTTTGGCTTGTATTTAGTTGCACAGGTGATATTTGTGTGGTCCTAATAAAAGTGTGTGTATGCACGCGTGTGTCCTGGAAGCAGAGTGTGAGAGGGGACCAGAGGAGGGCTGCGTCGGCCCAATCCTCACCGCTCCATTGTGTCTCCATTTTCACACCTTATTATCACATTATAAACGCAGAGCAGCCAAAAGGATTGAAAGCGAAGACACTGGCCTGAGGAGAGGAGAGCAGTCTGAGGGGAATATGGAGGGGCAGAGACATCAGAGCTGAACCTGCAGATGCATTGAAGGAAGCACATGTACCCTCTTGCTTGTATGTAATTTGTTCCGTCTAAAATGATTGGGCCCTACAGAAACACTTAGAAAATAACCCAATAAAGTGCTCACAGCCCATTGTACCAATCATTAGAATTAAATCAGAGCTTTTCATGGTATCTTCACGAATAAGGAACAGAGAGAACAAGATGCCGGAAAAACACGGGATAAAAGATCATTCTTATAGTGTTCATATTATACTACAGTGAGGCAGTTTGATACAACAAGACCGATAATTACAGCCCCCCGAGAGTAGAGTCAACTTAATAAACATGTCGACTCACAAATCAGTGACCAAAAGCTTTGCTCAACCAAAGACGGACTCCAGGGTGTCGTTGCTAAAACTGTGCAAAACAATAGAGTTAAAAAATGTATATTTAAAATCAGCCCTTCACATGCAGAAGACGTGTGACGGTAAACACCGGGTCGAAGCACGCGCTGATCCACATGGGGATCAGCGCGTGTTCATAATCATATTGTTCCGATAATTGCTGCTTACATTGAATATGACTCAATATGAATGAAACATGAAAGGAAACTAAAAGAATAGCCATTTAGTTTCACTGTGCCCTAAAGCATTTATTCTGTCCATGTATTAAGTGTTTAACATGCGCGTATGTTTTCAGTAGCGCATGCATCAAAGCTGTGGTTCATTAAACTTAGACGTCTTCAAAATGGCTGGTGTATATTTGTAAATATGGTCATGAACGTAGGTGGGGGTGGGTGGGGGGGGTTTGGGGCGGCTGTTCTCGGCGTAGTAACTTTCACACAGATATCCAGAAGGCCAGATCTCCCGCCTCTTGTCTGGCTTCACAAGACTAATAAACGGTTAACTCTCTAGAGGTGGAGCTCCGTCATTAAATTTGAAGCGCTGGCCATTACAGAGAATCAATAACCTACATCACTTTTAATGAAAAATACTTGAGAGTGCAGTTAAGGGTCAAAAAAAGGATTAAGCCCCAATTCAGTGTCGTCCATTAGCAGCGACCAACATCGTTGTATTTGTGTAGGTGGTAGAAACGCACATCTCTCTCTCTGCGACTGTGGGCACTGCTTCTCCTCTATTCTGTGAGACGTGTCAGAAAAAGGTCACCGAAGAAATCCTAAGCGTCAGCTCAGCATCCCGGAGCAGGAACAATCGCACGCCATGACGCTGCTTCTTCCTGGGATCATTTCCGGTCCGATAAAACAGCTAAAGGAGAACCAGAGGGAGGGGCACCTTCCACTCAGATGCATTACGGGAGAGGTGCATGATGGGAGGGTGGTGGGACACTGGGAGGTGAGGAACGAGGGATTGAGGTGTTCAGGGGGCTGCAGGAGAGGAAGGAATACACCGATGGAGGGATGGAAGGAGGGATAGATGAAGGGATGGGGAAGAAGAGAGGGAGGGTGTTGGCCATCTGTCCAGTGGTGAGAGCACCGTCTGGCTGGGAAGAGAGCGAGGCCCTTTGGCTGACAACCAACACACACACACACACACACAATATGCAGACATGTGCACACACACACACACACACACACACGTATGTGCAGTTGTTTTGTTCCATGTCACAAGTCTCAGGGATCTCCCATGTGATGAGAATGTGGCTCTAAACACTGAAGTGGAGTCCCTCGTGTCTCAGTGCCGTCACTATGTTAAGATCCATCTATCTTTGCCATAAAGCCTCAGAAAATCGCATCACAACTTCTTTCATGATGCAGATGCTGCACATTAGGGATGGTCAATGAGACAACGGGTCTAGTGTGTTCCATGAGCTCAGTGACAAATCAGATCTTCCACAGCTGTATTACAGGCATTTTACTTTTTTGAATGGAGGAACTTCCTGATACTCTGCAAGAATACAGATTTCATACAATCACGAAGGCTTTTTGGTGAGGGCAGTCTTACTATAGTTTTTCCGAGAGTGGCTTAAGATGAAATCTACAGACACAAAAGGTTTATGGTAACATTATGTCTATTTTTGGTCTTAAGATAATGAAAATCTAAATTTGGGAACAAAAGAACCTAAATGAATAAATGCTCTTCTAATTAGAATGTGTTTTATTTTTTGTCTTTGAAAAGCGAGCACACACACACACACACACACACACACCAGGGTGCCCTGATGCCAGAGGTGAGGGCAGTGCCAACTCCAGTGCATGCCAACACAACCTGCTGTCATAGCAACAGAGGGAGGAGCCTGATGAAATCTCTCTATCTTGCACCCCTCTGTCCTCATCTCTCCCTCCTTTTCCCTTTGAGTGCTTGTTTTGTCTTTCTCTCGTCTACTCATCCTTGCATTTGGTCTTCAGCCCTCAATCCCAGTGCAGTGGGATGAAGATAGAGAGATGGGGCGAGAGAGGCCAACACAGTCGGTGGTGTTTCTGTTTGCACAAAAGGAGAAGTAGGTGTCCTCAGGGCTGCACCCCAAATATTGGACTAATTGGATATTTGTTCATCGGGTAGGTATTCCAAGTGTGTAATGTGGTCACACCTGTTCACCCGTAAACTGTTTTCAGAACTCAACTCAGCGGACATAAATATATCCAACCTTCTTGCTTATCTTTCTCATATTTTTCAAAAAAAATCCTTCAAATCTTTTTTTTTGTTTTTCTGCACCTGTGTTTTTTTTCACAGACTGTCCCAATGCCAGGAATAACTGTACATTCCCTCTCACCCTCACGCACAAACCAACCTGCAATCCCAGACACCAGACGTCCCGTTATATTCTCACGTCATCCACAGTGAGACACACACAAAAATCTGTTAGTTAAAAAATGCGCAAAAAATACAAATGTCACCACTAAATGACTGAAGCACTGTGAGCAATGAGAGGAATAATGTTCACCTAAAAGCATGTGTTTCAGCAGAGGGGGGTTTCTACCGGTCATTCAGTCACAGAGCCCTGCTGATTCTTATTCTAGCCATGTAATGAGGGACTGAATCACACCTGGGATGCACAGTGAACGCAATTAAAGGATATTAACTAGCTGGTAGGACAGAAAACCAGCGGTGTTCCGGGTCCTGAGGGTCAGGAGTGAAAGCCATCGTTTGGTTCTGCAGTGGAAAAGAGAAAGTGAACCAAATTGAGTCTCTTTGGCATTGCCGCCTTGTCTAAAATGTAATACGGATGTTTTGTTTAAATGTCAATGCCGCATCATGTCAGGTCTTCAGCGTCTGCTTAAAGGTCTGCATGATGTAAGGGCAATGCAGCAGACGGGAACATTCAGCCATCTGCAGCCGAAATATTAAAATCAATGAGAGCATCACTTGTACCCCCCCCCCCCCATGGATTCTAGGTATATAACAGCAGCGGTGCTATAATCAGCTGTAACTATTGTGCCTTACTGTGATGATCTACTACGGCTGTGGGTCCATAATTCAAGGACGATCAACTAGCCGCCATGACAACCCAGAGAGAGAGACGTCATATATTATTATGGTCTGTATGCGTGTCTGTGACGGGATCCGCATCAGACGAGGATGTGGAGAAAAGATGTTTTTACACATAGCGTCTCTGGAGGAACAGTAATACGCCATATTCTTGGCTGTGCCCACCCGCCTCAGTAACCCGAGGACAATGGGCTGTTTATTAACAGATAACAAATATAAATATATAAACGGATACCTCAGGAATAATGAGGTCATTTTGCATATCTGCAGGAAAGATATATGCAGGTGCTGTGTGAGCGTGTGTGTGTGTGTGTTCAATCTGGGTAATTAGATAAAGAGAAGTGAATTAGCAGAGTCCACAGTGCAGAATGATGTTACACAGCCTAACCACGCCTAACTGAGACCCACTAATCACCACTCGTTAGGCTCACACAAGAGTGTGTGCGTGTGTGTGAGTGTGCGCGTGCATGTCTGTGTGCGTTCACTGCACGGGTGTGTTTGTTAGCAGAGTGTCTTTTCTCATTACCCATGTTAAAGTGAGTTCATTGAGGTAATTACTGAGCGAAATGATAATAAGCCCTAAACGTACTGGATGGGAGAGACAGAGACAAAGACGTAGGTTTTGTCGCCCCTCGCCCCTCAGAAAGGGGGGCGATAAAATCAACAGAACAGCCTCTAGTACTGGAGCCAAGTACACTCAATATGGACGGACTCCATCCAACAGTCTGACTTTGGTTTTGTGGCATTGGCGTGAGCGGTTGCCAGGATAAGCTCGCGGAGACGAAAACTAGAACAGCAAAAAAAGAAAATCAAACACACGCAGTCAGCACGACCACCGGACATCTCTATATATCCTGTGGGAAGAGAACTAGGGAACTAATGAAGACTGGGAAATGTTCCTGAACTGCCCCTGGGTGATAGAAGTGCACTGACGGAGAGTGCCAGAGCTAGGGGGAGGCTTTAAGGGGAATAAAACATAGTGTAATACTGCAAAGGTAAGGTCGTTATTCAAGTGTTACATTTGGCACCCGGGAGCTGGAACTGTGGCCTGTCTGGGACACACTCAGAGAGATGTATATCTGTCGGCCAAGGCATGCATAAAACACACACACATCTATGTCTGTGTAAGCCGAAAACAGCCATCAAAAGGTGAGGGGGAGCGAGTGTGTGTGTGTGTGTGTGTGTGTGTGTGTGTGTGTGTGTGTGTGTGTGTGCAGCTTCCAGCAGGATGTTTAGAAACCAAACAGCCCTGACATAAGGCTTTCATTCTGCTCCACATCGCACTGCAAACTGAACCAGGATTCACAGGCACCTGGCTGGGCACCTCCACCTTCAGCGGGGCTCTGAGCCGGCCACGAGGTTCAAACCCGACCGGCATCACACGGCATCACACGGCATCACACGGCAACACACGGCAACACACGGCAACACACGGCATCACACGGCATCACACGGCATCACACGGCAACACACGGCAACACACGGCAACACACGGCAACACACGGCATCACACGGCATCACACGGCATCACACGGCATCACACGGCAACACACGGCAACACACGGCATCGCACGGCATCGCACGGCAACACACGGCAACACACGGCAACACACGGCAACACACGGCAACACACGGCAACACACGGCAACACACGGCAACACACGGCATCACACGGCATCACACGGCATCACACGGCAACACACGGCATCACACGACATCACACGGCATCACACGGCATCACACGGCAACACACGGCAACACACGGCAACACACGACATCACACGACATCACACGGCATCACACGGCATCACACGGCAACACACGACATCACACGGCAACACACGGCAACACACGGCAACACACGGCAACACACGGCAACACACGACATCACACGGCAACACACGACATCACACGGCAACAC
>CM070108.1:19950338-20020338 GCA_036178185.1 Liparis tanakae | reverse complement strand
CAAGATCACGATCAAAGGCGTGCTCACTCGCATCAACAGCTCAAGAAGTTCACGGATGGAAAACAATAGACAACTTATGTTTCCATAATCCGTTGATTGTTCCAGCGATTTATTCTCCTGACAAATAGGAGCTGCTTGCATCTTCTAAATTATCAGGATTTTCTTTGTCGTCTGTGAAAGTGAATAAATATATTTGGGTTTTAATCGGACAAAATCAGATACTTGACGATGGGACCCCATCCAGCAATAGTTTGAGGTGTTGAAACTGGACTACAGGTCTCTTCATAATAAATCTAATATTTTCCACCAGTAAATCGTAGATTTGTTTCCCCTTCGTCTCCTCAACTTTGGAAACAAAGTACAAGCAATCCCTACAAACTATGTTCCTACGTATTATAGGCGGGTTATGGAGTCTGCATGTCATGTGTGTTATTAAACACCCCTAAGAATAGAGACTAGGGAAGCAACAAACGGCCCGGTGATGACAATGAGATCTCCCTGACACTCGGACGCGGAGCTGATCAGAGCGGGAATGCAACGCCGACTTCCTGGGTACAACAGGAAGGAGGGAAGTACAGCTGGCACACAAACAGGAAATGGCTGGAGCCACCACACAATGGGGTTTCCTGCACCCCCCCTCCCCACGGCACGACGCCTCACTTCTCACTTACTCGCCTCCGTGTCTGATCTCTCAAAATCCTGGTTCCCATCCTGTTCCCCCCCCTCCTCATATTCCTCACTCCACATCCTCACCGGCTCCCAGAGGACCCGCCCCATCCTCACGGTTTAGCGAAGCCCGAATGAAAACAAGAAGTATAAATCAGGGAAGTGTTCCTTTCAAAAGAAGAGCAGGCTGTTGAGATGTTGCTTGTTCCGGTTGAGGCCCAAGCTGTCAGCGTGTGCACACGCTCACGTGCAGGCATTGGCTGTTGGTGTGTAAAGTTCTTCATGGCGAATGCTATTACAACCTAAACAAAAATAATAATAATCTCTGCAATATATGGGAACAGATAATTAGATAATACAATATAGAGGAAAAGGAACGCAAATGACCCTCCGGTGTACTGAGAGTCCATTGTCATCGCATTGTTTTTCCCAAAATAGCTCAACCTGCTGACAAACACAGAATACTTCTTTGTGAAATTCAAATGAAACATTTCACAGGGCTGGTGAACAAGTTCCAATATAGAGCAATGAAATCATAATGCTCATCACACCCAATAAAACTCTGGGCTGCGAGTCATTTCATCCCGACTATTCAACTTTAATATCAAAAACGGCGAGACTCACAAAGATCAAATCTAACACGGCTCAGACAGCAGCATCCACACAAAACAAACAGCAATAGTTACAGCTTTTTTTCTGAAATTTCGATTAAGTTCTAGTAAAAACTAGGGAATCAAAATAAATAAAACGGGCCATGGCCTCAATTTCATTTAGATTTTGAATGTGCCCAGGACTTGATAATCTGGCAACACGCACACGTGGGTGAAGGCAATGCCTGATGGGAAGTAATGAAGAAGAGAACATAAGAACAGAGCCGTGTGTGAGGCAACACTTCAGAGCCGGTTGTCACATGTCTTCAGGGGCAAAATCAGTGAGAGGTCAAAACAGGAATAGTCTCCAAAATATTAAAAATATATAAAACCGGACTCACCTTGTTACTGATACTTATAAAAGTCTATTCGTTCACACAAGTGAAGACTTTTAACGTACTTATGTTGATGTTCAACAAATAACTATTTGGACTGGAGCAGAAAACAACAACAACGTATTTGTTTATTCTACACCACAAGTGTTGCTCCTCCCATAACTTCCAAGCAATTGTACACAAAAATTCAAACAAAAATCTACTTTTCTGACACAGAAACACACACGTGTATACAGAGGCGGTCCCAGGCATAGCGCGCCTACACGGCAACGCTAAATGAAGTGTGAGGCACGGTCTAAAAACAAAAAGAGAATCTTTCAGTGGAGGCTTTTCTTACCGACCCGAGGTTGTTTGATACATTTGGGGTAGTTAGGAAGCTTCTGGGCTACGTTGTGTCCGGAGACGCAGCCTCCATCTAAAAGTGGTCCTGGGGTTCACCGAGGGCCGACTCCCCCCCTCAACATCTAAAGAAACAACCCAGGCGGGGCATATGGATCAGGTCGAGTCTGGGGCCAGAGCTGCTTCAGAGGGACAGACGTAGACCACAGAGTGCTAATAACGGACTAATGGATCCCTGGACAAACACATTATGCACGCACAGCACAGCGCTCAGCCCAGACAGACCCACACAGGGTTTGGACTTGAAGGCTGAGTCTGCCTGAGCAGAACCCAGAGCGGACAGAGACCTCCCAACACGACCAACATGGCTGCCAAACACAGCAGACAGAAACAGATGACAGAAGGTATGGGAAGAGAAAACCACAAGAAAAACAAACTACTTCCTCTCAGATAATAAAAAAGGGCTTTCCCCCCAAAACGCACACATGAACCCGTAATCGAGCCACGTGTCGGGTTGCATGATTACTAGCGCGCCCTGACCTCAGCGGCATACAATGCACACGTGTCTGTGTTGTTGATGCTTTCGTTTGGTTGAGTAACCTGAAGCAGACAAACGCGGCATGACAGACAAACATTTCCGGATGTTTCCGAGATCCATTGAACCGCTGGATCCTGATTCCAAGGCCTACTTTATGTGCTTCTCAGCACCCTGACAACATCATAGCAGCCCAATGACTTGAGGGAAGTAGAAACAATCTGACAGGAAACTGCATCACTTATGTGGACAAAGAAAAGGTGCACATTATGATAAAGACTCATGCTTGTGGTAGTTCCGTGAGTTTGGGATGTTGCAGAAAGTCCTAGTATGGTAACTCTGCCTCTAACAAAAGCCCGTTTTTCCTGATGAGACTGTGGGGAATGCAGCGAGTTTCATTAGCCGAGCACACACAGCTTTATTTAGATTCCCCCATATCCTCCTTCTGTCCCCCCTCAGAGACACACACACACCGCTACTGTGAACCCTGCACACACCACAGGGTCGGTGGGCGGGGGGTGTGTGTGTGTGTGTGTGTGTGTGTGTGTGTGACTGTGTGTGTGTGTGTGTGTGATGTGGGAAGGGATCAGCATTGCTGCACATACTGTGAGAGTAAAAAAGAGAGAGTTCAATGAGATGTGTGTGTGTGTATCTAGTTTACACCATGAGAGAAAATACACTAGAGAGACTTAAATACGCGGTTCAGGAGAGGGAACACATATATTTATCTTTCAAGGTATCAATCTCTTGTGTGTCGCTCCATCTCTCGTCAGAACGCCTCGCGCTGCCACCAGAGTCACGTACATGCGAAAGCAAAAATATCCCAAACAACTGCTGAACACAAGGAGACGAAGGGTGTAATGCAGGACACCTTTGGAGCTCAGAGAGCTGCAAGTTAGTGTTTCCTACGTTTGGGCAGTCTGGGATGGGATTCCATTCGTCAAAAGGCCGATCCGCAGGTCGTCAGCGACCTGACCGGGAACAGCGCTTAGTCTAGCGCGAGCAGAAGCTCTACACATCCGCAGCGCGGGTCTCTGGCTGCGGGGTGGACCATTAATCACTTCTGATTAGCCGCACCTGCGCTCGGTCCCGTTTGTGTGTCGAGCGCAGGTGCCTTCAGCGGTTTGTTCTGCGCGGACACGCTGAGCTACCTCCCCACCTCCGGGTGCTCTCCGGTCCCTTTTGCAGCACGTGTTGGGGAGCGAGACAAACTACGACCTGATGGTTCTGGTCCAGTCTGCTGTCGTCCAGAAAGAACCAATCAAAACACGTGTGTGGATATGCAGAGGCTTGAAGAGCCCGGCTTCTTTATTATTTTTAATTTTTTCCAAACCGTTTTATTTATCTTCGACCAGCCTAATTTCAACGATGTTGGCTTGCTATGCAAGTTATACTCCTATGAAAACCCCAAAAGAATGACGACGACAGGAGGAGGGTCTCGCCCGACAAACATCCTCCAGGTTTGTGCCCATATTGCCACATTAACCACAAAAATATGCAACGCATGTCGGCAAGCCAGTAATTATTAAGTCGGCGGAGGCCTAAAAATCAAACCGTCTACACAGCATCACACACACAAAACATGACGTATATGAGTGTGTGTGTATCACAAAGCAAATAAGATGCTACTGGGAACCCATGGAGTATCCATCCACATTTGGGCGGACACACACACACACACACACACACACACACACACACACCTTTCTTTTCAACTCAGTCAACTAAATGTGTGTGTAGATGCATGTTGGCTCAACGGTATAAAAGTGATTTCCCCGGAAGCGGGGCTTCCTGAAAGCGAGTGGACTTTTGCATCGGCGGTCCTTGCAAAGGTTTTGAAGAAACTCTGACTGCTGTCTCACAGTGAGAGTATAAACACGGAGAATTTGTATTTATTTTGCAGCTTGGGTACATTTGTTTTATTTTTTTTCATGTTATTTTTAGGTGGAACTCTTCTATAGACATGATGGCTGAGGACAAGGACGGAGACATCGGTCATCAGTTGTTGGCTTATGTTATTTGTGTGCGTGTGTGTGATTGAAGCCGCGTATCAGTTCGGCACGTCATTCACTCTCTGCACACGCACACGGAGCCATTACACACGATAAGCGGGGTCAACCGCACCTGAAGGCACCGCGATCCCAACGAACAACCCGATGCAAAAACACAAACATCAACCGTTACATCAAATTTCGACACAAAACTACCGTCTGCATTGTAATGGCCTGCCTGGGTTGATTAGACACAAATATATAAATATATATTATAATATTTGTTGTAAAGTAAAGTAGCCCGAGCAGTGCTATGAGAGCGTGTGTCCTCAGCGAACAGCTGTAAACGATGGCAGACCGGACAGATATCAGTACGTTTGATTCTCCTGGAATACTTTAACAATAATAGATAACGGAGGCAATCTCATGCGACCGTCACGATACAACTTCTTCAAGCGATTCTAGCAGCACTGGCTCAGATTAACGGTTGAGTCGTCCACAACCGCTGGTCCCTCTCGGGCAGGTGACTGAACACCTGCAGCCGTCCCACAGCCCAGGAATGACACACGACTTCCGTCTGTCGGCTCCGATTTAGACACCGCACTGCAAATATTTACACGTGGGTTTGAGTCTGAGGGTAATTAATGACATGACAGCACCTAGAGGAGCAGACCTACTGTTGTAGTAGCTGCTCTTCCACGTTCAAACAAGGGAGTCATTCGAAGTGGACGTCGCATCCGAGGGGCTGAAGTATAAAGAAATTGGACTACAAAACCAGACTGCAGAGTGCCTGATGGGTGATATTATTTAAACATTTGATCTCTCCACATCAAATACAATCTACTACAACGCATTCATTCTGGGTAAAACTATAGCATTACAAAGAAATACCTCAACATTGGCTATTTGGCTCCAATCAGAGTTCTAGAGGAGGAGAGCACCGTCTCCTTCTCTACCTCCACCGTTCCTCCTGTACTTGCAGCCTCGGCTTTTTTCCGTCCCTCCCTTACTTTCCTATTGCGTCATTACCCATATCCTGTCTTCATTCTTCACAATCGTCCCTCTTACTTCATCTCTTAAGTGATTCTCCCCTGACCACAACTCACCCTCCATCCTTCGACATCTCTCATTTTCGATTTCTTTTTTTATTCTCTGTCCCTCCCCCTCTCCCCCCCCCATCTGTCCTCCACTACTCCCTCTGCATTCCCCCCCTCTTCTACCTCATTCCCACTTGCTCCCCTTCTATATGCGTCCGTCCTTCTCTTCTGTCCCATGAAAGCACTTAAAGCCTCAGTAAGAAAAACCTTTGTCTTTTCCTCCCCTCCTAAACAACACATGCAGGCGCTCTATCAGGGCCATGTATTCCCAAGGCAGCCCAAGGCTGTGGTGTTCCCAGATCTCTGACGAACGGGTCACTGTGGCCAATCATGCATTGGCCCGGGGAGGCGGGACGTGGGTGAGTGTAGCCAATGAGACGCTGGTTGTGTTCCCAGAGGGGCAGGCTGATTGACAACCGGTGCTGGACAGAAGTCAAGAGGGTAATTGTCATCCATCTCTCTCCGTCTCTCATCCTACTCCTTTTTCCTTTCTCCCTCCTCCCTTTACGTCACCCTCCCTCCCCCCTCTCACTTCCCCTCTCCAACCCACTTCCTAGCCGCCCCCCCCACCCCCAAACCCGCTTTCTCCCTGCAGCTCCAGAGGGACTCTCTCATTGGCTGCCCTTCCTGCCCCTCAGGACAGACTTTGTGACGCTACTGGCCGAGGGCTGATGCCAATCTCAAACCCCCCCCCCCCTGAGAGGACCCCAACTTCAATGGCCTGTGTCAAGCGCGCGCACACACACACACGTCTAGCCAGGGGGACGGGGACAGAAGCTGATTAACCAAATACTTTTATCAGCAGTAAAACCTCTCTCTCTCTCTCTCTCTCTCTCTCTCTCTCTCTCTCTCTCTCTCTCTCTCTCTCTCTCTCTCTCTCTCTCTCTCTCTCTCTCTCTCTCTCTCTCTCTCTCTCTCTCTCTCTCTCTCTCTCTCTCTCTCTCTCTCTCTCTCTCTCTCTCTCTCTCTCTCTCTCTCTCTCTCTCTCTCTCTCTCTCTCTCTCTCTCTCTCTCTCTCTCTCTCTCTCTCTCTCTCTCTCTCTCTCTCTGCATTCTGAACAAATCGGCCTTCAAATACAGAAACACACACCCCAAGCACTGAGCCACTGGCCAGAAACATCAGGCTAGTCCGGGGTTTGGGACAGTGTGTGTGTGTGTGTGTGTGTGTGTGTTTGTATATAAGTGTGTGTAAAGGGACCAGGGTAGCAGAGGGCTTAGATGGATGGCAGAGAGAAACAACAACAACCACACAAAGCCTGGCGGACAAGCTTCATCGCCCTCTCTATCTTTCTCTTTCTGCTGTCTCCTTTCTACTCTCCTCCTCCTCCTCCTCCTCCTCCTCCTCCTCCTCCTCCTCCTCCTCCTCCTCCTCCTCCTCATTCATCCCCATCCCCTCTCGTTTGATTCAAAATGTTCCATCTGATTGTGTTTAGTTTTGCCATCTTTAGTTTTTTCCTTGAGCCATGGCTACCGTTTCCTCCTGTCATTCTTCCGTCTGTATTTCTTTCCCAACTACCCTCCTCTCTTCCCCCGTGTTGCTCCTCACTCCTCCTCTTTAGTCTCTTGCTGTATACGAGGTCATCGTGGTTTTAAACTATGCTGTCCAACTGAGTTGCTACCTCCCCAAAACGAACCCCAAACAATATATGACTCCATAAACACGTGAAGCTCTCAGGCTTTCCTGTACACATGCATCCCGAAAGCCTGTGTACAAAAATATATTTACGAGAGACACGAAAATGAAAAAGACACGAAGGAGGCCGGAAACAAAGTGAACGAAATGACTGAAACAAGTTGAACTCCAGTGGCCCATTCTGTTTGGGGTCGTGGGCACAGAGACAAACGTGAAGAAATCTGTACAGAAAAACAGGAAACACACGAAAGCTTTTGTAAACTAAGAGCTGCTAATTAACGCACAAGAAAGATTCACCGCACTCGGAGAGAAGAACTCACATTTTTACAAACACAAGTGCGGAGCTGATGTTCAGGGCCAAACAACACAGCTTGAGATTAAAGAGCCTCTCTGATCTGGCATTTGTTTTTCTGTCTGTCAGAGAGCGTGTGGCGGGAAGAGGAATCGATCGCAGAAGAGACGTGGGGCGGGGAGGAGAGGAGAGGAAAACGAGCGAGGAGTAAAAGGAGAACAAATATAAAGACATAACGGGAGCGGAGCGATAAGTAGCAACGGGAAAGGAAACCGGAGGAGAGGAGAGGCGAAGAGATGAAAGCGCCGGTGAGGTGAAAACGGAGAGGTGAAGGAGGGCAGCGAGGAGAGAGATAAAAGGAGGAGGGAAAGAGAGGGCAGGAGGAGGAGGAGGAGGAGGAGAGGGAAAGCATTCCTCTGGAGCACCTCAACTCTGGGGAAGGCTCCAGATATAACTGAACTAGAAGTTCCCCCAGAAGCCCCCCCCACACACACACACACACACACACACACACACACACACACACACACACACACACACACACACACACACACACACACACACACACACACACACACACACACACACACACACACACACACACACACACACACACACACACACACACACACACCACCTTGAGAAGACCAAAATGAACACAGAATCAAACGTCAAAAAAACACGCAGACAAATTTTGGGTAGAGCAGTTATACGGCATCTTCACAATGTGCACAATCACGCATCGAGAACATGAGCAACAAGAGCAGAGCGCTGGAGGGTGTGTGTGTGTGTGGGGGGGGGGGGGGGGTACATAATTGCCTTCTCTTGTAGTACAGACTGGGGAGTGCTTTTTGACTGAAGACACCAATTTCACGCTAAGGCATTATTTAGCTTGATACAAACTTGATTAGGCTTTACAAGAGGAGAGAGAGAGAGAGCGAGAGACGGCGACGCGGAGCGGAAAAGGGAAATAAACAGCTTTGTGTCATGCCGCATCGCTGGCGGATAGATTAACTTGCTTGTCACGCTCCTTCTGGGAGTAACAAGAAAAATATACACACAGCGCGCGTGTGTGTGTGTGCTTGGAGCGTGGCTGGCTGTGTGTTTGTTTGAGTGGATGTATAATGATGAAGCATTAGAAATGCTTTCGGTCTTCAGTTATTATTCATTTCTTTGTTTAATATTTACATTATTAGCCTGTATTCAAAATGGGTCGGCTTTGGGTCAACGTAGCATACGGTCGTAGAGTAGATACTGTAAGTTGCAGTTCAGCAAATGGATAAATCATCGTCGCAAAAGTTCCACATGTTTTCTAATATTGCCTAGCAACTGATTTTAGAGGATGAAAAAAGATATTAGGAGGGACTTCCTTATAGAGATGGTTGGAGTCCAGTTCACAAACATCAAAATCTAGAAACTCTTTAAGAACAGGGAAGTCTACAGTATTAGAGATATATCCGAGTCCCTGGTAAGATTAGGCTGTAGGTGACATGCATTTAAAAAGGGCAACATGTACCAACAACTAACAGAGCCCGATGTCAATAACTGAGGAACGTCAATATGTCAATATACAGGTATCATTCACCTCCTCAGAGCTGTTATCTTAAGGAGAGGAACCAAGAGCTGCGCTCGTCCCTGGACTGATTATCAACTCTTATTCTAAGGCAGAAAGTACTTCTGCATTTTTAAAATTGGCTTTCCCTAACTTACTCTCTCTCTCTCTCTCTCTTATTCTCTGTCTGCTCGACCACGTTGTCTTCACTCTCTTTCCTCACTCCGTCTCGATACAGACATAAAGCTTTTATTAGTGACCAGACATGCAAGAGAAGACGCCGCCTCATCTTCCTCTGTTGTTCTGAGCGCAGTACAAGTAAAGTCACTCCGGCGTGCACGCTCACAGGGGAGCACATTGGCTCTCCTAACTTGAGAATCTGCAGAAGAGCGAGACCACGATGTCGACAAAGGATTTGAAGACGTTGTTGTCATATTCAATTAGTTTCCGCCACTCTGCTTTGATGACTAGAATACTAATATTAGCTTTCCTGAAGGTTACTGCACTGTAGACAAAATATTACTCGTCCGATACACACTATATACATTTAATCCGAGACACTTATGTACGTTGATATTTAGGTTAACAGTTTGATCCATTTTAGCTTGTTAAAAACATATTATAATTACCAAATTGACATCCAATACCAAGTGTCATCAGACAGTATCAGACTAATTAAAGAAAGAAAAGAGTCTGAATCTGCTGAACAGTGCCACTTTAAAAGAGACTCTTTATATATATATATATATATATATATATATATATATATATATATATATTCACACCCTTTTCAATTCTTTCTTTATTCAGTATGGTCTCTCTCTCTCTCCCTCCCTCACTCACTGTTGCTCGCTTGTGCTCTCACTTTCTCCGGCTCTCTCTTGCTCCATTGTGTGTCTCACAGCAGGGTTCCCTTGGCTTTTGACTGGGAGGTGAATGGAAAGGAGTTAGAAAAACCAACTGAAGACGCGGGCACTAAAAGAAGCATCGGTAGGTCTATAGCGGGGCGCACTACAAAGACTCGGCAGAGTGTCCAATAAAAAAGGAACACAACACAAGCAGCTTGTTCTGTTCAAGACTCCACACTCGGAGGACAATGCACATACGTCTGGGTCCATGTTGCGTCTGTGTGTGTGTGTGTGTGTGTGTGAGTGTGTGTGTCTGTGTGTGTGTGTGTGAGTGCGCGCGCAAGCAGGCAGACATAAAATGATTGAATGGATGAATTGAAAAAAAGCTATTTATTCAGAGAAAGCAGCGTGTGCTAAAAGTATGTGCATATTAAATTAATAGACGTGCACAGCCCACTCTCCAGTAAAAAAAAGAAAGAAAAAAAGACCTTCACCCAGGAGACGGGT
Source organism: Liparis tanakae (assembly GCA_036178185.1). Classification (NCBI taxonomy): domain Eukaryota; kingdom Metazoa; phylum Chordata; class Actinopteri; order Perciformes; family Liparidae; genus Liparis; species Liparis tanakae. The sequence continues at coordinate 20,009,893 of CM070108.1, read as the reverse complement.
GTTTGTGTCCCGTGTGAAACCAAATATAAAAAGTAGGCTTTCTTGACCGATGCCTAAACTGTACAAACACTGCTTCATACTGGATGTCAAACACGCTCCCTCTCTCACTCTAGACCACACACACCTGCTAACCTGAAGCACACTCAACATCTTTAAAATACGGGGGCGGGCGGAGATTTTATTTTTTAACTCAAACTCAAAAGAGCCATATGCGTCACTGGAAGAGCCATAATGGCTCAGAGCCAGAGGTTCCCGACCCCTGATCTATCGTAACTGGGTATTTACAACACTGAAGTAAACGTTAAATCCCTGAAGGGGGCGCTACAAGGGAAACACTACATAATGGGGCTTTAAAGCCATGGATTAGACTGACTTTGCCAAATAAGGTTGCTTAAGTGGGGGGAAAGTATTTTTTATCTGAAAACCTGACTAGACATGGGACTTTCCCCAGCCTAAAGCTCAAACTGAGGAGGATTTGCGGGGTCAAACCAGGGGTCATACAGCTCTATATGTCTTGTAACACACACACACAACGCACAACCACACACACACTTTCCAAAGAGTCTCCCTTTCATCAACAGTAGTAGGCGTGTGTATGTGTGTCAGAGTGGGAGGGAGAAAAGCCCAATAAATATATTATGCATCAGCCAGGTGTGCAGAGGGGCAATGCTAATTGCCCCCACAACTAATGTTTAATGTACAGAATAGGCATGAAAAAGAAGGGGGGAGGGGGGGTGGGGGGGACGAAGGCAAAGTAGACGGGACGTAAAAGTGGAGGGGTGAAATGCATGAGGATGCTGAGGGGAGAAGGGGAGAAGAGGCTGAATAAGGCCAGCAGTGTTTGTGATTAAGTGAAATAATAAGCTGTTGTTCCCATACCAGTTCCACGTCATTTATAAGCAGCCTGCTGGCAATATTCACGTCATAATATTGTCCGTGAAATCTCTGCATTTCCAAAGCGTTAACAAAGAACCTTTAGCTTAAGTAACAACGCTTTTTAAGCACGATGGATGCAGAATTATTAAAAAGCTCTCAATAAGACACAGCATAACGACTTCAGCATTCAAATAGTCAGTGTTGAACAAAGAGACATGCATCATCTCTTTGTGAAAGGCCGTAAGACACACACACACACACACACACACACACACACACACACACACACACACACACACACACACACACACACACACACACACACACACACACACACACACACACACACACACACACACACACACACACACACACACACACACACACACACACACACACACACACACAACTTAGAAGAGCTCACGTCCTCTGAGACTATCTAGTAATAGCGGGGGATACAGGCTTGGCAAGCAGGGTCTGGATTGACGTGTGTGTGTGTGTGTGCGTGCGTGCGTGCGTGCGTGTGTGTGTGTGTGTGTCTCTAGAGGGGCGTGTGTGTTAAGGTCTAGTGAGTTTGCAGCTGATAAACGAGGCCAGCTAAGCCGCTACAATGGCACAGTACTGGCCCATGACGCCCTGTCCTCGTACACACTCACACACTCACACACCCTCTCACACATGTCCATGCACAACTACACCAGGCTAGACGCTGATAAGGAGTCATCACTGGCATCCACACACCTCACTGAGGGATTTCACCCCTTCTGGACACACAGATGAGTTCACAAACAAACACAAACAAACAAACACACAGACACACACGTTATAATCCTAACCAAGCCTATCAGTTGATATGACCTTCTTTCATCCATTATTTCAGACACAACCTAATTGTCCCCGCTCAGCGCTGACGAAGGAATGGAAGCCATCAACCGTCTGCAGAACGTATCCCCAATGACACAGGTGTAGGTCTCTACCTGACGCTCTTGTCTGAGACTTTAAGACAAAGTATAAGTTTGAATAAACTCGATTGGTCTTTTTCCCAGCAGGCATTTCGGAATTGTCATAGTAAGAAAAGCAGACGTTTGACAGATAACTTCAATGGTGGCTTGATTCTCGTCAAGCGTTCCATGACCGTGAGCAAACGTGCCCGAGTCCAGGAGACGCTGTTGATGTTATGTAAACCTTTCCTCGTGACGTGGCAAAATATCTTCTGTGAAAATGACCCACTCTTTGACTTCTGCCCTACGCCAATCATTCAATCGTGTGGTAGTTTGGTTCTAATTGAGCGCATATCAACACGAGTCCAATTACATTCAACGCATGGTACTGCTGGGCTCCAATGATCACCAATTACGTTAGCTTGTTTTGTCCCAATAACAAAAAGAAAACTATCAAAAACTAAAATCCAGCCCCTGCTGAGAAGTCAATTGAATTTCAAACAAAGCTCTCGGAAAGCCATTTAATGGTTCAGCAGGCTGTAATGCAAAGCCAATACAAGCTTTTATACAGGAGTGACTTAATAATGCTTTACGCTCACGGATTGCACTATTCCATTTGGAGCTGCAAAACACAAAAAAAAACTGTTGAATAGTTGGTGTTAATAAAAAGGAAAAGGGACATTAACAGTGGCCTTAACATAAACACAAAGATGTACCTGCACAATGACATATTGTTGTCTTAAAGTAATCCAAAGCACATGTGTAGGGTCTCCGAGTTTAATAAGAGCCAGGCGCCCTATGAAAGTTCTCCGCCAAAGAGTGACATTAAATTACTCTAACGGTAAAGCCAGATGGGGAGAGAGGCAGACGGAGAAAGAAGGGGAAAGAAAAATAGCGCAAGTGCAAGAAAGGCTGAGAGAAAATGAGAGATTAACTGTACTGTGCTCAAAACGCCATTCAAAGATATCGGGAGGATACACGGTTCCCCTGAGCTTTTACGATTAAAAATGATGGCAAGTGCACTCTGACTTTCTGTCCGCACAGGGGTCAGTCTTTATTTTGCCGTTTTAGGAGTATGATTGTTTTCACAAACTGCCAAACGGGCTTCCGACTTGACATTTCCCACCACAATTAATTTGTACCCACATTCGGCGTGTTGGCGGTTGTTAAAGTCGTTCGCACTTAATTGACAATAACTTTAACTCCCGGCAATGAATAATTATATCCCAGAGTCTCTTGTTACATTTAAATCACATACTTGCATTAAATTATCATGCGGCCCTAACCAGTATTTAAAAAGTAAGATGGTAGACTGAAACGATTATTCCACGATTTGATTAGTCAATAAACAGAAAGTGTAACTACAACAGTTCATAATTTCAGGAATTGTTGGAGGATAAATTGCTGCTTCCCCTCATGTTACATTATAGAAAATTTAGAATATTTGGGTTTTATACAAAAGAAGAATTTTAGTAACAGATTGATTGATATTGAAAGTAATTTATTTGTCGAGACTCTTAAAATCAACGACAACAAACGTCATGCAGACGAGTGGGACAGGGAACCATTTCAAATCCTTCAAACTATGTTCATGGAAGCATTAAGCAAAACGTACTACATCCATTAGTGTCGAATAAAAACTAATATCACAGTTCTTAATAATGCCACTGAAAATCAGAAAGAGCGAAAGAGAGAGAGAAAGAGAAAGAGAGAGGGGGAGAGGGAGAGATGGAAAAAGGAGGAGATTGAGTGGAAATGATGCTATTAGCCGGAAGAGCTCGGCTCAACACACACCGACAGCGAACCAAACGTCCTCCTGCTCTTCCCCTGCTAGTCAAAGGGCTCATTTGGCTCCACTGACTCAACAACCCTCTAAACTAACTAAATAAACGCTAGAAAGTAAGTCCCCCCCCCCCCACCCTCCTCTCCCTTTTCAAATCTACCCTGCTCTCTTCCATCTCTCTGTCATATGCGCTCAACTCCCGTTTAATGTCCTGCAAATGAAGCGGATTTATTAATGTGTAATTAAGTAATAATCATCACTACATAATGCATGAGAGACTCAAGGGGCTAAGAGCTGGAAGAGAGAGAGAGAGAGAGAGAGAGGGAGGGAGAGAGAGAGAGAGAGAGAGAGGATAGTGAGGCAGCCTGAGCAGACAGAGATTTCTGCTGCTTCGCCTCGCTAAAGACACACATTAAAAACGGATTAATCCATTGAAATAATATTTAGATAAGAGGAGCCATGCTCTCGTTTCTTCCCCCTTGCTCACCCCTCCTTTTTTCTCTCACCCCTCAGCTAGTTTCATGTCCCATCATTGCGCCATTAGTCCGTGTTCAATTAACAGACTGCAATTAGTCAAGTCCCCCACTGTTAACAAGGCCTAATCACTGTAAAGGCTCGGCTGGTCAAGTAAATCAGAGGAGCAGTAATACGGCCGGGTTGCTTTATGGCTGAAGATTGGAGTATCAAAGGACACATCTTAATAATAATTAACATTGTTGGTGAATAATGCATTATTTTTTTAAGAGATTGCATGTGAAATTATGAAAAATCTGAAATTGAGCACCAGTACAAAACTATAATATATATTTATTTATTTTAATTAAGCAGTATACTACTAACCCTGTATGGATTGCCAAATTATTGAATAATTAAACCTTCATTGTTGTATGGCCTGGCTCGGTTAAACCCGTTGACAACATTATCACATAGAGGATATACATTCTATGAACTATCTTTTATTAACTAGTACGACAGTCCAGCAAAATGAATTAATATCCCCGTGTCAGTTGTTCAAGGTGTTGGTACGGCCCATGCTCCAAACCTCGGCAAATAGGAAGAAATAAAAACATAACTTCCCAGCGATTTAACACGTCTGTGATACAGTAGCAATTAGTTAGAAGTCATTTGAGGTCAGATAAAGGCAGTAAATGGAATATGTGACAAACAAAATGAAGATTGTACGGGTCACATACAAGTGCATCACCCTTTTTTATGTACTTCCTATTCAGGAAAACTGTAAATAAATAAAACAATAACAAATACAAATCAACATAATTTAACCCATCAACTACGGCTTACATATTATAAAACCCCAATCCTTTCCAGACACAGAATCAGTGCAAATCTACAGCCGGACATGGCAGAGGTGGGACATTGTGCTTCTTTGTTATTGTTTTGGCACGCTCGGCCGGCCAGGAAGTCCGTAAGCCAGCCAGCCGGTCAGAGTTGGGTGAGCAGGTGAAAGACAGAAGAACATGAAAACACAGATAATCCCCCTGGTGATCCTCACCTCTTCCCGGCCTGCATCGCTCCCTCGCCCCTGCCCCCCCGCCCGCTGTGTGGCATAGCGATGCCCCAAAACACCTCTCCTCTCTTTCCCCTCCAACGCCCTTTTCTCATCTCTCTCTCTCTCTCTCTCTCTCTCTCTCTCTCTCTCTCTCTCTCTCTCTCTTCCCCCAATGCCAGGTCTTGCCAAGCTGTCAGTGGGGGCAAGGTGTGGAGGGGAGATAGCACCACACACAAACACACGCGCAAAACACATGGTGCTTATGCAAGCTCCACTACAAGGGCTGTGTTACCTTTTACTGCACACGCACACAGAGTGGTGGTCGTCCGCCTCAGCTTTGCTTCGCTCTGCTTCGCTCGGCTGCCCGACTAAAGCTAAGCTCTCGTTATCCAGGCTGCTGAGACCAGGCTGCCTTAGTGACACGCGCACACACACACGCGCACACACACACAGAGACACACACACAGTGACAGAGCAATGACCGAGCAGCAGTGAACAGATTCACTGGTCCACAGCAGCTGATTTGTTCACTGACAAACTGCACAGAGCATCAACAACGCTACAGCAGGCGACCGGGACAACCACGTCCCACCACATCGTACGCATACCAAATCCACTGAACAAATGCCGGAGCAGTGACTCGATCGATAATTGGTGAGTCGAACGGGGAAAAAAATTATCTGGCTGTTTAGTAATAAATAAAACACTGATTGGTTTAAGAATTGGGAGGATTTGCTTGTTTTTCCCCATTTTGTATGATCATAAATCATCAATGCTTGTTTTTGATTGTTCCAAGTTGACGCTCCGATTACAGTTTCATCGTTAGAGGTGTGCGTGGCTAAAGGTGAATCAATGACGTGCCCTTGTTTAGGGTCAAACAGCCCCGGCCTCTGATCACTGCAGCGATGCCTTTCCCGTTTCCCAGATTATGTTTCAATGATCACGACTCAGATGATAAGAGCTCAGAGAAGAGATGCAGCAGTTGACGCCACCTCTTCCTTTCACTAAAAAAATAACACTTTAAAAATAAAAATAATAATAAGCATGCCAATGTTATAATTTAATAATTTACTCTCTTTTAGTGCTCCACCAAAACGTCCTCTTTATAGGATACGCCGTTGATTTAAAGAGTTACATTTTGTCGACTACAAACCGCATTGGTATTTAATTTGTATGACAGATATAAAGATGGGCCGTTTATGCATCAGCAGAAGCTTTACAGTATAGACTCCTGAGGAGGTCGTGGAATCACTCTTCATCACGACCCTGTTATGTGGGCCGACCGGAGAAACAGCTGTTCATCAAACGCCTCGGTATTCCTGCACGTACGCAGCAATAGACAGAACAACCTCAGACGTATCCCAAAGCAACCACAACACCAGCACACTGTGTGGCATCAAGCAAGTAGCCTCTCCTGCTATTGACTCCATGAATCCCACCCGACCTCAGAGGAAACAGGCTTAACTTCAAAACCCTGCAGGAGAGACTGAACACCTCCAGTGGAAAAGCACGCCGCTAATCAAAGTAAACACGCAGTTTGAACCACTGTCAGAATTCTGCTCGCTTCCCAGATCTCAAATAGAGAAAAGCCATCTATGGTGGAGGAAACGGGGGAGGGGGTGGCAACCACATGGTCAGCCGGACCCGTTGCCCATCTGGGTCCCATAAAGGAAACACGGAGGCCAAGGCCGCCACATGCCCCCGTGCAAGATGCCCACTCAACCATTCTCTGCTATGAATACTATTTTAAAAAGGTAATGGTGAAAAATGTAGGTGAAAATAAATTAACAAATAGGGCCTTCGGCTTTTTAACTGAAGGATTTTAATCTTATCAAACTTTTCTTGGACTTCAGGAAAACTAATCTGTAAATCCTACAGTTCGGGTTGTTCATATGTGCCCAACCTCGCAGGACAACTTTTTTTAAAGTAGGAAGGAAGGCCTGAGAACATAGGGAAATATTCATTGCAATATTCTAAAATCTAATAAACTCAAATTCAGAAGGGACCTGCACTTCCCTTTAAAAGAAATGGTGTGGAATTTAAGAATTAGGAGAGATCTTTTTTAATGTTAAGTGAAATGTTTATCATTATTTTAGTTGCAAAGATAAACTAGTCACAATATTTGTGGGGGGGGGGGTGCTGAGTGACATGATTTGGGGTTCAACCAACAAAGCAGCGGTAGTCTGTTTAGAGCAAGTGCAATCCGGACCATGGGAATAATCCAAATTAAATCGGACTCACTAACCAAGTGGATTACAACAAGTTGATCGGGAAGCGCAACGCCGCTGGCGCAAAGTTCACACCGCGTCCACGAGCCGCTAATTGAAATCAGCAGAGACGCTGAAGCGGAGCCTCTTCGAGAGCTCGAGTTTGACCCCACGAGATGCGACCATGAAAAACGAGAAAACGATAGACAGCGAAGTCCAACAGTCCGCTGCCCTTTGACGAACATGTGTGTTTAACCCTTTAAAAAAATTCCGTGACCAACTTTAAACAATTAGTGAGCCGAGTGAAAGTAGCTGGTTGTAAAAAGTAAGAGCGAAATAAATGTTACGTTAGCTGTGAAAACTACACACGCGACCTCCGGGGTTCAATTAAACCAGCTAACGAGCAGCTGGAGTTGGACATACAACGTGGGTCGTGGTTTTGGTCGCGTTGGCTTCTTCTTTCTACTCCTGCGTGAAGAGTGGCCGTCAAATAAACACTTACTCACCTTTAACGGAGCGCGGTTTGGCCTGTTTCCTCCTCGACATCTCTGGTCTCGAACAGCTTCCTTTTTAAAAATGAATATTTGTATTCTCTAAATAGTTCTCGCTCCGTTCCGTGTTTTCAGCTAACCATGCAGGCGGATCCGGTCGGGTGTCTTTCCTCCTCCACTTCGCCGCTGCTGCTTCTCCGCCTGTTGCAATGCGGCAGCCTCGGTCTCTGATTGGGAAGCGGCCGTCAGTCCAACGACAACAAACCACGCGCACAGCTACGCGTGCGCACGCACGCACACACACACACACACACACACACACACACACACCGGGAGCGGAGCGGCTAGCCGCGGAGGCAACGCTCGGCTCCTCTGGTGCGACGTGTTCCCTCAACGGTCGCTAGGGCTCGCGCAACCTGTAGCGTGAACGGGAACAACTTCCCGTTTGGAATTGCCTTCGTCTTCGCGACAACGTGCCCGGACGCCGACAGCCTCGCTTTTGTGTTGTTGTTGTGGTTTTTTGTTGTTTTTGTCAATTCACCCCCTCGTTGTCCCTCGCTTCTTCTTCTTCTTCTTCCTCCTCCCCGCACACGTTTTGCTTTCTCCAGCGCTGCTCGTGCCGCTCAGACTTCCAGCACGACGGACACCGCAGAGCACCGGAGCGGCTCACCGCGCGCTGCCGCCGGGGGGAAGTGACAGCGGCGCGGCGCGGTCCGAGGGAGAGGCGGCGGCGGCGGTCCGGGTGCAGAGAGCCGGCGGCGGAGACTGTTCTGGGGAAATCGCTCCGAAATTAAACGTGGTTTCTCTCTCTTCTTTCGTTCCTCGCAGCCTCGTCTGTTTTTTTGTTTAGTTTATCGAAACTATTTCAGTCGCTTTTTTGTTTTTGTTGCTTTTTTGTCCTCCAGCAAAGCGGCACCGACCCGACCAGCCTCCTGCGCTCCGTCCCGCTATCCTACACTCGGCAGTGGTGCTGGTGGTCTGGTGGCATGGACATGGACATGGCGCGCTTCCCCAGCATCTCCACCCCGAGGGGAATAGCCTACTGCGTTTTCAACCCACGTTTTATTTTCCTTTTTGTTAATATTTCGCAATGCCCTACCGGCGGTGTTAATGGCAGCCTACTATTTCTCCCAGTCTAACCCTTCGCTAGCCTCTGTCTCCCTGCTTTTTCTTTGTCCTGACTCTGGCTACCAGTCTCCCTCCTCCTCCTCTGCCTGCCTCTGCTGGCGGGGCTGCGGCGCAGACACACATAATAAAGCCAAGGCAGGCAGTGCTTGGCTGGAAATGTAGCCGCGTCCCAGCAGGGGGATGTGAGAGAAGGGTCCCGGCGGGGGAGCGCTCTGATCCCGCAGGGAGCAGCTCGGCACAGCCCGGGTTGGCTGAGGCAGAGAGGCATGAGAGAGGCAGGCTGGGCTGGCGGAGAGAGAGAGAGAGAGCGAGAGAGAGAGGGGGAGCAGGGTGGAGAGTTAGGGAACAGCGCCCATCCGCGGCCGAGTGACGCAACTACAACGAGGACCCTGATGATCGGAAGGGAGGCAGAGGGAAAATATGGATTGGATCAAAGGGGGATTTGGAAGAGGCCCCCGAAGTTAGGAACGCGAAACAAAACGAGGGTTGTTTCAACAGCACAAGTGGTTACGTCACCAGGTGCTGAGGCAGGCCTGTATCTACTTTTAAACTCTTAACATTGCCCGACGGTGGAAGGATGTGCCATACGCTACGTCAGCATCCGGGGGTCGCGACATGTCAACGCTGTAGCCCAGTAAGGCCAGTGTTCGCTTGGGTTTCATGGCCCCTCTTGTGTGGCTTCATAATGGGCCACTGCGACACACGATGTCTTTCATACTCACTCACTCAAAACCAGAGTTCCCAAAACAATGCAAATGCCAGTGGATTAATGTACCACTGATTGGATAGAATAAAACAACTTGATTCATGAGTGTGATGCAATGTTTTTGATAAGTAGGAATAAAGGCAGAGATCTAAACATGATTGTTCCCCCTGAAAGCAGCCATCATTCCTCTTGTCGACAAAATAGAATAGTACGATTCGGTCAAAGTTAATCTGTTCAATATGCCAAGCCTGTCAATGTTACGGACATCCTTTACTTTATAGTGTTGGTATCTATATCTCTGCACAGCACTGGGAAATAGTGTTGGATGTGCACTTCTTCCCCTTTTCTAAGTGTTATGTTTGAGGCATTGTGTGCATTGCGATTCCAATGCAGGCATCCGCCCTGTAGTGGCCAATTTCCCACATCAAAAAAACATTCAAAGGATTAAATGTCAGACATTATTCATCTTGAAAATGTTCCCTGTTCCTTGAGCGTTTATCACTTCACTCATTTGTGGCGGATTAATTTCTGTGGGACGGTTTCTGACAGGATTAGTTTAAGCCTTTTCATTTAGGCTGAGCAGAACCTTCCCGTGCAAAATGAACATTCTCCACACTTTCGATCAAGACCACATGAAAATGTCTGCTCCTATCCGGCTGTAGGCATACACTAACATAGAGCTGTGCGTTACAGAGATGCACCGTACAGTGTTTAAAATCTGCCCAGCCATTTTTTTTTATAAAATAAAAATACCTGTGTCCTCCATTGTTCCTCTCCATGATGATTTGGATAAACCCCTCCAGGAGGAACCCTTTTTCTTTCTTTCTCATACCCTCTGTCACAGTGAAAATAAACCGTTTGACTTACTGTATAAACATAATTCAATTAGGCACACCAGTGTGTACATGCATGTGTGTGTCTGTGTGTCTTCGTCAAAGCTCTTTTATTTCCAGTAAAGAAAAGAGGGACACGTCTGTGGACAATACACGGCAGACAAAGAGAGGAAAAATGAAAATCACTGGGTGCTTTGTTCTTCACTCTCTGCTCCAACTGAGCGCTCTCTGACCGCAGCTGAGCTTTTACATGTTGTCCCCCCCCCCTGTCTCTCTCTCCCTCCCTCTCTCTGTCTCTCTCGCTGGTTGTCATGGATAACTGCGTAACGTGGAGCTCCCTGTGCTGACCAGCAGGACAACTGCCCTCTGCAGAACCAACCCCCACCACCCCACCCCGTCCTCCCATGGAGAGACAGAGCCGCCTTTAAGAATGACCCCCCCCTTCCTCCTCCTCCTCCTCCTCCTCCTCCTCCCACCCGCCGGGTTAAGGAAGGTGGGGGGGCTCTTGTCTCTGTGCCTCCCTCCCTCCCCCACCCCCTCCCCTTCTGTCTCCCTCTGCCTCCCCCTCCAACCTTCACCTCTCCCTCCCGATGAAATGAGTGCACGCCAGGAGACCTGCGTGTGTGAGTGTGTGTGTGTGTGTGTGTGTGTGCACGTGCACGTGCATTGCTCCCCCAGTGTGACTGCCGCTGGCATGGAGGGGCAAAAGCCCTCACTCAGTGGTTGGTCCCCCCTCCTTGTTTCTGCCGGTAAATACAAAGAGTGGGGAAAAAAGCCCACATTACAAGCTCCTTAAGGGTCAAGGACAGGCCCCGGCCTGAAAGGCTTGTGAGAGTGGCATTGTTGAATCACATAGCTCGCGATTACACCCTCTGTCATCTCTGCACGGATTTGGCTTTTTTTTATATACACACAACAACAGAACTTGAAGTAACAGCCACTGAATAAGTGGGCCAACTGACATGCAGTGGGAATTGATACAGACAGGACATCAATGGAGTAAACCGTTTGAATTACAGCCCCCCAAAAATGGGGATTAGGCTTAAAGGTTTCATACCTTGACAGTAGTCGGGTTTACAGGGATGTGGAATGCGTGAGCGCCGCGATTGTGACACAGAGAATGAGGTGCCAGAAGTCTCCATGTGGTCCACTGTCCGGGGCAGAGTCGGTACACAAAACTTCCTTTGATCCATGTATGTGTGTGTGTGTGTGTACATATATCATCATGTTTGAGTAAGTTACCAAGCCTAAACCCTTTCATCAAATGTTCATGGGAACTACGAGGGTAATATACACCATAGGGTGCTTTTTACTGGCAAGTATGTCTGACATGAAATTAATTTAAACATGTTTAATTAAATGATGTATCTTTAGTCATATTTTGGTCAAACAATACTAGTTTATCAAACAATACATATTTTTTAACACTTTCTAAAAGGGTTGAGTTTGATATCTCAAGAGATAGATTATTTAGGGAGGACTATGAATATCCCCTCAAACAGTTGTTTTACACTAGCCCAGCGTCTGTACCAGTGACAGAAAGAATAAATTAATTTACACTTTTATTGATCCCCGTGGGGAAATGCTTCTCTGTATCTGACCTATCCAGTTATGAAGGAGCAGGGAAGCAACTTGTACGGGACGACCCTCTCCCCATGAGCTACAGACGACCCCAAACAGCTTGTTGTACAACGCTCTCTTACCGAGCATCGTAAACATGTCTCCAACGAAAAGGAGAAACTATTCACAGATACCGCTCTCGATTGCATCGTAACTCTTTTTTTTGCAACACACTTTGGAGGAATTAACTAAACGCTCCCCAAAATAGAAAAAAAAACAGAAAGCTTAGTTTTCTTTGACTTAGTACTTATTTCTAGATAGTTTTAGTTTTTATTGGCCAAATATTAGCATCCATGATTAAAGCCACTGTAAGGGAGATTTAAAGAAAAAAAAGACTTACTGGCCATATAGGAACTCAGAAAGCTGTTTTGGTTGCGCGATGGTTGATGCTCTTCCCGTATCGCCTCGTGGCTGATATGGAACCAAACCAAAGGACAATACTTTCATTGTTCTTTCGCATTACATTGAGCTAAACAACTGATCTACTGCCACTTCAGGGTCCTGGCTCACTGAGGGGTCATGTCATCAAACGTTCAACGTTAAACCACACACCTTTGTGACATCACAATTGAGGGGTCTGCATCTGACGTTTTACTAACCCAAATCCACAAACCAATAACATTGACCACTTTACGCATTGATTGTTCAAGCGTGCGGACTGTTCAGGGGAGAAAGCAGTCAGGATTAGGTTTCCTCTCTCTTTGTCTCATTCTTCACACTACTTCCGTCCATTTGGGACAGCAGGCCTCACAGTGTGGCCAAACAACATCACTCTTTACATGGTCAGGTGACACGTCAAAGACGTCTTGTAGGGAGGGGCTTGCCGGGTGGCTCCAGTTCCAGGACCAGAGTACTGACACCAGACGGTTTCTATTTTGGCTTTATGACCTTTAATGCATGGCATACCCCTTTCACTCTACAATTTATACACCAAAATCTGTTAAATACTGGAAAAAGATTATCCCCCGCCACCCTAAAAAATATATATTTAAAAGGAAATTGGATACTTCAGGCACATCTTACCCTTTAAACTGTGCCATGTTAAACCCTCACTGCTGACAGGTGAACAGAAAGAGCTGTCAACACCAGCCTCCACAGGCCAGCCGTGCAGTGATTATGCAAACGCACAGAATTTTGTCAATGATAAAAAATGTTTGCATGGACACACACAGGAAGGGGGGATCTGCAAAATAAATGGCGTCAGGGTTTTAAAATACATGCATGGTCAGTGAAATGTGATCAATGACGATCAATGTGCAACACGGTCACGCACTGCTGAGAGCTGACGGAGGGTCTCCATATCAGCGTGAACCTGCAGAATAACTGCATGTGGAGTAAATTATCTCCTTTTCTTTTGCTCACACATGCACACACGCACGCGCGCACATACACACACACACACACACACACACACACACTCACACACACACACACTCCCTCCTACCAAATATCGGTCTCTCAGGTATCAAAGCCTGATCTTCCTGAGGTGAGGAGGTAGCACAGTTCTCCACACAATCACAGAGCTGATCGGCCCATTGTGCTGCTTGCTTGTCCGCCACTAGCGAATAGAGTTCATGTTATATTTATGTAGCCTAAAGCACACACACACACACTCTCTCTCTCCCTATCTTCTTTTATGGCACTCTATCTTGTGCTGCGTTGAACTCTCGCCAGCTCCACTAGGTCTCCCCTCTGCAGACAACAATGTTCCATCTCGTTGCCTTTGCCCTAGATATCGGCTATTTTTATATGGAATAATTAGACACATAACTGATTTAAATACTGCTAAGACAAATTATTTTGTCTCCACTCAATGTGGGCTGGGTTCACAATGCCAAAGGTATAAAGTGGATGTGTGTGTGTGTGTGTGTGTGTGTGTGTGTGTGTGTGTGTGTGCGTGTGTCTGTGCGTGGGCTGCATTTATTAACTGAGCCGAAGGTGAGAACAAGGGAGAACATTTACCCTGCGGTTACTTATGAATAAATATTCATCGCGGAGACAGAGGAAGGAGATCAACATTACTTTTAATATTTGTTTTGAGCATTTGATAAGCCTGTTATTCCACACACAGTCTTACTTGCCACCCGCAAGGTCTTTGCAGAAGTATTAGTGTATGCATGTGTGTGTGTGTGTGTGTGTGTGTGTGTGTGTGTGTGTGTGTGTGTGTGTGTGTGTGTGTGTGTGTGTGTGTGTGTGGAGGCTGACTGCCACAGGATGCCATCTGTCTGAAATCTCTAAAGAAAACAAAACATGGGAGCAATGATGATGACGATGATGTGGATGATGATGACGTTTTTGTTGATTTGACTTTGAGGATGATGATTATGTTAATCTGTGTGGTTAGTGTATGGATCTTCATAACGATGGCACTATGATAATGATGATGATGATGAAGATGATGATGATGATGATGAATGTCATGTAAATAAAGTATGTTGGCCATTAAGGAAATAGTGTTATGAGTGTTAGGCTGAAATGGTGACTTGCACCTTTAGAACTATAGTAAATATTGGTTTATTGTTTCAAGTAAGGTGTGACTAATTCAAATGTTTTTCACAAATGTAGCTTCTCTTCACTCGTCATCACAATCCAACAGTTTGGGGACCTGCACACACCAATTGCAGAATGAATGAGACAACAATGTGTGAGTAACTTTGCATGCAGTCACAACTCCCTTCTTTCATTTTTCGCTTGTCATTTATTCGCCATGTGGGGTAGAGAAAAGCTTTCAGTTGGTTTGGAGGATCAAACACACACAGCCCTTGGAACCAGGAGATCAGTATTCATGGCCGGTGTCCCATGAAGTTACGATTGTGACGATTGTGACGTGTTTCCCTGTTCTGTTGTTTCCATATACACATTGTTCTTCAGTAAGGACTTGTTTACAGCCAGCCGGGTGCTCGCCCAAAGCTTTACTCGGTGGTTTCGTTGCCTGAACCTAAATACAGGACAAATATCCGCAAAAGTCATGCTATTTCTACGCCGTGAGATGTGGTTGCTGTACACGGCTCATTTAGTGGCTCATTGTGATTGTTGTATACATATTCAACATGAGTAGATGACGAGTGAACTGTCATGCCTCTACGGTTACATTTTATTTTTGCCAGAGGCATAATAAGGATTTGAAAAATAAATATGCAATTGTGTTTGAGGCACTCAGAAGGTAGAAGCCTTATTGGTACCACTCAAATATTTGTGCATAAAGCTACAACCAGCTGCTGGTTAGCTTAGCTTAGCTTAGCATAATGACTAAAAGGAAAAAGGAAAATCTGCCCACCAACACCCTATAGCTCAATAATTGATCTGTTACTGCGAGGTCAGGAAACAAGTGGGGGCCTCGGGAAGACACTGCTCCCAACCAAAAGACGGTCCAGGTCGTAAACCACAACATGCCGTTTTTACACTTTGTTTTTGTTGGGAATAAACAAACATACAATGTGTTGGAAAGGAGGCCTCGGCCGTTTGAAGACGAGCAGTGCTGTTTGCAGACAGTGGTCCTGTTGGCCTCCTCGGACCGCGACCTCCAGCGTTTTACAGCCGAGTGTGAAGCGGCCACGGTGGATGGCTCCCTCCAGATGGGGACGGAGTATCTCAGGGTCTTGTTCACGAGTGAGGGTAAGATGGAGAGAGGTCAACAGGCGGATCAATGCGGCCGCGGTAGTGAAACAGGCGCTGCACCGGACCGTCTTGGTGGAGAGGAGCTTTTGATTTACTGGTCGGTCTACGTTCCAACACTCAGCTATGCTCACAAACTCTGGGTCGTGATCCAAGTGGCTGAAAATGAGTTTCAGCCGTAAAAGATAGGGTAAGGAGCTCAGACATCAGGAGGGAGCTTGGAGTCGAGCCGCTATACTCCTTCGTGTCGAGTCAGCGGCGGTTGTTCGGGCATCTGATTCGGATGTCTCCTGCCTACCTCCCATTAGAGGTTTTACAGGCACGTCCAACTGGGAGGAGACCCAGGACACGCTGGAGGGATTATATCTCCCAGCTGGCCTGGGAACGCCTCGGGATCCCCCAGGAGGAGTTGACGAATGTTGCAGGTGAGAGGGAAGTCTGGGTCAGCCTGCTGCCCCGCCACCCGACCCCGGACTAAGAGGCTGAAGATGATGGATGGATACGATGTGTTATTTAGTGATTAAATAAAATATGGACTGGAAAGCAGATTGTGTTTCTTTTTGGAGAGAGCCATGCTACACTGTTAGAAAAAAGCCCGTAAAAAAACGATCAAATGGACTGGCAGCAATGGCTGCCAAACAAAAAACGTAAATTTAAGGTAAAATACCTTACTTAAAAAAAAGGACAAAAAACATAAATTTACAGTAATTTTCATTAAAGATGTTGCAGTGAAATACTGTTATTTTACAGATTTTTCCTGTAATATTACAGTCAACTACCTTCAATAAAGGGATATTTCTAAAGCTTCTACAGTGAAATACTGTAATTTTACAGATTTTTTCTATATTATTACAGTCAAATACCTTCAATAAAGGGATATTTCTAAAGCTTCTGCAGTGAAATACTGTAATTGTACAGATTTTTTATTACATTAGATTACATGTCATTTAGCAGACACTTTTATCCAACACAACTTACCAGCCTGTTACATTCATACACCATAGACACAGCTACAGGGAGCAATTCAGGGTTAAGTGTCGACTAGGGCAGGGATTGAACCTCCAACCCTGTGATTGACAGACAGACCTGCTTCCCACTGACACATAGTCTCCCATGATATTAGAGATTTGTCATATTACAAACATTTGAGGACTTGGGAACCTTCGAAGGAGTGCATTTTTTTTCTTCTCGGTTTTTAAACCACTGCCAAGCAGGGATGCTAAGTGCTAGATATTGCCAGCCTACATGGTTAGCCCCATGTGGGAGTGGTTACAACCTGGTAAAGAAAGCTAAGCTCTGACATGTTTAGAAAAAAATAACTCTTAACAGGGTCTCAGATTTGCAAAGCCACACACCCTCTTCAAGTCCTGGATTTCAGACAGCCAATTAACTCTGGTGGGTGTTTTGGGGAAAATGTCACCCCATCACCTCATTGTAGGCCCTGTCTTGAGTGTCCGTGTTCAATCTTGGATATCCAGGACTAATATTTAGGAGATTATGACCATTTTGCACTTGTCAAAAGATATGCGAAAGAGAATAAGGCCCAATTTGACCATTTGGACCTTTTTTTGAGGCCCTTAACTTGCAGCTATCAGTCTCAAACGTTAGGGTATTCATATTCAGATGTTCCTCTTTGAATCTGAAGAGGATCCAAAGATCTATGTTGGTTGAAAGTAGGAAAAATGAACTAATGGTTTGGTTTTAAGGATTTTCCTCTTGTAAAGATTTTCGAGGCGATTTCACCCCATGATGTCAATGTATTATATTTAGGTAAATATAATATGTAAAATTCATTTTAAAGACATTTAGGAGGTTACGGGTTAGTTGGCAGAGTATAGTGTGTTTGTTTGTGTGTGTATGTGTGTGTGTATGCATGTGTGTGTTTAAAAAGATGTTAGTGTGTCAGAATTTCTTTTAGTTATTTATTATCAGTGGCGGCCTGTCCAGGGCGCCCCCCCGCCTTCGCCCTATGTCAGCTGGGATCGGCTCCAGCACCCCGCGACCCTAATGAGGATAAGCGGTATTGATAATGGATGGATTATCAGTTCTGATTACAAATATTGGACTCTGGACACATAACGCCCTATAATGCTCCTCTAAAGAACAAGTATCAAAACTAATCATTATTTCTTCTACTTTGTACTCTTAAAAAAACTGCAATATGTTTAATGTAATGAAAAAAGTTAGCTAAATTTAGATTTAGAATTACAGAGTTTTAATGTAAAAGTACACATTAATATAAATATAATGTGATCTACCTTAAAATTACAAAGGAAATTGTTAAATTGTTAGTATGGACATAAACCTTCATATAAGGAGCTACACATTTAATTAGAGGGAATAATTGTTATTTTACATGAATTTGTATGTCATTTAAGAAAATGGTAAAAAGACTGTATTAATAATACAGTCATTTCTCCTTACAAAAATGGGAAAAAAATGATATTTTGTATTACGAGCATAATACCTAAATTAACAGTTGGGCTGTTAATTTACGGATAATGTCTGTTATTTTACAGAGTTTTGTATATAATAAAAAAAAAGAATAAAACTACTGTAAATATTTAGAGTTATTTACCATAAAATTAGGATATTTTTTTACAGTGTAGTTGTATCCAATTTTTACAATATTGATGCTAAGATAAGCTAGCCAGCTGCTGGCTATAGAAGCTTTATGTTAACCAAACTGACACAAGAGTAGTTTCAGTCTTCTGCAAGAAGAATAAAAGAACAGAATGTTGATAACTTAATTCACTCGTGTCCGGAAGCCGGGTTTCCATCATCTGCGAAGTGCCTGCAGTTTCAGAATACGACACTATCAACAAGGATGGAGCCTATTTTCTTGGTGGGACATGAACCCCTAATCCTCAAAGATGCATTGTTTTTTAAATAGCATTGTGTCCTCACCAACATCTCTCTAATCTACATCTTCATCCATCTATCCTCCATAATCCAGAAGTGAGAGTGAAGTCTGAAAAATGGCTTTGCGATCCTGTGAGGCAGAGCTTCTGAGACTTGCCCTGGGTTTCACCTCTCAGACTACTGGCTGCAATCTGATGGAGCTTGTTGGGCCTTGTGATTATAATACTTCTTATACTTTCTTCACTTTTGAGATAACTGTGTCTTATTACTTTATTACTGGTCATTAAACAGGCCTTTAAAAAAAATCACGGTGAAGCCGAAGTAATTAAAGAACCTTTTCTTTGTGTTTGTTTTTTCACAACAAACCAAGAAAGAAAGAAAACTAAATTGCGTGTGTACAACTGGTACGCTCACATACAATGACACGTCTGCGTGATGTGTGCCTCCCTCTCTCAGGGTCCTGCAGCCTCAGCCGTGAGGGGTTGCTAAAAAGAAACAGTGGCAATGTGACAACCCAAATCTACATTCTTTCGTTCTCTTTCTCTCTTCTCTTTCTTCCTATTCTCAGTTCTCACTGAGTGCTCGGCTCCAAACAATGGCACGTTTCCCTCGACGATCTCTCACTGCAGGGAACCCACCCCCTTCTTCCTAATTTCCCCTCCACCGAAACAGAAAAGAGCCCCCGCTTAAGAGCGCCATTAGGGCCGGGCCATTTTTTTCTTCTTCTGTTTCTTACTCTCGGAAGAAAGGGGAAGTGTTATCTGTGGCGGACAAACTTAACCCAATTAAGATCTGGTGGGGCGCAGGGGCTCGGCTCGGGACACAGCTGGGGCTGCCAGCTTGCCAAGCAGGCACACAGCCAGCCAGTCAGCCAGACAACCAGCCAGCCAGGCAGGCAAGTCGCCAGCCGCCCACTCAGTCAACCAGCAACCAGTCAAACAGTCAGGAAGCCAACCAGCTGCCTACTCGGTACCCCAACCAGCCTGGCAGTCGGACAGATAACCAGCCAGCGAACCAGGCTGCTCAGCAGCCAGCCAGGCGTTCGGTCAGGTATCCGGCCATCAGACGACCAGCCTCTTCTGTCCTGAACGCTCACCTCGGTTCAAGAACCGGTCGTGGTGTTCTTGTTGGCCATCCTGAGACTTATCCCAACTTTAACAACCAGATCCATACATAAGATGCAGCCTAATTGGGAAGATGAATAGGGATGTATTAGAATGAAAAGCAATTGTATATAGTTAACAAACACCTATTTCAATACATTGTTAAAATGTGACTTTACCAAATGTATTTGCTCTTTATCCATAGTTTTCTTGTCACATATAAAATGGTCAAATCTAAGCCACATTAATCTCCAGAGCCCATATGAAGTGACTTTAACCATCAATAAAGAACATTAATTTAGTTAGTGTTTTCAAGACATCGCTGTGACTAACCCTCCTTTCCTACTGGTTGTGTCACGATGCCTTCACAGGATGACCAGGAGGTAAAGGCTAGAAGCACCACATTCACTTTACAAAGTAACCAACCAGGAATGTAAGCCGGCGTGAGCGTTCAGGGCCTGATCAGACACGTTAGAGAAGGTCAGAGATCGGTCTGTGGGGAGCACCACTGGGTCAAGACTGGGCTTCTCGAGAAGAGGTTCAGCTTCTTTGAAGGCCTGTGATGGGTGGCCTGGTAGTGAAGACAGATTGATCATAACTAGTAGAGAGGAGCTGACTAAAGGTTCACTTCTTCACAAGAGGGTCTGAACAGGCAGCGAGAAGGCTTGGTGAAGGCTGGCGGGAGAAAAGCAGTCATATATCAGTCATATATCAGGTTCTACAGCTGTTCCTAAGGTTCCTGTATTCGAGGGAGACATGATAACCTGTTGAGGACAAGATTTGATTAATTTGGACTCTTATAGGGAGAATTGTATGATGAAAGCTCATGAAGTCGTTACTGAGGGCTATGCACGGCTCAATGGAGCTGTGGCCCTTTGTCAGCTACACTGCTGAAGAGAAACCTGGGCTTGTTCTTATTATGATGTCCATGGTGAGTAAATGACTGCTTTGACATTACAGGGATGGGGCGGGGCTTCCTTCATGTTGAAAAACGATCTCGACTGACTCTCTGAACTCCATATCCTTTCAGGTTTTTGCGATGTTTCTTTTATTTTCCGGTTTGAAGGTTACACCATGGAGCTGCCTTTCTTTGTTTAATCATCTTTGATTTGTTTGAGGTGCAACAGAGTCAATCAGCATATATGGAAGTGGCTTTCATGAAAAATCACCTACAATAAGTACTTTGTTTGTTTTAAGGACTAAACATGATCAAAAGTAGAGACCTGGGCTAGAATTGGCTTTGGTGTTTTCCAGGTTGAATAAAAAAATAAGGTTTTCAAATGAGTTGTGATTTAGTTTAGTTTCAGGGTTGCTTCATAGTCAAAGATGGCTTCTCCTCCACCTCCGGGGCCATGCCTCGAGGTATGTGAGTATTGACGTGACCGGATTCATTCAGGCTGACATATTCTTCATTAATTCAAGGGCCTTCCTCTGTCTGCAAATGTGTTGAGTCACGGTCAATGACTTCTCCTATATGCATGTGAGTGTTGCATTACGATAGACTTGGAAAACACATTTTAAATCATCCTTTAACTGGCAATGCATTGACTAATAAGTCCCCATATCAAATACAACCTAGTTCATAAAGGTTTTCTCAGGCGGTCTACGGAGTGGTCTCTTCCTGGAGGATGGAGGCCACACGGCCACAAGGACTGGAGTGGATACTGAAGTTGTGCTGCTTGTAAAACACATCGAGTCACATGATTGTTTCTTCTGTAACGCAATAGCTGCATCGCAATGGTGTCATTTCTCAAAGAGATCATTTGCAATTAACCGAAGGACAAAAGACCCCCTTGTCATATGCAAATGTGGATTGAGACTGAGACATCATCACCCCGTATATGAGAGTGCACTCATGCACACACACACACATATACATATACACACACACACACACACACACACACACACACACATACAAACACACACACACACACACACACATACACGCACACACAGACGCACAGCAGCATATTTCAAAATCATCAAACCTTCTTCCCCTGGTGCCACACCTCACGCTGGCACACACACAAACACACTCACCCCATGATCCGTACACGAGTGCCAGATACACACTCCAACAGCCAAACATGTTGATAATTAGAGCCTTGTTATTGGAAGGTGTTAGCACAACAATTAACACCCTAATGTGTGCGTGTGTATGTGTGTGTGTGTGATGGTGGTAGGAGGGAATGTGCTGGTTGTCGTGTGTGTGCAAACCTTCGCGTGATGCCGGTTGGTGAGGAAGTCTGTGTGCATTCCATACACCACGCCGCCTGAACACACACACACACACACACACACACACACACACTCACACTCACACTCACACTGAAGCAGACTCACACACATGTGGAGAGCGTTCTGTGTAACAATGAAACAGTTTCCCAATTTGATGAAGTTCCTGTGAATTCTGACACAACGGCAACGGGAATAGTTGGAGTGATAAATTCTGATTGATAGAAGTTGTTTCCCAGTGGGGAACAGAAGAGAGGGAGGAGGGGTGTACTTGGGGGGTTACGGGTGGGTAAAAGGAGATAGAAGACAGCGGAGAAGAGGAAGTTGAGAGGTGCAGCTGGAATGTACAGAAACGGATGGAGGAGCAGAGAGAATTTGTTGTGTGTTTTTAATCACATGTTTGCACTTTGACTCGATCTCTGGGACAAAGGGAACGGGATTAACAGAAGGACGACAAAATATGTGTCTGTGTGTGTGGGTAGAGCTTTTTGTTTCCAAATACTCCATTTCTATCCTTGTTTATTTATCTTAATTCATTCACTTATCACGTTTAGAAAAAAAGATTTTGGTTGATTAACAATCAAATAAATAAAAAACTTGAATTACTCTTTGTATATATATATATATATATATATATATATATATATATATATATATATACTTCTTTCTACTATTATTAATTTTGTATTCTCTTGTGAGCAATGCCACTGTAATCCTGCAATTTCCCCACTGAGGGACTAATAAAGGACTATATTATCTTATCTTATCTTGTACCTTTGATTTATTTACAGACTTGTTTTTATTACTTAATACTTATAAATATAAATAAGAAAAATAATCACAAAGCAGAAATAATGACACCAACTTTTCTCATTAATACATTTAAGCTCAGCTACTTGTGAACGATCAGAATGTCTTCAGCTCGACATCAGGAGCTTTATGTTTTCTTTCACGAATGGCACTTTTAAGGAATGGGAATCTTTAAAAAGATAAAGTTATTTTTCCTGGTGCAATAACTTTAAATATAATTTAAATGGCGTGAATGAAGGCCGCATTATTCTACTTTTAAGTAAATGTTTTGTGTATCATTATTTAGTTACAAAGTAAATAGTCCCAAATGGGCCTGAAGTAAAAGTTATTGTAGAACATGTCAAGAACAATGACAGGGATACAAAGCATATATGAGCATATATAGTGGGTGTATCCTTTAAACATACACACACGTGCACACACACACGTGCACACACACACACACACACACACACACACACACACATCACTGATTGGTGAATTCAATAAATACAAAGATAGTTTTTCTACCAAATTCCTAACAAGCAAGAGAAATACTCCAGTGAGACACTTACAATATGAATTTTAAATACTTGAACACCAACAGTATGTGCTGTTGTTCTACCCACAGTTCTCTCTCACACACACTGTCCAATCTAAACAAGAAAGAGTGTGTGTGTGTGTGTGTGTGTGTGTGTGTGTGTGTGTGTGTGTGTGTGTGTGTGTGTGTGTGTGTAGGCTGGTGTAATGAGGTGAAGACAGTTGTCCATTACTTCCTGCGTTGATGGGCTCCTCGCAGCAGTGCGCCCACAGCTGGATAAGAGGAGGAGGAACCCACAAGGAGAGAATATCAAACGCACATATTCACCCTCTGTGGGCTTGTGTTGGTGTCTTTGACTCACACTTTTGTGTGGCAATAATATCAATACAACTTTATTCTAAAGCAGGTCTCAAAAGCAGTTGTTAATCGCCTTCACGCAGAAAAATACCGGATAATAGTTCAAATGTAAACTCCCCACAATAAACGTTGAGAGGAGCCGTGGAGCATCCAGTTTCATACAGATATGATTACATTTTAAAGGAAGCTCGTCGCAATTTACAATGATAGAAGCCTGATCCCCAGGCACATTTAAATTTAAATAGCAAGATCGTTCTTTGGGAATAAAACTAATTAGGCAAAATAAAAGGTTGAATTCTGATGAATTATTCATGCATATTGTTTAGGTGGTTGATTTGGGCGATTGTAACTTAGATTGCTGTCCTGTAAAGACGTGGAAACCTAGAATAAATCCACATGGTGATCTCATAAAGTGCACATGGGGACTGGAGCAGAGACTTCACTCACACTATATGCTAGTGAGACAGCCAGTTGTAACAAACACATCGCGTTGTGTGTTGGTATGTGTGTTTCTTCTCTAGAATCCAGATCCAAATGTATAACACACACAAACAAACTGCTGCAAATAAACCAGATGATTAAATAAACATGTTCCTCATATTTTTTTAAGTAACCTGGGAGGAAAACAGTTGAAAAATAATATCATTAATAGATTTGATAGATTATCAAAAAGTGGTATGCTAAACAACCTCATTACAATGCAAGGAATAACCTGCCTATGTGTGTTTAGCACATACAGCAGGTACAATAATATTGCTGACTTAAATATATCATAACCAATTGCACATTTGCACTTTCATGTATAAAACGTTAGAATATAAGAAAGTTTAAGTGCCTTTGTGTCCAATGGGTAATCCCGCTCACTCCGGTCAGGCCTCGGGAATGCAGTCTTTGTCAAGAGAAGGAACACACAAGACAGGCTGAGGACTAGAAGAACAAACTTGTATACTTCTACATTTTTTACCGTTCACATTCTGTCCAGTGTTATATGTCAGTAAAGGAAAAGAAGGTGTACGTCGCCATCTAGAGTATAACATTCATAATGTCACCATAGAAGCATGTGTGTGTATGTTGAGAAATCACTCTGGGTTTAATTGTCCCTGCACAGAGTATCTAGCCATCCCAGGAGAGCAGGAGGCATCTGGCTTCATCGGGATGCCACATCATCTTTCATCATCATTACTCAAATCTAAGTAGATACCTAACACCACACACAACGCAATGTGCTTGTTACAACTGTATGTCTAGCATGTAGTGTGAGTGAAGTCTCTGCTCCAGTCCCCATGAGCACTTTAAGAGATCACCATTTGGTTTTATTCTAGGTTTCCACGTCTTTACAGGACAGCATTCAAGTTACAATCTTCCAATACTTACAAAAATAAATAAACTGAATTGAATTATAACCTCAGATGCTCTGTAGGCCCATACAGGTGTATGCTTAATGAAAGCTCTCCAAAGGACAGTGAGGACGTGTACGCACTCGTTTGATTGAAATGTTTGTAATTCTCTTAAGTTTTATTAGTCTTACTGGTTTATTTTGATGACCTTGTGTGTTTTTAGAATAGCTTTAGCAAAGGTTTAATGAGCCGTCAGAGCCTATTGCAATATTCATTCAGGGAGAAGGGTCTCCGTATAAAGCTCAAACACTGTTCTGGGCTGGTCATGGTTAAACGATGTGTTAAAGTGATTATCGTTACACTTATTAGAGGTTGGTAGGGAGATTTACGTTTCTAAAGCGTAAACAACTGTGGCACATGGTTAACTAGCATTAGCATTTCTACGCTACACTAGCTGGGTTAGGGTATAGTAGTGAATGTATATACTTGCTGCTTTTTTACATTATTTTAACTGTGTTTAAAGTAGGAATTGTTATTCCTTCATTTAATTGTCTTCTGTCTGGATGTCCAGGTGATGTGATTGTTCCTTTTTTACCCCGCAGTCCATCATTATTTTTCAGTTTTGACTGCTCAACCACTTTGACATCCTGGATACGTCCTTCATACCCAACGGAGATCCTTTTGCCCGCTTCTCTTGGAGCTGTAGAGACCAAAAGTGTTTCTTCCTACGATGCTGGGAACATGTTTATTTCTGCTGTAGAGTTTGGAGACCTTTGGGATTGACTCGTCTCACGTGGCGCTTTGGGGATCTGCAATTGTATGAAATTAAGCGTTCGCTTTATTTTTCAATACAGGAGGTTGACTATTAATATTTGAACGTACCTCAAGTGGCCTGCTGCACTCAAACAATTTACTTGCATGTTAATTTAACACGTAATACAGAAAACACTAAAGTCTACAGTCCATGATAATATCCTATGGACACTTTAAACTTGTTTTATAAAAAAGATATGCAAATCTGATAGAGGCCTTAATCTGTTACCCAAAGCATCTCTTCTAAATATTGATGCAATCGTGGAATTTGCAATTTATTCCGCCCTAATTGACAAGATTTTACAGACGTTTAACATTGAGGTATGTTGCTTAGTGCAGAACAAACCCAAATAACAGTATGATTCAGTGGTTCAACAGTGAGTACTGATATAAGTCTATACTTAAACATGTAACTTTTATTCATGTATGTAGGAGTGTGTTAACAAAGACCACAGACAGACAGGGGAGTGAAACTGACTGATCAATTATGGAAGATTCCTTGATTTTGAGTATAACACCAACTCCTTCAGGCCGATTCATCTCTACTTATAACAAATATAAAATGAGACATAAACACAGAATACAGCTTGTAAAAGCAGACTTTTAATTGGGTGTTTAATCTCTCAACTTCAGATAATCTTGGAGAACTCCATGTAAAATCTTAAGCACTATCTTGAAACACGTATACAGCAGGTACCTGCGATCTTCATTATGTACAGAAAAATAAACCCCGCTGTCCATTGGTGACCAGGAGCATTTGTGCATTCACAAGTCAGATGTTTACCATGTGCAGCTTCTCTCTTTAGCCTAAAACCAACATTACCAAATCTAAAAAAGGCAAACTGGAAGTATGAAAATTGTTGGGTTTGTCTTTAATGGGATGACTGGGTGAAAAGTACAGTACATTATAAAGACAAAAGGGAAGAACAGTAATGAAAGAGGGATCTTGGAAAAGATGCTTAAAATTATCAGTTATAAGAATACTAATATTTCACATTAACTACCATAATTTCAAGTCAACAGTTACTTGAAAAAGAACAAAAAGGTGACTGATGCAGGCTCCAGGACGCTTCTGTTCTCGAGTTAGCTGAAATGTTCAAAACACTTCTGGCACTTGTAGCCTGCAAGTATAACAGTGTGTGTGAGTGTGTGTGTGTGTGTGTGTGTGTGTGTGTGTGTGTGTGTGTGTGTGTGTGTGTGTGTGTGTGTGTGAGTGTGTGTGTGTGTGTGTGTGTGTGTGTGTGTGTGTGTGTGTGTGTGTGTGTGTGTGTGTGTCCGTCTTATTTTTTTAGTGTCGGGGGCCACTCGGTCGTGGGAGAAGGGCACCTGATCAAAGGAAGACAGGAGAAAGAAAACAAAAAAATCTGTTACACAATAAAGTTAAACGGTTCATGGTCTTGGGGTTTTAGTTCAGTGTTTCTCTACACACGCTGGATTGCAATCCTGAGACCACAAGTAACAAGTAACTTATATACATCTTATTAAAAAAGGACAAATGATCTATATCAAGACAGCGGTGAAGTAAATTAAGTAGAAGGGACCCACCTGGAGAAGCGAGAAGTGGAGGGCGGCAACTCTTTAGAGAAGGCGGGCCTCCTCGATTTTGGAGAGGGCCCCTGGGGCCTGGATGGTATAGAGGAGGGTGATGGAGTAAGGGCCCACGGGACATGGAGGGGCCGCCATAGGGGTTGTGTAAGGACTGGGGGCCTCGAGAAGAGGAGGCCCCTAACGATGGACCTGGAGGCCGATGCAAGGACAGTAGAGGAGGAGGTTTGGTTTTGGGATAGGAACCTTGAAAATGAGACAGAAGAAATGTTGGCGTGAAATCACAGGAGACCATGAAAGGAAGTACCACATCTACATTGTAGATGCTGCTGATGAAATTATGAGAATGTATGTGTGCACGCATGTTATTTATGTAAATGAGACAGATACATTACATTGAATTTTTCAGAAAAAAAAAGAGCAAGTGGTCAACTGACCTGGTGAAGACAGGAGAGGAGCCGGCTGGAGGGGGTGGTCCATCAAGGACCCACCGGCTCCGCCTCCAGACTGGGGTTGGGGGGGCCCGGGTGGCGTGGGGAGCAGAGGAGGTGGTTTCCCCAATCCTGGAGGTAACATGTTCCCTCTCTGTCCCTCGGTGTTGGATGCTGGAGACAGACAAGTCAGAAATTAAAGAGCACACGCGCAATAAACAGGACAACGTACAAGTCTAGAACAGCGGACAGGTAAGACGTTAAAGGTGCATTCAGTAAGACAATGACACGGCACCGGTCCCAGCTCCAAGGTACGACACTTTAACCAGCATCTCACCTTGTGTGTGATCCTGCCGGGAACGGACGTATTCCGAGATGCTTTCCATCTCCTCCGGGTAGAGATGCACCCCGTCGGCTAACAGCAAGAGGAGCTGACGGGTTTCGGAGGGAACCGCGTGGCGCTCAACCTTTTCCCGTTCTAGGAAGTCATCCAGCAGTTGCGACGCCTTGGCCGCACTGTCTGCGGGGTCCTTCAGCGGGCGCTCTTTGACGCGTCTGCGACTGTACTCGGTCGCAACAAAGTCCATGGCCTGGTCTTTGGGCATGTTGCGATGGACTGGGGGGACGGGGGGGAATTGTAACATTAATGGTGAAGGGGTCAGGGGACTGAAGGGGAAGACAGAGGCAAAGTAAGAAAAACACAACCGTAGAAATGGCAGTAAAATCAATTGCTCTCCTACTGAGGCTGACCCGAATGCTTCGAAGCTTCGACCGTTGCCATGGTAATGGGTGTCCAAATCAGTATTAGATGCATCCGTTTTATTTTTATTACAAAGCCTATGCATTAATGCAAAGAGCACATGAATAAGGAATATTAATTCCAGATTTATTATGCGTCAACGTGAATTATTATTTTTATTATTTAGAATTTTTCTCAAACGGGTAGCACCGTTTATTGTGTATAGAGTGAGTGTGTCAGTGTGTCAGTGTGTGTGTGTGTGTGTGTGTGTGTGTGTCTGTCTATCAACAGACAAACATTCTGTTAGCCAGGCTGATGTGTTGGCATAGACAATGGTCTATCTACAGATAGATCCAGGGCACATCCTTGAAGTCAGGTTTTTTGTCGTCATATCACTTTAGACAACAATAGCAAAGTAAAGGACCATTTCAGTAAATAATGGCCGCCGGTTTGTCCTTATCCCACTGCCGCTTTGATGCACCTGTCGAAGCTTCAAATATCGTCAATCAATCCTCACTGATGCTTTGAAACTCCAGACATGGTATTTGGGACAAATCTAGTTCTTACTGGCACATACTGGCATCTATTTAGTCTTAATGCGATAGGGACAGCACATTCAACTGATCAGTTTTTGGTAGGAACCACTTTTGAGCTGGTGTTCTTGAATTCATGTTGTGGTTTGATGGGGCGGAGGGGCGATGAGGAGCGATGAGGGTCATGCGATTTGTGTGAAGATGATCAGTAACTTTACTTCCGTCTTCCATTATGTTCCTGGACATAAAATACTTGCTTTGTCCACCTTTATTATATTTTCTTTATCATGCATTCAGACATGCAACACTAAAACACAATGAAGAACTTTAGATGATTTGTGTACCGTATTTTTTGCACTATAGGGCGCTCTGGATGAAGGCGCACTGTCAATGAATGATCTATTTTCGATCTTTTTTTTCATATATAAAGCGCACCGGACTATAAGGCGCATTAAGAGAAAAAAACAGTCAAATAAATCAGTCAGGGGGGGGCTAGTGAGCTTTTTCTGATTGGCTGTTGTGTAGCCAATGTGTTTTTGATTGGTTGATAAGTGGCCCCGCACAGCAGAACTCATGGGGGGCGTTTGATTTCTCCACCGTGAGGGGCATTGCGGCTCATGCCTGCGCGCTGCGCCGGCACATTAAAACATTAAATAGCCGAGATTTTTTTTCAGCGTGAGAAATTGGATGTGTGGCGGGAGAACGCGAATTAAGACCGAAATGCGTGAGCCTCACGCTCAATGCGTGAGGGTTGAGAGCCCTGTATTATGGTGAACAGTATGTATTACTCCGCGACGCTCCTGGCTACGGAAGCCTTAATGCTGCAATCGGTGCGGCTTTGTAGTTTTACCAAAGTCGTACTAAAACATGTTTACTTAGCGCCGTGAACCACACAAAATCGCTTCGAGGTCAGTAAGCACAACCAGAATGAATCCATATATAAGGCACTTCGGATTATAAGGCGCACTTTCGTTTTTTTAGAAAAATAAAGGCTTTTAAGTGCGCCCTATAGTGCAAAAAATACGGTATGTTAATTATGCAGTGCAATAAATAATTTGTGTATTATATTTGTTTTACGTGATTTTATTTTAGTTGTGTAGAATGTATTTTGGCTTCCTTTTTGTAAACTACACAGAAAATCAATAACATGGAATAACAACATCCCTTTGCACAGTGTTGATGTTCTTTTATATCATGCATGTTAACATATATATAATTTGTAATACGCATATTTGTTTGTGCATGGTGTGCTATTTAAAAGGGTTTTGCAGGGGATCTAAATCACACAGGTTGCTTAATGACTTATGCACATGTGATGTGTATTTCCCCATTATTTTACCATTTTCAATATAATATAGAATTAACTGTAGCCAAACACATTTGAAACTATCTGTTGACCAGTTGTATGCGGCTCATGGTATAGATAGCGATAAAGCTGATGGCCCGAGCTCTGAAAACACAACTGAAGTTGTGGTAAACTATAGAAAAAAGAATAGATTGACATTTTGGAGTTTGGTTATTTACTTCAAATACCACATTTACAGTAAGAGCAAGCCGTCGGTGAGCCTAACTTGGCATAACACTGGAAACAGCTAGCCCGGATGGATACGAGAGTAGTACTTAGGGTTGTCACGATACCAAAAACTAGAACTTCAATACGATACCTGCTATAAATATCACGATACAATACCAGAGTTTGATGCAATACCACAAATATACGAAACTGGTATATTTATCTATAATATAAATAAATAAAACATCTTCCCGTTTTACCAGCTTGTTCAACACTTAAACACTTCCTTCACTGTCTGAATGTCAGTGGGCTTTCCTTCACTGTCAGTAATGTAGCCAAAGTAATTTCAGATTTTTCTTTGTTTACAAAAAGCTGAGGACGGTTGGTAAAAGCTCCGTAACTTGACTGTTTTCTCCCCAGCTGTGCGCTCCTCACAGCGCTGCCTGTGTGAGCTGGTAGCCCCCCCCCCCTGCAGGCAGCACATGCATGACAGGGAGCAGAGCAGTGAGTGCGCTCCGATCTATCTATTTTAATGAGGTATCGATACTAAAAATATGCAAAACCGTATGGTCTTCAACGTATGGGTACCGCGGTACCTTTTATTAGTATCGGTATACCGTGCAACCCAGTAGTACTGATCTTCTCATCCATCCCTTGGCAAGAAAGCAAAACCAAAATGTGTAACTACTCCTTTTACATTAGCTACTTTGCTACATTGGGGCTTCTCAGTTCATTATGCATGTACTGTCATGTAATGTCAACGTGTATTACAGTAGCAGCCGGTGATGATGAGCCATTGATGTACATACACTGAATGAATATTGGGAATATTTGATACACTTGGAGATAATCTTTTTTTTTTTTTTTGTGCATCATTGTGAAGTCTAGTTGTTTGCGTTTTAATGAGTAATTCTTGTTTTTATGTGGTTTCATGCTGAATCTATATTTAAGGAGTAGTTTCTCTTGGTGGAATCTGCATCAAAGGTAAGCTGTATTAGCCCATTAGTTACAAAGTGGTGGAGGGCTGTCACTGAGGTGGTTTCGCTACGCCTAAAGGAATGAGGGGCAGGGACTTACTTTTGAGGGACTCTGAGAATATGATAACAGTGCAGGAGGACAGAACTACATTTGTCTGCTCCACCAGAATACATAACGGCGAGCCGTCTGCTCGGACGTCCTGCAGAGCTCGGGTCAGGCCTGACTCCGCCTCAAGGTAGAGCATTTCCACTGACAGGCCACGCTCCTGCAAGCACTGGCTTAGCGATTTGGGGTAATCCCTTTGAGAGGAAGAGAAACACTTTGTTAACTTGACATGTCACGTTTATTAAGTGACTCAGCTGGCATGTAGAGAAACCTAAATGATATATCTGAGGGGAACAGAGGGTTATAACTTAATTTATAATGTGCTTATCAACAGAAATGGAACCGCACGTCATCATTCCTTTTATGTGGTGAAATCTATTTATATCTTTAATTAGACCGGACCACGGGCCGTATTGTGTGGAGCTTTGTGTGGCACCAAAACAACAAGTTTTTGGCTCTCCCGTGGATGCATTTAGTGTTGTAGCAGAATGTGTTTAGAAAATATATGGATGACTTTATTTGGAATTTGCAAAGAATTGTGATCGTTCTGTTGGAGGAAAAAACAACGGCTGCAGCAGCTTTTGTCAGTTTGCACTGAGACCGCTCTGTTGAATGCTGGTGTTTGAAACCGGATCAATGTCTGGATGTTTAGTGTCCCGTACAGCTTTCTAAAGTCAATGTTAAATGTTGTGCTTTCTAGAAACATGGAGCAAGGGCGTCTTACTAAATGTATGCTACCAGAGTTAACTTTATTATTGATTTTCAATAACAGGTTTTCAAAAGGACAATTCCTTGAACAGCAGTAACATATTGTACTATGTTATTATAGCATGTAAACCTGGCTATAAAGTCATTAGCTAATGTGGAATATATCCATTTGAATCAATTCACTATGCAAAACGTGAACTACAATATCCACATATGTGGAATGTTAACTCAAAACTCTAAACATTTTCAAAAGACCAAGAAAAATAAAGTAACTACTTAAAAATGTATTGAAGCTCACTGACATATATATATATATGTTCTGACAAACATAATGAACAGTTGCTATAGCACTGATAACGGGAATGTTGTTGTTCAGGTAATACATACTGGATAACCTGCTAATAACAGCATGGGGTCTCATGGTTGGAAACATAGCAGAGCTAGCATAATTAGTACTTCCAAGTAAGTCGGCTGGTTAGTCAGCTGATGTAGATGCAGACACAGCTGCTAAATTTAGTATAACTTCAAATTCGCAAGTGTCTTACATTAATTATTTGTTTGATGTTTGCATTGTGTAGCAAGTGTATGTTTTATGCAGAACTGTTTTTTCAACAAACGAGGATGAAGGTGGATCTAATGAACGGTGTTCATTGATGAGCTCACTGCAACAACAGCTGCGACACCATTATTAAACATGTTGGGAGAAGATGGTGCTGAAATCTTTTTGCCATCTTGACAGAAGAATTGACCTGTGTGTGGGTGTGTTGTTTTGAGACAATGTGTAATCCAAGTCATATTTCACATATATCTACTGTACAGTGAATAGAAGACGTTGGTGGAATGCGGCATGTGCTTGACACTGTTGAAGAAATATGCATATACTCATGGGTGAGGATTTGGCCCTCAACATTCCAACATCAGACATACAATCCACTGATTTTCAGTAAATTTGGAGCGTTTGCAGCCAGTAAAATGTGAACAAAGCTGTTGTATTAAAGCAATGAAATCAGCAGTTAAGTACAAACCCTGCATGTACAAGCCTATTTCTACTTGGACTGCTCGTTGTGTCAAAGTTAATAATGAGTACTCACAGGCACCGGTTGGTGACAGAGAGGACCACGCAGTCGGGCGGCTTCCTCTCCTCCTGCACCTGTCTGTAGAACTTCTGATACAGGGCTTTACGTCTGTCGACTGGGGTGCAGCCGTCTGGCTTGGCTGCGCCGGGTGGTGTTGGGAGAAAATAAGATATTAGAAAACAACAGTAAGAAAGTTAATTGAAATGGCCATCCTTAAGTTAATCAAAGTTTACCTTAAAGTGTAAACCAATGAAGTACACTGAAATTACCGTAATTTAGATGCAGCGACACAATTACACAACGTAGATTTTCATAAGGATTTAAAAAGACAATAAATGGGGTGTTGCCGTGCAAGGTTTATGAGCGCTTTATACAAAACAAAATGGAACAACGTGGTTGCTGTGCTTTTAGTGATCAATATAGGAAACAAGTATCACCATTTGGCTGATGCTTGTACCCTTCGTACTTCACACTGCCGCTGTAGTTTTGGATTTGCTCCAGCTCTTCGTAACTGAAAGAAAAAGCAGTGAAACAGGAGCATCTTTTAGTGGAATCTTAACGAGGAAGGCCTTCCTAAGTCTGCGGTTTATTATGTCATTGTATGCGATGACTTGATAAGAATGAAAACATGTCTCCATATTCAAACAAGGGGAAATGTCCTTCCAACCACCACATGCTTCAAAGAAATTGAGTTAAGTGGCAGTCGGGAGGCAATGATACTGGATCTGTTATCAGGCTGATAACTTCACATATTGGATTGAAAATAGGAGACGACGGGGCACGTCTTTTCAATTGAGTTCCGTGTTTATAAGCATCATATATTACAGACTGAAATTGTAATTCCTGTGCAAGTGTTTGTGCTGCATTACTACTGCATTTAAAACAATGATTTATTTATTTATTTAGGCAACATTAATACATTAAAGTTGATTATTTGGTCCACGAAAGGACATTCACTTAATGTAGCAAACATCTCATTATTTTTTCCTCAAATACCTTCCGTGGTGTGAAAACATTCTAATGCGGAATACTGAAATATTTAGATTGAACAATTGACTGAAAATCAGGCATCAGAACAATAATCTAAACCCCATACCTGCAAACTCATGAGGGGTGAAAAAGGTGACAACGGGGTTGCAGGTGATCCTCGTTGTTTGATGACACCTCAAAGCTTTTATAACTAGTCTTTTGATTGTTCTGAAGGCAAATCTAAATAATAATAAAAAACATTTTAAGAAAAAAGGTCCTCTGAATAATTCAGTGATCGGGCCCTAATAATAGTAATAACTTTATATTTTCATATTATATATATATATATATATATATATATATATATATATATATATATATATATATATATATATATATAAAATGGTTAAAGTCATTCATCAACCAACTTCCTTTTTCTATTGGTGTGCTCTGCTGAGCTTTGAGTCTGTTCCATGATTCTGTTCCATCAAAGATGTTTTATTGCGAAGATCACCACATCGCATGTTCTCCGTGTCTCATTCCAATGACCAATTTTGATTTCAAAACGGCGAATTTCGACGAAAGGTGATACGTTTGCAGGTATGAAACCCATTCACTCCAACTGAGGTGGCAGCAGTAACATAATTGCATTGCTTATTATTAATCCGACATGTTTCATTATGACCATGGTCAAGAATACCATGTGTATGAGGACGCCTCATATAGGAGGTTACTCGTCCTTCCACACCAGTTGTGATGAAATGTGTTTTTTATGACAACGTGTTGTGGACTTGTCAATTATACAGTTATTAAACATGTTAATATTTCAGGACGGATGGATCTTCTACGGAAAATACTAATAAAACCAGAGGTTTTGACTTGTAACCGTGGTAGAGCTAGCGTTACCTTTCCAGGACATCTTTGGGCTCCTCGGTCCTCTCGTCTCGGTTAGGGTACGGCGCTGCTCTCCGAAACATACGCAGCTGTTGCGCGCTGCACAACACAGGGAAGAAGTTTCAGGATGTGCCTCGTCAAAATACAACGGACGTTACTGACGTTAAACGGCGGCGCGAGGAGGTACGCGTCAGTCGGCAGGAGACACACTGTGTTTGTTTTCCACCGCTACCGAGCTAGCTGCTAATGCTACAACTCGCTACAGCGAAACCCTCGGCTTACCTCCCGTTGGGGTTCGTGTTGGCGGTCGGCCGCCGCGCAGCTGCAGACGACTTCGCCCAAGACGACATTTTATCTGCAACTTCACCCAAATAAACGGACTGCCTTTACTGACAGGGAGCGGGAGGAAGAGAGAAAGTGAGAGAGCGAATGCTGCTTGACGTTACTCCACCAGTGTTCTCCTTCAACCCTCACCGGAGAGGAGGAGGGGAAGAGGTGGAGCTCTTCTTCTAGTGATTGACTTGCCATTTGACAGTTGATTGTATTACTGCCCCCTAGTGGACTGGAAAGTTGGCTGTGAATTCAAACCGGAGTAAAACTCTTGATGCTTTTTGTTGTTGTTGTTGGATGTCTCATCCGTGGATTCTTCTCGAATGATGGTCCTCGATCAATCAGATAAAAGGGTATGTTATAAAGCTGGTAGTACTAAAAGAAAGGTGTGCTAGTTTCTGCCCGTTTAAAAAAGAAACATTTGTTTCGGATTAATTAATTTAAATGTTATACATGCTTAGAAAAACTACGAGCATTTGTTTCTGATGCACTTCTGTAGTTACAATTTATTTTGTTAATAGTGCTATTTGAAATAACCCATGGATATTTAACCGTAAATAGTGTCAATCTCAAAGAGTATTTCGATTTATGATGATCGTATGAGCTGAGGTTTGAGATGTATACTACCGCTAAATAAACAGTTGTCGAGTGAAACAATATGCTCTTTGTGTTGGAGATGTAAACCACCTTATCTTATAACCAGAGTTATATCAATTGTATATTTAACTCTGATGTCATTCTCAGGTGGTAACTCGTGCGTATTTTGTGTCAGCTTTTGGTCATTGTGATTACAAATTCTATATTGTTAGGTACCAGCTCGATTCCAACTGAACTGTTGTATATGTATTTATATATTATTTAATGTATGAGCAATACCTGTCTAGCCTCCCAACCATCCTCCTACGTATTTATAGCACTAACCATGACACCTGTCCAATTCCTGTGTGAGGCAATACGCAGGGGAATGTTGTTGGATCTTTACACTCAATGGTTAAAAAATAATGCGACAAGAACCGTAACTTATCTTTAATCATCTATCAGCATACACAATTGCCTATTGGAATGTTGTCAAGCCAGCAACGGGTGCAGCTGTTGCCCTCGTGAGAATGGTTCCGGGCCTATTTGTCACAAAGAACTGTAAAGAACACAGTCCCACTTACAACGAGAAATTGGTGCCACAAGTACAGAGGCCTGCAATTAAGGAGGAGATGTATAATTTGTAAAACGGGAGTTTTTATTATCCTGATCGCCAGAGTGTAATGGGAGTGTGCGAATGCGTAAAAAGTGAACAGGGCATTTATGCCAACTACAGCTAATGTGGCCATCTGGGTTTCTCTCCTCTTGCTATTATGTGGAGTTTAGAGCCATGGAACTAGAAGAACACTTCCACGATTCTGAAAACATCAAGGTTACATTCTCATGTGTTCAAATTTCATGCAGATACACGTATAGGGACACTTGTTTTCGTCTGTCATTCTGGTGCAAATAATGTTAAGCTTGGGAAATAAATTAATACATTCATGGTCCACGGATTGCCTTCTGGTTTCGATTTTTCGTTTACCCAGTTTCGTGGAAAAAGAAGCACAGAGAATCCACGATTCTGCAATTATATAGAGAAACAATAAAACCGTGCTTAAATTCCAGGTGTCTACTGGCGAGCACCTTGCGCTTGTGTCGCGCGGATGAACTCACGCACTCATCTCGAGCCGTGACCGCGCCGCGTTGGTGACAGTCGCCATTTTATTTTGAAAATCAAACTGAACTGGAGGCTCAGCGACCCTTCCATTTCGTCAAGTTTGTTGTGCGAAACAAGAAGGGATGAACACCTGAATCACTTTCTTGGGAGCACGGTGAGATTTATTATATAGTTGGTCAACAACCGTCGACCGATTTATATTCAACACAAAAGCGGCGGCGTTTATACGAAAGATGTACGTTAGCCAGCAGTGCGGGGGCTGTCTATTTGCTGAAAAGCAGCTGTCATATTGGCCACATCAAATTAACACATTTCTGTAATTTAGCAACGTTTTCTGTACCACCTAGTCATCTAATAGTTTATTAGTCGTGTTTCTGTTGAATACATTTTCTCTATGGGACGTTTCCGCTACGTTACAATATAGTTTACGTTTCCAACTCCAATATAATCTGAGCGGTTCCACAGATTAGTCGGTACCGTAGAAACAAGCTAATGTTAACAAGGTTACTGCTAACGGGAGCTGCACGGTCGCGCACACACCGTCCGCGATACGCGGCCTTCACGCTCACGGCCTGTGTGACGACCTCGAAACCTTAGGTATTGCCTCGCTAGACAAAATGACTCTAAAACATAGTATTTAGAAAGCGGTAAAGGCGGCGATTGTCCGTTTTGCCGATTCATTCAAACCAGCTTGAAGCGGGCTCATGTTGCTAATGTTAGCTTCAGGTATATGCTAACACTGTAGCATTAGCTCGGAGCCAACGGGGGAGTTGGTACTCTTCACCAGCGGTTAATGTTTGATATTAACACGGTTAATCTTTTTTGATTGGTATATTTATTTGGCTACAATGTAGAGTACGTCGGAGCTCGTGACGGTGCAGCCGGTTTCACGGCTCGTGTTGCCGCTCATCGGTCCTGTAAACATGTCGGCTACCGTTCACTCAAACTTTTCCCCTAGCAAGTGTTTATCAGCGTCATGGTAATGTTAGCCTCGAGTGAGTAGCTGACGGTAGGTTCCCCCACTTCCTCTCCGAGTATAGCTTCACATGTAGAGGTTCATCGTGGCGTCGTGTAGGACGTGTGATAACGTTACGGTTGCTAAACCTCCGGTAACATGTAACGCTAACTTCAGTTAGGAAGCCTCGTAGTAACGGTTGCTAACTCGGATTAGCTTGCTCTTTGTTTCAGTGGACGTTTTTTTTACTCTCTTGCTATTGCCGCTGGTCACCAGAAATGGCTGGTGGGCGACTTTAAATGCGGTTTACTTGTGAGTTGGTGGCTAAAGCTGCAGTCGTTATCGTGCTATTGACGGAAAGTTGGTCAGTTCGGGGAGCAGCTCGACTAACGTTAGCATTAATTCTCTGTGCCAGATATTTGGGTGCAGTCGAGGCCTAGTAAATGCTACTGGCACGGCATGTTTACATAAACTACATTATCTCAGAGAAGGTATCGTACTAAATTGTGTAGTTTTAACTGGTATTGACTGTACTTTAAGACTGTATTGGCAGATAAATGCCCGGGCCGTAGACTAACGTATTATAGACGGCACTCTGTTTGTTATGCACGTAGGCCTCGGATCCTGCCATTATTGTGTGTTTCCAATCGATTGTAAATATTGTTCTGCGTGGAAGGTAAAATAACAGAACTCAATATATAGGACTGTCTGCAAACGAAGTCCAACTTTTTTCTCTTGCTTTTTTGTTTCTATTGCAAAACGTCTTCTGTGTGTTTAAACAAAACACAAAAATCACTTAACTTTTTTTTTCTCCTTTCATTACAGATGCTGAACTTGATTTTAAACTGAAGGACTCTACCTAGCACCAGGATCCACTGATCGGAAAACTAATTTGGAAGCCAATATTTTACACAACTTTGGGGGGGGGGGGGGCAGAAGTAACCTATCACTGAAGTGACTAAAGGGGAATAATGGTGATTTTGCGCCGTGCTCGGCCGCCTGCTTCCGCCCCAACTAGCAATGAATCTTGATTCGCTTTCGCTGGCTTTGTCTCAGATCAGCTATTTGGTGGACAATTTAACAAAGAAAAACTACCGAGCCAGCCAGCAAGAAATACAGCATGTAAGTGGTAGTAAATACATCAAGTACTTTTTTTGTACATTAGTCAACAGATATCTGGAAGTTTATCGTTGAAGTGTACTTAACATATCTCTTTGTGTTCACTTATTCTGGATGTTCTTCCTGTGCTCTCACAGATTGTAAATCGTCACGGCCCTGAGGCAGACAGGCATTTACTACGCTGTCTCTTCTCTCATGTGGATTTCAGTGGCGATGGTAAAAGCAGTGGCAAGGACTTTCACCAGGTAATTTTTGGTTAGATATGTTTTATTTATTTAATTTTTTCTCTGAAAGTCTTTGTTTGGTTATTGTTGGCCCTCCCCTCTTGGAAGTTGAGACTTTTACAGGTTCCCCACCAAATAGGTTTAAACTAGATTAATAGTTTACAGTCATTTGTTCTAATATGCAATTAAAACTGGAAAGAAAAAAACATTTATTATGACAATAATTGCTGTCCTGCAACATACGTCATACTCGCTTAAAGATAAGTGGAGCACTGATCATAGAGCCTGACCCACTTCTACACATGTCATTAACCCAGATGTAGTCATGCAGTAAGAAAGAGTAAGCATTTACTGTTGGTCACGTACAAGACACGATCTGAGAAGTTGGACGCGTGCTGACGCGTGTTATTTTGGTTAGAGGGTTGTTTATTCTTCCCACCGTGGCAATCCAGCCCTCTCCAAATTGATGGGACAGTGTGCACTTTTACACTCGTTGAAATGTTCACAAAAAATAACAGCTGTTAGTATTTGCGTCCTATTTAAAGAAACTGATCCACAACCTTTTACTTTGATAATGACATCTATTTTCTTCATTGGAACAATCATTTCTAGGGATGCACCGATCTGATCGGCGCCGATCCATATCGGCTGATATTGCCATTATCGGTTTTGATCGGCGTTCTCAAAACGGCCGATCAAACCGATCGATCAGATGACGTCACATCTGCGAGAAATACTATCGGAGACGTTTCAATCGCCGCACGCTGCAACGGAGTAAATGCGCCCTTGAGTGCCACAGAGTGAGAGGTCCCCGAGGGGATCCTCCCGCAGCGAGCGGCGCCCCGTTCCCCGAGTTGAATCT
This sequence comes from Liparis tanakae, assembly GCA_036178185.1. Taxonomy (NCBI): domain Eukaryota; kingdom Metazoa; phylum Chordata; class Actinopteri; order Perciformes; family Liparidae; genus Liparis; species Liparis tanakae. The sequence goes on along the minus strand of CM070108.1, from coordinate 19,969,469 downwards.
CTGGGTCAACTCACCGACACTCGCATGTCTGAGCCCCTACAGACTGATGTTCAGGGCACACGCATTCCATTGGGAGCGCGCAAGAGTTTTCATAAAGTTAGCAACTTTATGAAAACCCTCGCGCGCTCCTGATCGAATGCTAACTGTTAGTGGAAGGATTTACGTGACACACATCCGGTTTTGCAAAGATAGCGGAAAGAGCCACGTGAAACATTATCCGGTTTTCAAAATAAGATGTCGACAAATCATACACTAACATATACAAGTAAACAATGAACTGATTTTGTATATTTATAGATCGTTTCTGAGATGTAGCTTAAATTATGCTAACATTAAAACATTGTTACTGTACCAAGGAAGAGTTTATAAAAATAAGTCAGACTTTTGTATGTTAAAAAAAGTCCTGTATATAGATTTCCCCAAGAGTTCCAGGAAATGAATAACGCAGATGTGTTCCATACATATCTGGAATCAATCCCCTACAATAGCAATCAAACAATGTTAATATATCAATTAGGACAGTTTTCAAAGTAAAAGTCGTAAATGTTTAAAGAAATCTGTAATTTCTTTAATGTTTGAGGTGCTTTAGATGTGTATTTCCTCATAGTCCTAGGCAATAATCGGTGATCGGCCCAAAAAACCTGATCGGTGCATCTCTAATCAAGCATAATTTGTCATTTTTACATTTGGCACAATCGTACAATTTAACTGAAGGCTAGAGTGTATAGTTTAGAGACTGTGTGCTTGTAAATCAGTAGATGCGTACAACCATGTTCTCTGCGCTGAAAGCATTTACCTCCTGGGATATTGACCATTTTGCACTTTTACATTTGGCACGGTCTACCCAACACCAAGTCCTCTCCTTGTAGCACTCTTATGATACTGTCTATGTTCTGCGCATATATCTTAAAATGGCAGAAATGGGACATTTTTATTTCATAAATTATATCTCTTGCCTTACTTAGCGCTTTTGTACTTCTTGACGACACCCTGCTCTTCGGCCGTCTTCACTGCCTTTCAGAGGCAGTAGCAGACTAAAGCTTTGACCAATTTAAAACTTAAGGAATCTATCCGATACCAACCATGTCATGCTAGCTTGACATGTCTCGGTGCGGGAGGATCCCCTCGTGGACCTCTCACTCCGCCGCACTCGGCGGGCACATCGTCTCCGTTGCGGCGCGCGGCGATTGAAACGTCTGATAGTTCTCGCAGATGTGACATCATCTGATCGCCCGTTTTGAGAACGCCGATGAAAACCGATAATGGGAATATCGGCCGATATGGATCGGCGCCGATCAGATCGGTGCATCCCTATTGAACAGTCCTGGCATTGCACACATTGGGCATGTCTATAAAGCTCTTGGGGATCCAATGAGCCTGATTGTATTAATGTGTGTCAATGTTAATCCCTGTGAGATAGAGAGATATATATATATATATATATATATATATATATATATATATATATATATATATATATTGTAGATTTTTAAACTACATCCACACCAATACGTTCCTCACTAATGAGATCTCCATCCACACGAGTACTTCTGCACCGTTTTACAAATTATTTCTGTTTAAACTAACATGGCTGTAATAAAACATCACATAACCAGTCAGGTGCGGTGGGCATGCGTGCTGGTGGAGTTGGATAGTAGATATGTTGTAGGAAATACAACATATGTACTTTTGTACCTAATAACAAGTCTTGCTTGACACTACTTAATATTCTATTTTTCCCACACAAGTTAAAGCAAGACCTGTAGCCTTGTAACTATCTCCCACTCAAATAAAATATACTCTTAAAAATGAAAATTTAAAACATCTAATCTAAAACTAGATTATGACGCGGGGAACGCCGCTCTCAAATCGCTCCGATAGCATCTTGCTTCCTCCTTATGTCGGCAGTGGGAGAGTTCTAAAATGCAGAATGTAACTGCATAACAGCTGCTTGTATAGACGACTAGGTTGGCCATGTCTGTAATCAACCACTCAAAACATTGCAACAAATGATGTCATATAAGAAGGAATGGGAATGGCCCCCTGTGTTGTTCTGTCATCTTAATCTTCGTGTGTATTACAGATTTATGCCAAGAAACAGTGCTGAGCAGCATCAGATTAGTCTTTAGGTTATCAGCTCTTAGATGTTCACCACTTCTATGGGGCGTATGCGGTTTAGTTGCCATCTTCCCCACAAAAGCACACAACACGCACAAAGCAGAGGGGAGGAGTAGAACAAGTTGTAAAAGTAACCGCACTATGATTATGAATACAGCTTGCTGCTTCATATTGATTCATGTGAGACTTGTTGTCCTGTCTTATTCTTCACCTGACTCCGTTCTCTTTATTCTTTTTTCTTGGTACATTTTGATTTTCAACTTGCCCGAGACTCAGTTTCTGATCCAGGAGTGTGTTTCGCTGATATCGAAGCCAAACTTTATCGCTACTCTGTGTTACGCCGTTGACAATCCCCTGCACTACCAGAAGGTAAGGAGCCGATATGAAACAGTCTATATTATTACTGTGGTAGCCAAAATGTGTTGTAGACATCAACACAGAATCCCATGAGTGTACAGACATTTTGCAGGTTTTCATGAATATCATTTTTTGTATTTGACATGTAATATAATCTTCAACTGTCTTTCAGAGTTTGAAGCCTTCGGCCCATTTATTCACTCAACTGAGTAAAGTTCTTAAGCTCAGCAAGGTCCAAGAGGTACGCCAGCGTTTCAATGAGTCATTGTTTAGATCAATGTACATCCTCTACATTTTGGCATAGGACAATTATTGACAATCAACATGTGTAACCTAAAGTGGGAACACATCATTAAATGGATTTAAAATTTGTGATTGATTTTCCCAGGTAATATTTGGACTTGCTTTGCTCAACTCCAGCAACACTGACCTCCGAGGTTTTGGTAAGTAGTTCAAGTAGAGCCTGACATATGTAAACCAAAGATGGTTCAAAATCCTCTTTTTTTTTTTTTTTTTTTACTGTGACTGTTTATTTACAGTGTTATACGTCATCAAATCACTTCTAAATAATACATTCACTGCCGATAAGTCTGACATCTTTGAAGTTGCCTCCTTTTAACTGCATGGTGTTGGACTTCACTTTAGCTGAAATGCGCAAGGCACAAACGTTTTTTTCCCCTCCAAAAACCAGAAAGTTCTGATGTTTGACCACAATAAGTTTAACATCATAAGTCTTATTCTTTTGTTGCACCAGCAAATAAGTGAACTTGTCCATCAAAAAGCAAGGCATTGCACATGTTTTTGTTGCTTTCTAAGACTGCTTGCATTACTCTGCACCTGGCAAAATTAGAAATGCAAGCTTTCAGTTTCATACATGCCACCAAATAGTTGACATACTGTCATGGATAATGAGATTGAAGCAGGACTTTAAATTCTCCACTTGGACAATTGTTTAGACTCTATAAAGGCCAATAGTGTGTTCGTGGCTCAAATGAAGATGCAACAGAATTTAAAGAATTGACTTATTATTGAGATATATTGTCTTGCTTAATTATTGCATGTGACAAGAATAGTTGGCATCTTTTTTTTAATATTTTGCATTGCTTTTTATAAGTGAATGCTGCTTTTCATTAAGTTGGGATAAGTGCTGGTTACACACAAGCAGGAAATGGGCCTCTAAAAGATCTGACTTGTGTCTCAGCTGCGCAGTTCATCAAGCAGAAACTTCCAGACCTCCTGCGGTCATACGTTGACGCGGACCTCGGAGGAAACCAGGAAGGTGGCTTCCAAGACATTGCCATCGAGGTTTTGCAGTTATTGCTCTCCCATCTACTCTTTGGCCAGAAAGGAGCCTGTGGAGTAGGGCAAGAGCAGATTGACGCCTTCCTCAAGACACTTTGCCGAGGTATGTGGGATCAACGCAAATATGCTCTTCAGATGCTGAAGCGAACGGATACCCACAGTTGAAGATGCATTTGTCGGGCTTAAACTGTATTGCAGTGTTGCTCTGCCACATAAAAAAAAACTAAAGATATAATTGCATTGGATTTTAGATTTCCCCCAGGAGCGCTGCCCTGTGGTGCTCGCACCACTGCTGTACCCTGAAAAACGGGACATTCCCATGGACAGGATCCTGCCAGACTCGGGAGAGTTAGCCAAGACCATGATGGAGAGTTCGCTCGCAGAATTCATGCAAGAAGTTGGCTATGGCTTCTGTGCAAGGTGAATTGGTTTAAATTCTTCTCAGCTATGCCCACAACTAACGCATTCAAAGCGCTATCATAGACAACATCCCCTGTTTTGAATCAGAAGTGTATGACCAGTTGCTTTTATTCTTTTTACAATAGTACTAATACAATATCGGTGTGATTTAACAAGACATGTGAATGACCAGTCCTTTTGTCCTTCCAGTCTGGATGAGTGCAGAAACATAATCCTCCAGTATGGGGTGAGAGAGGTGACTGCAAGCCAGGTAGCCAGGGTCCTGGGTATGATGGCTCGTACCCACTCCGGCCTTACTGACGGCATTCCACTACAGGTGAGGTGCTTTGTTTGACGGTGGTTGCGGTCCAATTCTGTTAAGACATAAACCAATTGTTGAGAAAGAAGTAGAGAAACAAGGAATTGAGGTTCTGGATTGTTGCATTTTTTTTTTTCCCCCACCAGAGCCAACATGTTCTGTTTTATTCTCTCTCTCAGTCCATCTCCGCTCCAGGAAGTGGTATCTGGAGCGACGGTAAGGACAAGAACGATGGCTCGCAGGCCCACACGTGGAATGTCGAGGTCCTCATCGACGTCGTGAAAGAAGTGGTAAGTGATCAGTTCCTCAGTTGTTCTATCATGAACATGTACAGCCAACTAAATAAATGTGTGTGTGTGTGTGTGTGTGTGTGTGTGTGTGTGTGTGTGTGTGTGTGTGTGTGTGTGTGTGTGTGTGTGTGTGTGTGTGTGTGTGTGTGTGTGTGTGTGTGTGTGTGTGTGTGTGTGTGTGTGTGTGTGTGTGTGTGTGTGTGTGTGTGTGTGTGTGTGTGTGTGTGTGTGTGTGTGTGTGTGTGTGTGTGTGTGTGTGTGTGTGTGTGTGTGTGTGTGTGTGTGTGTGTGTGTGTGTGTGTGTGTGTGTGTGTGTGTCACTTTGAAACTACATTTAGTCAGTACACACGTTATTGCATGTCAATTGACTAAATGTCATGACCCTGAAACTAGAGGTTACAAGAATCATTTTTTTTGTATCAAATTACTTTGAAAAGCCTGCTAAGGTTTCAGATTTTTTTTTTGTTGGTCTTTTCCCTAGAATCCCAACCTGAACTTCAAAGAGGTGACGTACGAACTGGACCATGCCGGCTTTATAATCCGGGACAGTAAAGGCCTGCATATAGTCGTGTATGGCATCCAGAGAGGGTTGGGCATGGAGGTCTTCCCGGTCGATCTCATCTATCGGCCTTGGAAGCACGCTGAGGGACAGGTAACTGGACAACATCTTCTGCATCAGGATAATGGGATTTAATGCTTTCAAACTTAGTCATGATGAATCATAATGCATACTAGTTATTGATTTCACTCTAAAGAAAATGTGGTTGAGCGTTGTATTTGTCTTAAATGCTTATTTTTTTATTTTATTTTTTTCAGCTGTCCTTCATTCAGCACTCCCTGATGAGCCCAGAGGTGTTCTCCTTTGCAGACTACCCTTGCCACACTGTGGCCATTGACATCCTGAAGGCCCCACCAGAGGATGACAACAGGGAGATTGCAACATGGTATGGATCCTGCTTTTTGAGTAGTATAAAGAAAGTTGTTGCTTAATTTCAACTCATTGGGTTAGTTTTGTATGTTTCCAGCTTGTGTTTTTGCTCTTCTGCACTCCTGAAGATATATCATGTGTTAACTTGTGTTTTTAACAATGGTCTTTTTTATTATCCATAGCCGATTGCTAGAGATGCGCCGATCACTGAAATCAGTGTCAGCCGATCACCGATAATACCGATCACTGAAATAGTATCTGCCGATCCCATAATACCAATTACGGTGTCGATTGAAGCATTCTATTTATTGTGTAGCATTATTGCCTAGGACTATGAGGAAAAGCACCTCAAACATTAAATAAATTACAGATTTCTTTAAACATTTAGGACTTTTACTTTGAAAACTGTCCTAATTGATACATTAACATTGTTTGATTGCTATTGTAGGGGATTGATTTCAGATATATATGGAACACATCTGCATTATTCATTTCCTGGAACTCTTGGGGAAATCTATATACAGGACTCTTTTTAACATACAAAAGTCTGACTTATTTTTATAAACTCTTCCTTGGTACAGTAACAATGTTTTAATGTTAGCATAAGTCAAGCTAAATCTCAGAAACGATCTATTAATATACAAAATCAGTTCATTGTTTACTTGTATATGTTAGTGTATGATTTGTCGCCATCTTATTTTGAAAAATGGATGTTGTTTCACGTGGCTCTTTCCGCTATCTTTGCAAAACCGGATGTGTGTCACGTAAATCCTTCCGCTAACAGCACTCGATCAGGAGCGCGCGAGGGTTTTCATAAAGTTAGCGGGTAACTTTATGAAAACCCCCGCGCGCTTCCGATCGAACGCGTGTAGCGTGAGCATCAGTCTGTAGGGTCAGACATGTGAGTGTCGGTGAGTTGACCCAGAGGTTCAGATCGGGGGACGGGGCGCCGCTCGCTGCTGGAGGATCCCCTCGCGGACCTCTCACTCTGCGGCACTCGGCGGGCGCTCCGTCTCAGTTATGCGACGCGCGCTGAAACGTCTCTGATAGTATTTCTCGCAGATGTGACGTCATCTGATCGATCGGTTATGATCGGCCGTTTTGAGAACGCCGATCATAACCGATCATGGCAATATCGGCCGATATGGATCGGCGCCGATCAGATCGGTGCATCCCTACCGATTGCTATAATATACTGTAAGAGACCCTGTTCTCTGCTCAGAGGTGTAGTTTGACTGGCTGGATATGGTTCAGTTGTGGAATTGCTGAAAGTCACAGGGCTGTTGTGATGCGACGGTGTGTTTGACTGATTGCCCTCAACTCTTAACAGGAAAAGTCTGGATCTGGTGGAGAGCCTGCTTCGGCTCTCAGAGGTGGGACAATACGAGCAGGTGAAGCAGCTGTTCAGCTTCCCAATCAAGCATTGTCCAGACATGTTGGTGCTGGCATTGCTGCAGATCTCCACCTCATGGCACACGCTGCGCCATGAGCTCATCTCCACCCTAATGCCCATCTTTCTGGGTAACCACCCAAACTCTGCCATCATCCTGCACTACGCCTGGCATGGACAGGTTGGTGTTGATTGTGGATTTCAAGTCAATTGGTCTTGTGTTCACTGTGCTCTTTGGTGCATTTGTTGTTTTCTTATAAAATGTTTACTTATACAACCTGGTGGTTATTTTTCCAGGGACAGTCTCCCTCCATCCGTCAGCTGATCATGCATTCGATGGCTGAATGGTACATGAGAGGAGAGCAGTATGACCAGGCCAAGCTGTCTCGCATCCTCGATGTGGCCCAAGACTTGAAGGTTTGTCGGAAATAAAATTCCAAATGACGACTTCTCTGAACTTAAAACCTTTAAACAAATCAGAATAATTAGTAAATGGTTTGTTGATTTGTTGACTACAACTCTTAAAGGGTCATATATCCCATGGTGGTTGCTGCTGCATTATTCCATATGTAGATATCCTTTTCTTGGTCAATCAGTCAGTGTGTTTTTCTTTCTTTCCCTCCAGTCACTATCCATGTTGCTGAATGGAACTCCATTTGCTTTTGTTATTGACCTCGCTGCACTTGCCTCTCGCCGTGAATACCTCAAACTTGATAAATGGCTGACGGACAAAATCAGAGAGCATGGAGTAAGTCTTCCAATTGATTAACATACACTAACAAAAGTCAACCAAGATGGTTGGTGTTCTTGTTTCATGTCGTAATTTTGGAATGCCACCCTGAGAACATTGTATCATACAATCATGTGTTTTGGCAGGAACCTTTCATCCAGGCGTGTGTGACCTTCCTGAAGAGGCGTTGCCCGTCCATTATGGGGGGTCTGGCCCCCGACAAGGACCAGCCCAAAAGTGCTCAGCTGCCCCCGGAGACATTAGCCACCATGCTAGCCTGCCTGCAGTCCTGTGCTGGGTGAGAGGCTCTTTGGCTCAGTCCCTTTTCCTGTGCCATTAGTTTTAAAACAGTTTGACCAAGACTGACATTATTAGACAATTAATTAAAGGGTCAAAGTGAAGCCTAGCATTACACACATTTTATGGTGTTTTGGCCCCAGAAGACCATGTGTAGTGTATGTCAGTCTAGTTATGTATGGATGGCAATCACTCATACATTATCTATCTAAAATCAAAGTTCCCTCACTTTCCTCAGGAGCGTGTCCCAGGAGCTGTCGGAGACTATCCTGACCATGGTTGCAAACTGCAGCAATGTAATGAATAAAGCCCGACAACCACCACCAGGGGTAATGCCAAAGGGACGTGCCCCCAGCACCAGCAGCCTGGATGCCATCTCTCCTGTACAGGTATGTTCACATGTGCACACACCTTTTGTAATGTCTTTTCCAAACTGTCCGTTTTCCCAATTTGCTCAAAAAATAATTTGAAAATTAATTATTCTTGTTCTCTTCTATAGATGGACTCCCTGTCCGGCATAGGTTCCTTGAACCTTGGGGGCACAGCCCCCTCCCACACTCAAAGCATGCAGGGGTTCCCAACCTCACTGAGTTCAGCTTTCAGTAATCCCCAGTCCCCAGCAAAGGCCTTTCCACCACTGTCCAACCCAAACCCCAGCACACCATTTGGGGGCATTGGCAGCCTGTCCTCCCAGCTCCCTGGTATGGACTCTGGTACTAAGCTATTTTATTTTCAAATTTTTACACCAACACATGAGCAAGTCATATTGTACTATCAGCTTTGTGTCTTCTTTGAATTCCTTGAGAAATGAGAGGGGAACAAATTGTTGCTAAATGTTATTGCTTTACTTTCAGGTCCCTTGGGCACAGGCATCGGCTCTAGTATTGGCTCTAGTCTAGGGATGCCAACTGTCAACACAGACCCCTTTGGCACCAGGAAGATGAGCACACCAGGCCTGAACCCACCCACCTTTCAACAGAGTAAGATTGAGGCCTGTAAGTGGTAGTGGTGTGACTGAGAGCCGTGCGCTGCTCATTACTGTATTTCCTCTGCAGTGATTATGATTGTTGTCTTTTAGTAGTTAATTTAGTCCCAATGCACCTGGTGTGACTTCACTAATGGATGCATCTATTGTCTCTTTCTAGCATAGTCCTGCTTATAAATGACGGCGAGTGTTGATGAAGGTTGCAATGACTCATTTTGTGTTCAACCTACTCAGTAAAATTACTATTAAGCGAAACACTAGCTCAAAGTTGCTTATAATGCGAAATTAAAACTACTAATATCAAGGCCCATTTAAATAATTTGAATTGTGTATTTTTGCAAATAGAGACGTAAAAGTATAACACTTAGAACTACAGTGATTTCAGGACAATTAAGTATAGAGTCTTGCTTTAAAAAATGGTAATCTGCCTTCGTTGGCCGAGAATATTGCAATCTGTTTATCTCTACTCATAAACACAGTTTACCAGAAGAGTTTCCAAAGTATTAACCAAGAGCTGTAAAAGATGTTTAGCACATTGGAAACATCTGGGTGTAGAATTTTTACTTTCAAATTAAATTGGTTAATCACGGAGGAAATGCAGATCAGTCTTCCATTCCCTGTCTTCCTAGGCTGACGGTCCCAATTTTATGTAATTTGTCTGCTTTTTAGGCATCAAACCGAGTTCTAGCAATCATCCGAATATTCTTTCTCGATGCATCTCTTGACTGGACTATGTTAACTAACGAGTCAATGACTTGGCTGCTGCTGCTCCACCAGTCTTGGATTAAAAGTATTTTTTCTATTTCTTTTTTTCAGCTGATCTTTCTCAGGTGTGGCCCGAGGCAAACCAGAACTTTAGTAAGGAGATAGATGATGAGGCAAACAGTTACTTCCAGCGCATCTATAACCACCCGCCTCACCCAACTATGTCTGTAGATGAGGTATGTAGCATTATTATGAATTTGTCTACCAAAATCCCTTATTTATATAAAACCCACCCGTGAGTACTGTTGTTGCACTTCAAGTTAACTCCCACATCGTCCCCTTCTAGGTACTCGAGATGCTGCAGAGGTTCAAGGATTCAACCATCAAGCGGGAGCGCGAGGTGTTCAATTGCATGCTACGGAACTTGTTTGAGGAATACCGGTTCTTCCCCCAATACCCAGACAAGGAGCTGCACATCACCGCCTGCCTTTTTGGTGGCATTATCGAAAAGGGTCTCGTCACCTACATGGCCCTGGGCCTGGCCCTCCGATATGTTCTTGAAGCCTTAAGAAAACCCTATGGATCCAAAATGTATTACTTTGGAATTGCTGCCCTAGATAGGTTTAAAAACAGGTACTGACTTTTTTTTTTTGTAAAAAGAAAATGATTATTGATGCACCAGGAGTAATTCTGTCTCCATTTAACGACTCTTCATGTTCCTAGACTAAAGGACTATCCTCAATATTGTCAACACTTGGCTTCAATTGCCCACTTCTTGCAATTCCCCCACCATTTACAAGAGGTAACCAGGTTTCCTTAATTTAAATTGGCATTTTTAAGGCTTTGGTCTTAACTATGACCCCAGAAAAGGATTCATAATAACATATAAATAAAATCGCGCTCTGCTTCTTTGAAAATCCTGTGCGTGCAGTATATCGAGTATGGCCAACAGTCACGGGACCCTCCGGTGAAGATGCAAGGCTCCATCACCACCCCTGGCAGTCTGGCACTGGCACAGGTCCAAGCCCAGTCCCAGCAACCTGGTGTCCCCAAGGCTCCACAGCCGGGTCAGCCAAGCACTCTGGTCACCACCACGACGAGTACAACCACAGTAGCCAAGACCCCGACCATCACTAGACCAACACCCAGCACCTTCAAGAAGGATGTGCCTGTGAGTTTAGCTTTGCTAATGTCCATTTACCTTAATGTGTGCCTTGTCAATGTATCGTCTTATATTTTTCTGCATGTAAAACTTGGATACAGAATAACACTTGTTTGTGTTCCTTCCTTCAGCCCTCCATAAACACAACAAACATTGACACATTGCTGGTGGCCACTGACCAAACAGAAAGGATTGTCGAACCTCCGGAAAATGTCCAAGAGAAGATTGCTTTCATCTTCAACAACCTTTCCCAGTCCAACATGACACAGAAGGTAAAGTGAAAACAAACGAAACATAACTCTCTCACAAGCCTTAATCAGTCAAAGAAACTTTTCTTTTTTTAAACGTATACGCTTGCCTTTCAGGTTGAGGAGTTGAAAGAGACTGTGAAGGACGAGTTTATGCCCTGGGTGTCTCAGTACCTAGTGATGAAGCGCGTCAGCATTGAGCCCAACTTTCACGGCCTCTACTCCAACTTCCTGGACACTCTGAAGAACCCTGAGTTTGTGAAGATGGTCCTCAATGAGACTTACAGGAATATCAAGGTAAACAGTGAGGGACAAGATGTTGACTTGAGGGCTTTCAAGTCTTCTGAAGCAGACATCTTTTGTTCATTTTCTTATTTTCTGCCTACTACTAGGATTATAACGACTGAGACTCTTATGGAACTGCATGTCATGACATGAAAATAGCATGTCAGATTTTATTTTATTTTCAGTCCCAGCAAGACTGAAGAATGTGAAAAGTATTAACACTCTCATCCCTGAATTTCTTTGACTTTCTTCAGGTTCTGTTGACCTCCGACAAGGCAGCTGCTAATTTCTCAGATCGCTCCCTGTTGAAGAACTTGGGCCACTGGTTGGGAATGATTACACTGGCTAAAAACAAGCCCATCCTCTACACGGTAAGGATTTGTGATATTACTTTTGGGAGTGTTTCATTACGCGGTGGATCTGCCTGCTTTGGAGTTAGCTGAAACTTTTCTTTTTTGCCAGGATCTGGAAGTGAAGTCTCTGCTGCTGGAAGCCTACCTGAAGGGCCAGCAGGAGCTCCTGTATGTTGTTCCTTTTGTGGCCAAGGTCTTGGAGTCCAGTCTACGAAGCATGGTTAGTAAAATCGGTTCAGACTAAGAGGTGTCTCCATGCCAGTGACATTACCTCTTACCACTGGCATATTTACTTCAGTTAAAAGTGACTCGAAGTTAACAGAATTGATTTATGCTTACATGATTCTCCTGTTTTGAGTTGAACTAATGTGTGTGTCTCTGTTGTAGGTCTTCAGGCCCCAGAACCCATGGACCATGGCCATCATGAATGTTCTCGCTGAGCTGCATCAAGAACATGATCTCAAGGTAATACACAAGTCTTCCTGTGTAGCCATTTAACTCCAAGCAGCTCTTGGAAATGTAGTTAAAAACGACATGTTTTAGGCTGGTAACGGATTTGTAAAGCTGAATGTTCGCTTGCTAACTGAACCAGACGGATCCAACCCAGTCTGTAGTACATGACCAGTATGCTGCCACTTCCAGCCATCATACAAATAAACAGTTTTCACACATTTGTTTCTCACATTGTTCTCTTGTTTTTTTGCAGCTCAACTTAAAGTTTGAGATTGAAGTTCTGTGTAAGAACTTGTCTTTGGACATCAATGACCTCAAGCCAGGAAACTTGCTGAAGGACAAAGACAAACTAAAGAGTTTGGAGGAGCAGCTGTCTGCACCAAAGAAAGAGACGAAGCCTCCAGAGGAGATGCTGCCAGTTTCTTCCTCAGGTCGATGCGCCATCTTTACTTTAAACTCTGTTTTCTACGTACTGCACAGTTTTAACAAAAAGTGGAGCTACACTCTTAATTGAATTGTCATTAGTTTTTTTTGTTGTTGCTTTAAATGGATCATCCTTTCCTCTGGTGATATGTCAGTATTAGTCAAGACGTTGGTCCTTTTCTCGTTTGGACAGTCAGGGCCACATCATGCCACGTTCCTTGCGAAGCGTCTAAGTCGCACTACAATGCTCAGTACCTCTCGTCTTTGCTGCCCATGTTCGCACTTGCCGTTTATGTCGTCTGAATGATCAGATTTTTTTATTTAATTTTAACACGTATCTTTTGTGACCAACAGGAGACTTTGTTCCATTTGCAGCCCCCCCCTCAACCCCAGCTGCAACCACCACCCCTTGCACAACCACTGGGCCCCCGACCCCACAGTTCAGTTACCACGACATCAATGTGTACGCCTTGGCCGGCCTGGCTCCACACATCAATATAAACGTCAATGTAAGTGTTAACGTGCACACACCCTTTTCTCCTTTTATATGTTGTCTTGTTTCTTCATCCTTAAGATTGTCGTTTCTTTTCTATCATGTCTTGTCTCTAGATCTCGCTGCTACAGGCCCATCCCCAGTTGAAGCAGTGCGTTCGGCAGTCGGTAGAGCGAGCGGTTCAGGAGCTGGTGCACCCCGTGGTTGACCGCTCTATCAAAATAGCCATGACGACCTGTGAGCAGATCATCAGGAAAGACTTTGCCCTGGATTCGGAGGAGTCCCGCATGCGCGTGGCTGCCCACCATATGATGAGAAATCTGACCGCTGGCATGGCCATGATTACCTGCCGCGAGCCGCTGCTCATGAGCATCGGCACCAACCTGAAGAACAGCTTTGCTGCTGCACTTCGGGTAAGCGGAACCAAACATGAGGCTTACGTCCTTTTTACTGCTCGTGTTCCACCAGATTAAAAGACACAGAGCGCTCTCTCACCCTTTCCCTTGTACCAAGTCTGCTTTTTTAACTTGAGGTGTTCATTCCCTCAGGCACCAACACCCCAACAGAGGGAGATGATGGAAGAGGCTGCAGCCAGGATTGCGCAAGACAACTGTGAACTGGCTTGCTGCTTCATTCAGAAAACAGCCGTGGAGAAGGCTGGCCCTGAAATGGACAAGAGACTAGCCACGGTGAGACTATGAATGTATTTCAAACATTAACTGTGGCTAGTGTCACGCAGCATGAAATATGTTTCAAAGTCATAAAGGTATTTCAATATTGCAATCATTGTTTAAAAAACATAGAAATTGTGGCTGTTTTTGTATTTGATTGGGTACTTGGAATTTCTATTGGGCCGATGCACAAAGGTGTCTCTAGTATACCTTTTATTTTGGAGGTAAACTGCTCTGCTAAGGTGCATGAGATGTGTAAAAGTTTCATTCACCACTTTTCCGTTGCAACAAAATATTTTTTAACATTATTTTTTTTACTTAAATTTCAGGAGTTTGAGTTGCGGAAGCATGCCCGCCAAGAGGGACGTCGCTATTGTGATCCTGTTGTTCTGACTTACCAGGCTGAACGTATGCCTGAGCAGATCAGACTCAAGGTGAGGTCACTGGTATCCAGTTATGCAATACATCAAATCGTACTGGAGCATCGGAGACTGGAGCATAATTCTGTTTAGCTACAGTTGGACTGAACAGTAGGAGAGCAACTAAGTTACCTTCTGCGTTGTAGGTGGGAGGAGTGGACCCGAAACAACTGGCTGTGTACGAGGAGTTTGCCAGGAACGTTCCGGGTTTCTTACCCAGCAATGATCTCTCCCAACCCACTGGCTTCTTGGCTCAGCCCATGAAGGTATGTTGTTTTGTTGTTGTTGTGGATACTGAAACTGAAAAGGGAATGTTAAATTCTTATTTACAATCATTATAAAGGTTAATTTAATTCTTAGGTTTTTTTTGTTGCTCTAGAGCAAAACAATTACCCCAAATAATGTTCTGTCTTATAATGCGTACTGCATTATAAGATGAGAAACAAAGACGGGCAGCACTTTAGGTGACATTAACACAAGAGGCAGTTAGTTATTTTAAAACCGTAAAGCTTGACTAAATCTCTCTGAACCCGTCAACAGCAACAGGCATGGGCCACAGACGACGTGGCTCAGATCTACGATAAGTGCATGGCAGACCTGGAGCAACATCTTCATGCCATCCCTCCAGCCCTGGCCATGAACCCCTTGACCCAGGCTCTGCGCAGCCTGCTGGAAGCCGTGGCCTTGGCGAGGAACTCCAGGGACGGCATCGCCGCCCTCGGCCTTCTGCAGAAGGTTAGTGTTGCGGCTGCAGTCGAGCCGTCAGGTGTGAGGGAGGCAAAGTTGAGGACTTAGCAAAACGCAGTTTGGTGTCAATTAAGTTGGCTTTGCTGTTCCCAGGCTGTGGAAGGTCTCCTGGATGCCACGAGCGGTGCTGATGCCGACTTGCTGCTCCGCTACAGGGAGTGCCACCTGCTGGTGCTCAAAGCCCTTCAGGACGGACGTGCCTATGGGCCACAGTGGTGCAATAAGCAGATAACCAGGTGAGTCGGGACACATTTGAGTTCAAAGCATTGTTCGTCCCTTGTTGCGGTCTTAAGTGACCCCGTCTCCCTGATTTGAATCCTACATGCTTTTCTGAACACTTATTTTCCCCCTCCTCCCGTGGGTCATGTCATACGGTAGTTGAATGTATGGCATATTTAATATTTTTGCTGTGATTGTTTCAAGGTGTCTGATTGAGTGTCGTGATGAGTACAAATACAACGTAGAGGCAGTGGAGCTTCTGATCAGAAATCACCTGGTCAACATGCAGCAGTATGACCTGCACCTGGCGCAGGTAGATATTACAAATGAAGTCATTTCCTATTTTATTCTTACGTTGTTATTTGATGTAAACGATATGTTGTTGTAAAAATCTGCTTACGACTCGAGGTTTGTTCTCTCTGCTAAAACAGTGTGAAAAATGTCCTTATCAATATAGGAAATGTTTCTATTGTGTATTTAAAAGCTATATTCCAAACATGTCATACTCGGAAGGTGCAAATGCCTGCATGTTGTGCTGCACCTTGATCAATGCGTCTGTGGATCGGTAGTCTGGCAAAGTGACATTT
The DNA here is from genome assembly GCA_036178185.1 of Liparis tanakae. Classification (NCBI taxonomy): domain Eukaryota; kingdom Metazoa; phylum Chordata; class Actinopteri; order Perciformes; family Liparidae; genus Liparis; species Liparis tanakae. The sequence continues at coordinate 19,953,589 of CM070108.1, read as the reverse complement.
CAAGTGCAACGACAAGCTAACGTAGATTTTCGTCTTTAGTCGATGGAAAATGGACTTCACTACATGGCAGTCGCTTTTGCCATGCAGCTGGTGAAGCTCCTGCTGGTGGATGAACGCAGTGTCAGCCATGTCACAGAGGCCGACCTCTTCCACACTATTGAGACTTTAATGAGAACCTGTGCACACTCCAGAGCCAACGCACCCGAGGGGTAAACAATACATTGTTCAAACTTTTCTCTTTTCTTTCCATTAGTTGATTTGTTATCCATTGATCACAAATATCTGAATCCCACTGTCTCATTTAATGTCTTCCTGATTTCCACAGCAAAGTCAGTCCAACTACTTGGTAAACACAATACTATACCACTTGCTTATCAATTTTATGTTCATACAATGTTGCTATGTTTTACACTTAAACAATTAGTTGTCATCATTTAACCAACGATGTCAATAGATCCTTATCTGTCAGATAAAAATGTATAAAGGCCATTATGATTATTTGCTGTATCAAATCAAATGGCTCTAAAGTGAGAGGCGTTAAAACTGACGGTCATCTCTTTGTCTTCCGCAGCCTTCCCCAGCTGATGGATGTTGTTCGATCCAACTATGAGGCCATGATTGACCGGGCCCACGGAGGACCCAACTTCATGATGCACTCTGGGATTTCACAGGCGTCAGAATATGACGACCCTCCAGGCCTTCGGGAGAAGGCAGAGTACCTCCTGAGGGAATGGGTTAACCTGTACCACTCGGCGGCTGCCGGCAGGGATAGCACCAAAGCTTTCTCTGCCTTCGTAGGCCAGGTAAACCCTCCTAATAGTCCGTTTGAATGTTGAGTACAAAAGATCTTTATGCCCCATTTTGATGTGTTCCGTCTCTTCATTTTTCTTCCAGATGCACCAGCAGGGCATCCTTAAGACTGATGACCTGATCACGAGGTTCTTCCGGTTGTGCACGGAAATGTGCGTCGAGATAAGCTACAGAGCTCAGGCCGAGCAGCAGCACAACCCAGCAGCCAGTGCAGCCATCATCCGGGCCAAGTGTTACCACAACCTGGACGCCTTTGTGCGGCTCATAGCGCTGCTGGTCAAGCACTCTGGAGAAGCCACCAACACGGTGACAAAGATCAACCTCCTCAACAAGGTACTTTATCATCCGAATGTGACGCAACAGTCCAAAGTACGAAACCATGACGGCACATCATAGAACATGTGGTTGTGGTAACGAAACACTTCAAATGCGGAAGTAAAACTGGAAGCGCCTTTTGCAGCGCTTTTCAACCAAATTCTGATCTCAAGAGCCCACCAGATGTGCAACAAGGTTGACTCTAAAGTAGGAGGGTTACGAAGATGCTAGCATATTATTTTAATTCAACTACTTAGTTTGAACCTCATTTGTAGAAACACTTTTCAACTATAAATATATAGTATCTCTGAATTCTTCTAGAAAACCTAATTTTAATAATCCAAAGGGAAAATACAGAAATGCTCATCTCTTCTTTAGATGCTGCTAGCAACCCTTAAACCGTCTGGCTTACTTAAATCCGATTGCCCTCCATTATTCTTGTAGGTGCTGGGTATCGTCGTCGGGGTGCTGATTCAGGACCATGATGTCCGTCAGACAGAATTCCAACAGCTGCCATACCATCGCATTTTCATCATGCTGCTGTTGGAGCTCAACGCTCCCGAACACGTTCTGGAGACCATCAACTTTCAGACACTCACTGCCTTCTGGTAGGACATCCACATGCTGCGATCATGTCTGAAGGGTCTCCTCCAGCCATAAAGGGCTCACGCCTATATTCCAATACATTCTATCCATAATTGATTGCTGCCCTTTTAGTTTGGACTTATTTTTTATCTTTTTATGTGCAGCAATACCTTCCACATCCTGAGACCCACCAAAGCTCCCGGCTTTGTGTACGCCTGGCTGGAACTCATCTCCCATCGCATCTTCATCGCCAGGATGCTGGCTCACACTCCGCAGCAGAAGGTATGCAATAATAAGACGGCGTCCGATTTGGACTCGAGTCTTGTTGATGGATAAATGTTGCCTTTCCCCATATTGGTTGTTTGTGAATTTCGTTCTAATGGACTGATGTCTTCTTCAAGGGTTGGCCGATGTACGCACAGCTGCTGATCGATCTCTTCAAGTACCTGGCCCCGTTCCTGAGGAATGTAGAGCTCAACAAACCTATGCAAATCCTCTACAAGGTGCGCTCTTGTTTCAATGTGCAGAAACAACAGCTGCTCTGCGTCATCGCTGCTTGTGTTGGCGTTTATCTTTGTAACGAGTGTTGACGGTTCTAGTCTATGTGCAGATGCTTCCGGTTTCAAGTTTAGATGACTAAACCTTTTTGCTCACTGACGTCTGTTTATATGTTGTGTTTCAGGGCACACTGCGAGTGCTCCTGGTCCTGCTGCATGACTTCCCAGAGTTCCTGTGTGACTACCATTACGGCTTCTGTGACGTTATCCCGCCCAACTGCATCCAGCTCCGCAACCTTATCCTCAGTGCCTTTCCACGCAATATGAGGCTCCCTGACCCTTTCACACCTAATCTCAAGGTACGCTCACACAAAATGCACAAACACGGCTGATTGTTATACATTCAGACGTTTCAAAGTGAAGCTTGGATCAGCACAACCTCCAAGTTTAGTACAGACACCATTGGGACTGACGAAAGATCTCGTGAACCTGTTTTTATTGACCCCCCCCGTCTGCAGGTGGATATGCTGAGTGAGATCAACATTGCGCCCCGTATCCTCACCAACTTCACAGGCGTGATGCCTTCCCAGTTCAAAAAGGACCTGGACTCCTACCTGAAGACCCGTTCACCAGTCACCTTCTTGTCTGAGCTGCGCAGCAACCTGCAGGTAGGAGCCGTCTCGACCCGTTTTTAAACGTTTAGCGTTAGACTCCAACGGACAATGAGATGTTGGTAACTCGTCACCGTTGTCCCCCCCAGGTGTCTAACGAGCCAGGGAACCGCTACAACATCCAGCTGATCAACGCTCTAGTGTTGTATGTAGGGACGCAGGCAATCGCTCACATCCACAACAAGGGCAGCACCCCCTCCATGAGCACGATCACCCACTCTGCTCACATGGACATCTTCCAGAATCTGGCCGTGGATCTGGACACTGAGGGTAAGGTGGCAGCAGACGGACCACGTCAGTCACTGCTAAAAATGCCAGATGGTGCAGGAGCATTGAGTGTTTTGTTTACTTTACTGAAAGTGATATAAGAGCT
>CM070108.1:19908949-19949838 GCA_036178185.1 Liparis tanakae | reverse complement strand
GGACAGGAAGCTGGCAGAGAAGGATGAGGAGATGGAGCAGATCAAGAGGAACAGCCAAAGAGTGACAGACTCCATGCAGAGCACTCTGGATGCTGAGGTCAGGAGCAGGAATGATGCCCTGAGAATCAAGAAGAAGATGGAGGGAGACCTGAATGAGATGGAGGTTCAGCTGAGCCACGCCAACCGCCAGGCTGCTGAGTCACAGAAGCAGCTCAGAAATGTCCAGGCACAGCTGAAGGTATGTAAGACATAGAGTTTACTGACTATGGTCAGTACAGGGACCTTTTGGGCATAAATGGTAATATGTTCATGATATTGTTTTACTAGGATGCACAACTGCACCTTGATGATGCCGTCAGAGCCCAGGAAGACTTCAAAGAGCAAGCTGCCATGGTGGATCGTAGAAACGGTCTCATGATGGCTGAAATTGAGGAACTGAGAGCTGCTCTGGAACAGACAGAGAGAAGCCGCAAAGTCGCAGAGCAGGAGCTGGTGGACGCCAGTGAGCGTGTTGGACTGCTGCACTCTCAGGTGAACAAGCTCCTTTAATCCCTCCAATAATTCAAATGTCTCATGAGATTTACAATATCGTAAAAATCATGCATATGATGACTTATGTGAGAATGTCGTTTTATCTTTTAGAACACAAGTCTTCTGAACACCAAGAAGAAGATTGAGAGTGACCTGATCCAGGTCCAAGGTGAAGTGGATGACACTGTTCAGGAAGCAAGGAATGCAGAGGAGAAGGCCAAGAAGGCCATCACTGATGTAGGTTTAAAATGCATTTGATCTTACTCCAATGTGTTTTTTTTTTCGCAAAATAACATGTTATTTGTCTCCTCTAGGCTGCTATGATGGCTGAGGAGCTGAAGAAGGAGCAGGACACTAGCTCTCACCTGGAGAGGATGAAGAAGAACCTGGAGGTCGCTGTTAAGGACCTGCAGCACCGTCTGGATGAGGCTGAGAACTTGGCTATGAAGGGTGGCAAGAAGCAGCTCCAGAAGCTTGAGTCTAGGGTAAGAAAGTCATGTTAAGACTTGAACAGTGGAAGCAGGACTTTAAAATAATACGGATACTTATTTATCTTCTTATTGTTTTTTGAAGGTACGTGAGCTGGAGACAGAGGTTGAGGGTGAACAGAGACGTGGAGCAGATGCTGTTAAGGGTGTCCGCAAATATGAGAGGAGAGTGAAGGAGCTCACCTATCAGGTACTTTCACTTTGATAGTTAAAATGTACAGGACAACATTATCAAATATACTTACCATTACACAGATGTAAACTTGCACATCTATATTGTCTTTTACAGACTGAAGAGGACAAGAAAAATGTCTCCAGGCTGCAGGACCTGGTTGACAAGTTGCAGCTCAAGGTGAAAGCCTACAAGAGGCAGGCTGAGGAATCGGTAAGGACACAGTATTCACTCTTTTAACAATGCAAACGTCCAATTATTCAAAAATGATATATCATTTTTTAATACTGACAGGTAGATATGTCAGAATGATTTTGAACTAACATAGAATGTTAAATTGAAGTTAATGTACATAAAAGTAAAAGTACAGTAAAAGCATTCATTGTTGCATAATTTTTTTACTGAAATGTAACCATTAAAAAACTACGTCTCTCTTATTCTAGGAGGAGCAGGCCAATGTCCACCTGTCCAAGTGCAGGAAGGTCCAGCATGAGCTGGAGGAGGCTGAGGAGCGCGCTGATATTGCAGAGTCCCAGGTCAACAAGCTGAGAGCAAAGAGCCGTGACTCTGGCAAGGTAACTCTACAATTCTGTTCAATCAAATCAAATTTCAGTTCATGTGACTGAACACTAGTTAAGTTTGATTAAAATCAACCTAATCAAACCCTGTCTTTGTCTGTTCATAGGGAAAAGAAGCTGCCGAGTAAAGTACACTGTCTGATCAGTCGTTTCTTATCATATAATATGATGTGAAATATGCTTTCAAAAATAAATGTTTTCACTTTCACTCAACTTGCTGACTGCCTTTTTTTTGCATGATATTGTTTCTACCAAGAGATAAGTTATAAACTGGGAAATTCGGTAACCAGAACTCAAATTTGAATAAGAAGTAATATATGAAATTACACATATGAAATTACATATAACTAATTTGTGTACTTTTATTGATAAATATTTTTTATCAATAAAAGTACACAAATTAGTTTGTAATGGTTGGCCAAAGAATTAAGTATGTTCATTCATTCTTATTGTCATTTGTGTTACTCTCTGTAACAAACGCTGAAGTCTACCTTCAAGTGTCATATTTGACCCTTTATCATTTTAATGTTCAAACCAAGTCAAAAGGATGCCTCTGCATGCCCTGAACAACTTGACAGATACATGGCTGAGTTCTCACGTGATATTTTGTTCCGGGAATGCCAGAGGCAAAATTTGTGAAGGAATACAAGTCTGTACTTTAAGCAAATAGCTATGCTTCTGTGTCAGATTTCGAGTGGTACTATAGTTGTTTTTATGCTTACTTACCCACTCAACTGAATGATTGGAGAGAAAACATAAATTCCGGAGTTATTATTTAAATATTCTTTCAAATGAAGAAATATCGGTAGTTCATTAGTTGAAAATGGTTTATCACGCCATCTAGTAGATTAAACTATCCTGGACATCACAGGTCAATAAAGTCAACCGAACGGGACTTAATTATGTCATAGAATGCATCTAAAAATTGAAAATTAAAGCCCACTGAGCAAATCTATACACTCTCTCTCTTCTTAGGCTACAGCCACACTACTATCTTTAAATTTTAAAACGCATAACTTTTGCTATAGTCACACTCAGCGGCCACCCTCCACCAGTTTTAGAGGACAAAAAATGAGTTTAAGAACTCTGGAAACATTTGGAAACTCCAAGGTTACAGCCTTGATTATCGATCGATTACCAATGGTTCAATATGGATAACTGATTACAGGCATTGCTTACCTTGTTGCCTGTACGAGCAGCTGTTGTGCAGTTCAATTCTATATTTTAGAAATTGACTACTGACATGCGAAGGAAGCAGCTGTTATTGGTGAGTTGAGCAGGCGGTCCAGAGACATTATCAGCCCTACGAAGTGGACAGTTGGAGTCACGGCTTGCGGCTTTGATGAGGGCAATGGACACAAAACGGGCAACTTTCCTATTCCTCGTTAAGGCATCTGTTGTTATTCACAAATATTGTGAAGTCCACAAAGAAACTAAAGGGACAAACGTGTAAATACTTAAATGCATAAATATAGCCTTAAGGTACGTTCACACCGGACGCAACAAAAAAATTCTCGTCGCGCCTGTCGCAGGATTCTGTCGCGCGACAAAAAAATGGTGTTTTCACACCTGACGCGTCGTGCTGAGACGCAACGGGGGCGTGGCTTATCGCGCCCGCTTCTTCAGCCATATGAATCTTTTCCTTAACCAGACTGAGATGTTGCGTCTTCACTTGTCGCCCTGTGAGACGCCCTGCTGCTGCCTCTGCTCTCTCCTTCTCTCTGGACTCTGCGGTCCTGACTTCCACGGCCCTCCGCCCCTCCGCCCCATGTTCCCGCTAGTCTCCCGCGGAGTAATACACGGGTCGAGGAACGACAGGACCGCAGAGAGCTTCCACTTTTTAGTGGACCGAGCTGCTCTCTCACTGCGCTACTCGCTGCTCTCTCACTGCTCTACTCGCTGCTCTCTCACTGCGCTACTCGCTGCGCTACTCGCTGCCATCTCTCTCTTCTCTCTATGATTCGTGTCTCTGAGACTTTTCCTCCTCCGGCGGCAGATCTCCGCTGCCATGAAACACATATGCCGGCGCTTGGTTCATAGTAAAGTACAACACACAGCAAGAATAAAAGCAAATGCACACATTCTAAATATATCAGGTAGTCCCACGGCTTCTCCGACCTCCTTCTAAGCTTCATCTTTATCGCTACGGTTTCGGTAAGTAAAGAGTCGTGTCATAAAGTTTGGGGTGCCCACGAACGGCAACAAGAATCTTTTCCTCCACTTTCTAAACCGGCCGGCAGAACGATGACGAGCGGAGCTTCTCAACGCTGATTGGCTGACGCAACTATGACTCCCGCGTTTCTGCTGCTCGAGTTGGGAAATTTCAACTCGCGCGACAAGGAGCTGCGACAGATCGCTCCGTTCGCTCAGTTCGCCCCGCGACATACGCTCTGTTTGTGCTGCTCTGTCGCGCCTAACACGCTGCTCGCTGGAAAAAAAGCAGCATCGCAGCTTTGTCGCAGCTTTGCATTGACTTGTTGTCGCGTCCGGTGTGAACGTACCATTAGTCTTCCTCTCATTCCACCGAAAATGTCACATATTCTACCACGTTAGATTGTTTTCAACCTACCTTACTGTTTACTAACTCTCCTGCCATTTCAGATCCTCCCACAGCATCAGCTCTCAATCCCCACATCTAGTTCTCCACGCCCATCTCACCTGCATTACATCACTTCATCAGTCCCTCAATATTTAAGCCCTCCACTCGCACTCGTTTACTTCTGGATTGTCTTGTGTGTTACTGCCAAGCTTGACAGTTGTACCCTAGTCTCACCCTAGTTTCTTATCTGCCTGTTCCGAACCAACCTGCCTGCCTTCCTTGACCTGGGATTTTCTCAAGATGGATTTTCTGCCTGCCCCTCTTTGGATTTGTTTGCCTCACTGAATGATCTCTCGATTTTGATCTTGCCTGTATACTCGGTAAACTGAACTATACTTGTAACTCTGCCTTGTTGCAGTGTGTTTGGGTTCCAGATTCTACCAGTAAACCTAATGGTACATCTTGCCAAACATGAACCCAGCTGATTCTGCACGTGCCAAGCCGGAACTTCCAAATCAGGACAAAATGCTGCAACGCCAAGAGCAACAACTTATCTTTTATAGGGAAGGCTATACAGGTGATTGTCGGCCACCACTAGCACAGCATGGAGCCGATGCAATCATCTCAGTTGTTCTACTACGGCTCGTGGTCCTGACGTCACCCTTGCTCCTAGCCCTCCGCTTCACACATTTCCACTGTTGTTCTAGCGCCCTCCGGTGAAATGGACCGATAATGTCTATAGCAGTTTGCTCGAACGGTACCTACATTAAAGGCAGAGGACGCAAAGGTGCACTCGTAATGGCTGTGATGTTTACCAATTGACTGCCCAAATGCCCGTCCAATAAAATCAGATCATTATCCGGTCCAGTGTTTTTTTTATATCACGTGACCAGCCATCGGGTTATATTAAGACGTCTGGAAAATTGTTTCTCGGCGACTCTTCATCACCTACACCTGGGTGTCTTCCTGCCCTCTCTTAGTATCATGGCTCACTTTATACAGCCGGTTCCTAATCCATGAAATGTGCGGATATGAAGCATTGATGTGCATCAATTGACCATCAAAGGATGAGCGTAGAGACTGCTTCATTGGAGAATCTTCCATGGAGTAGAAATCCAATTCCCCCTCCCCTCATGACCTCATTGTAGGCACTGTACAGAGTGTCTGCACAAAATCTGAAGTCTTTAGGACTTATTTTTCTGGCCACTTGGAGACTTTGTTATGAAGTTGAGGAAGTCAAAAATGGCCATTTTGACTACATTAGTGTGGCCGACTAGTTTGGCCAAATGTCCCGATGTTTACCCAGGCAAGGTGGCCCAAATCCCAGGTACATGCCAACCAGGATGACCCCTCTTTTTGGAATACTTTTTTTAAATCCATCTGTGACAGCTCTCCCCAGTTTGGCCTTGGCTGCTGGCTGGTTGACAATCAGTCAGCTGCTCTCACTGATTGGCAATTAGTCAGCAGCCGACGCTGCCGGTATAAAAGGGGCAGCAGAGCTGGAGAGAGGAGGAGATTGAGCAGACGTGTCGTGGTGCAGTCTCCTCGTTGTGTATATTTGGAATAAAAGCATGTCATCCAACGCAACCTCATCGTTGGATGACGGCATGGGACTCGTCACACTGGAGCCCAACGTGGGGCCCCCGGGAATCCAGCACCTGGAAGGGAGGCAGCCAAGTCCAGAGGAGAAGCTGATGAACAGCTTGGGCCAGATTTTGGCCAGAATAGAGGAGGTGGGGCGGGCACAGGCAGAGGAGAGGCGACTGTTCTTCAAGGCCCGCCTGGGCCCGCCAGCTCGGCGGCTGAACCCCGGACCCCAGTACCCGACCGGTGCTGCGAGCGACGTCTGGGGCTCAGACGTCGCTCGGAGGCGTCGACCTCCGAGGCCCAGGAGCCGTCGGACCTGCAGACCGCCGAGCCCTAGCAGCCGTCGGAGGTGCCGACGCCGGGGCCCCAGCAGCCGTCGGAGGGGCCGATCTTCGAGCCGTCGGAGGTGCGGATCCCGGAAATCCAGGAGCCGGTGGAGCCGCCGGCGACCCCCGTTTCCCGGGCCCCATCGGCGGAAGTCCGGCCCTGGTTCCCCATGACCCGACGCCGACTCCTGAACCCTGGGGCCCGTCGGCGGTGCCCGTTACCCCTGCCCCGCCTCCATCCCGGTCAGCCCCAGCTCCCTGTCCCCCTGCCCCAGCGTCCCGTTCCCGTTACCACAGAGCCCCAGCGTCCCGTTCCCTTTACCACAGAGCCCCCACGTCCCGTTCCCCCAGAGCCCCCACGTCCCGTTCCCCCAGAGCCCCCTCCTCCTGTGCCCAGTTCCCCAGAGCCCCGCCTCCCGAGCCCGGTTCCCCAGAGCCCCCTCCCCTGCCCAAGCCCTTGTGTGTGTGTGTGTGTGTGTGTGTGTGTGGGGGGGGGGGGGGTAGGTAGCCCCGGCCTAAATCTAACGGTGGGCATATGTGACAGCTCTCCCCAGTTTGGCCTCGGCTGCTGGCTGGTTGACAATCAGTCAGCTGCTCTCACTGATTGGCAATCAGTCAGCAGCCGACACTGCCGGTATAAAAGGGGCAGCAGAGCTGGAGAGAGGAGGAGAGTGAGCAGACATGTTGTGGTGCAGTCTGCTCTTTGTGTATATTTGGAATAAAAGCATGTCATCCAACGCAACCTCATCTTGGCTATTGGCTGATCCTTGGTGCTGGGGGGGGGAAACCCACGGGTGACGGCACGGGACTCGTCACACCATCCAATTTGCTTGAAACTTCACACAACAGTAGTACACCAGAACTCCTCAGAGCCCTAGGTTACTTTGAGTATAAGTCTAGTTTTACATGAAAAAAAGTGTTTTAAAATGCTGTTCCATACAATTAAGCGTTGTGTCGAGATATCTACGTCTCATCGCTATACGACTCGTCGCTTTACATCTTATCACTCTACGTCGAACGGTTGAGTAGATCTCGCAGTTTTAAATGTCGATCCAGAACTGCCTGCCCCTGCCCCGAAATGTCCCCTTTGTTCCTGAGTGTTCCCCTGAGAGTCCCTTTTGTTCCCAATTGACCCAGGCCAGAAGTGGATGTGTTCCGCCTGCATTTTCTGCTGTACACTGATTTGGCCTGTGCTTAGGGGCCACAATTACTTTTGCAGGCTACTGGGGGCCAAGGTCACCCTGTCATTAGGGTTCCAGTCACAATCTAATAGGCAGGCGGAGCACATTAACCAGAATGTGCTTCAGCTTTACGCTGCCTCTCCCCCCGCAACCCTCCATCCTGATCTAAACAACTCCTTTGGGTCAAGTATGTCCACAACACCAAGCCACATGGCTCTCACCCTTCCAGTGTGTCCATGGATACCAGCCTCCACTCTTCCTGGGCAGGAACAAGAAACCAGCATCCCCTAAGTCCAAGCATTTGTCCGTCAGTGTTGACGCACTTGGAGGCTTCAAGAAACCCAAACTACAAGATACCATAATACTCATAATGGCTAATGGCATTCAAGTGCCACTGAAGTGCTGATCAGATTTTATTCAAGGTAGTCAGAATAGATATCTTTTTAGTTTCTTGCAGAAGATGTATAGACTGTCTGCTGTCCTGAGGAGCTAGGACAGTGAAGAGTCTTGAATGTGTCAAGTAATTAGCTCGCAATGACAGAGCCAAAAGTCGATTGGTAGATGCTGAGCGGAGTGAATGTGCTAGGGTGTAAGGTTTGGCCACATCCTGGATGTAGACGGGACCTGATCCGTAAGCAAACACGAATGTTTTGAATGGTTTGCGAACATCCACTGGTCACCAGTGAAGGGAGGAGAGAAGCGCTGTAGTGTGGGTGAATTTAGGAAAGGTTAAAGACCAGTCGAGTTGCTGCATTATGGATGAGCTGCAGAGGTTGGATGACCTTAGCAGGTGCAACCGCTAGGGGGGAGTTACAGTAGTCTAGACGTGAAATGACCAGAGCCTGGACCAGAAAATGTGCCGTCTTCTGAGTAAGGAGAGGACGCATTGGTCTTTGTGAGAGGGCACGGTTAAAACACACATTGTCTCCAAGTTACCCGGTAAATTCGATAGTTAATGTAGGGTGAGAAAAGGGAGACTGCAGTGGCTGAGATATCCAGGTCCTGAAGGGAGGAAATAAGGATCTGGTGGTTCACTATGTCAAATGCCGCAGAAAGGTCTAGAACAGTGGTTCTTAACCTTATCGGTGCATTAGCCGAACCGTTCGTGATTGGGCAAATTAAATATGATGTCTTCAAACAGGGTGTCTACAGGAATAAACAAGTTAAATGTAAGACTTTTTAATACCACGTCTAAATAAAGTTTATGACCCAACTTACGATGGAAATACAAATCACAAGTATGCTATAATCTAAATTAATTAATTAAAACTAAACGCACTGATATCAGTTCAAAATTAACAGTATGGTGTAATGCGAAAGGATAACACAAAAATGTCATTGCTGTTTTAAATTATATTTATTAATACAATATTTTCAGAACATTTAGGTCCCATGAACAAATGCTTAAGAAAAATCAAGTAAATATTTTTTAAATACTGTTCCTTTTGAACAAAAAAATCTATAAAACAGCAAATAAATGACAATTCCAGCTGCAAATACATTTACATAATATAATGTGTGTGTGTTTGTGTTCTCATGTCTCTATGTGATGGATTGTTGTGCATCTGTCTACTACTGAGCTTTTGTGAATATACTAGGAAAACAATCCTTTTTATACTGTATGAAAAAAAGAATTGGAGTTGACATTTGGACCATCCATCAAGATATACATCATATGTCTGAGGTCAAGCTGCTGCACACACTCCTGGAAAAAAGAAAAAGAACATAGACATTAGCCATACAAGTCAACACATCTCTTTATGACACCACCACTTAATTAGTCAGGCTGGATAGGATAAATATGAATCAATACTACAAATTAAACAATGTGAGCCATCCCTATAGCCTAGTAGTCTATACTATTAGACATATTGAAATGTAAACACCAGACTCTACTACCATTCTAAAACTCAATTTTGCTGTTTTTAATTAGTCTAATTAATGTGTAGTGTCCTATCCATAGCTGTTATTCACTTGACAAATCAGTAAAGCTTAACTATATGATACACTAACATATACAAGAGGTTAGTTTATACATATATTTATGGCAGACTTACTTTGAAATGCTGAAGTAGGTCCTGGGCAGTGTCATGGCCCATGAACTGTGCGCCATAGAATCCTGACTGGACATGGTCATTTAATTAACAACGCACATGTAAGTCCAGTTGATGGCTCTCGGTCGTCTAGTTCAGTGTCTCGTCGAACAGAATGACCAACGCACCTCATTGTTGGACTTCGGTGATGAGCTCTTCTTTTATAAACGGCGCTGGAATTCCTCTGGTGACCTCCAGCGTTATAGCGTTGACGTCTTTGCTACCGGTGAAGCAGAAACTAGCAACGGCGGACTGCTGGCGCGTCGTTGCTAGTTTCTGTGCTTCTTGCTCTGCACGTGAGTTTCCACCGCTGGAAAGTCTCCCGACACATAATGCAGTTCGCTTCAGAAGCATTTTCAGGCACTGACAGTAACTAGGGATGCACCGATCTGATCGGCGCCGATCCATATTTCGGCGATATTGCCATTATCGGTTTTGATCGGCGTTCTCAAAACGGCCGATCAAACCGATCGATCAGATGACGTCACATCTGCGATAAATACTATCAGAGACGTTTCAATCGCCGCGCGTCGCAACAGAGTAAACGCGCCCACCGAGTGACGCAGAGCGAGAGGTCCACTTTAATGTTTGAGGAGCTTTAGATGTGTATTTCCTCATAGTCCTAGGCAATAATACAATAATAGAATGCTTCAATCGACACCGTGATCGGTATTATGGGATCGGCAGATACTATTTCAGTGATCGGTATTATCGGTGGACACAGATTTCAGTGATCGGTGATCGGCCCAAAAAACCTGATCGGTGCATCTCTAACAGTAACCATAAATACTCGTTCTTTTCAAGCCATGTATTGTTGAACCCATGTTTTCTAAAATAGCCAAAGCTTGACGTTGGATAATGGGACCGAATACGCGGGCGCCTTTAATAAATAGAAGGGGCGTCGACCTGGTGACACACCAGAGACAACGCAGCACATAGCCGACCGGAACTAAATATTAGACCTGGCAGAACAGATTGCCTCATAATCGCAGTGACATGACACAAAACAGATTAAGACCAATCCAATCTGAATTTAAGACTTTTTTATGTCTGTGTACTTATGTGAAGTTCTCAATAAGAGAAAAAGAGTCTGCATTTCCCCTCGCGCCCCACCTCGTTTCTGCTCCTGAACCCGGAGAAGGAGAGCTACTCCGAGACTACTTGTCCCATCTTTACCACCTTGGGAGCGTTTTAAAAAAACGCAGATGTATCTGTTTGCTTTTCACGCATCGTGTTGGCCGCTCTCTGCGGGCTCGTGGGAGCCTGCTCACCTGTGTGTGTGCGCGTTTCTCCGCATGTGTCTGTGCGCATGGGGGCGGAGTTCCGCCGCGCGCGATACCGGGAGGCAGGAGGAGCGACAGAAATGACATGCCGCTGTGTAGATACGAATACGATCAATACGTTATTGACAATAACATACGGCCGTTTAGTTTTATAAAAGAAGGTGGGGAAGCTTACCTAACTTCTGTTATAATCAGGTGCTACAGCGAAAATTACAGGGGGGCGGGCCAACCCGTTATATTGGTAGGGGAAACACACTGCTGCGTGTGTCTCTACCCCTGCCGAGGGTTCGGTCAAACCCAGGTTAAGAACCACTGGTATAAGCCAGTGATTTGCAACCAGTGTGCCGTAAGAGATCGTCAGGTGTGCTGCGTAAATATTATTTAGTTGCCGCAAAGAACGTGCTATTGTTGAGCGTCTGAGCCTGCAATATAGTGGCTGAGCAGTTCATTAAATACTCTTCCATGCCATGGGTGGCAGTAAGCATTAAAGTGAACATTATCTTTCGTTTGGATTCACTTTCACCGGGGATCCGAGTGCACCGATCCCATTGTGCTTTGCTGTGTGGGAAAAAGCTATGAAACGTCATCTCAAGACAAAACATCATTAGCAGAGTGAAAGGGAAACACCCAGATGTTCTCGCTACGCACTGTATTTTCTCGGCGCAATACATCACGAGCAGACCTAACTCCTGTGTTGACTGATGTTGTGTGTATGGTTAATATTTGTGAGGACAAGACCTCTGAAAAGCCGCATATTTGCACATTCATTTGAGAAAATGGGATCGAAGCATAAAGCCCTATTGCTCCACACAGAAGTCCGATGGTTGGCCTGTGTGTACGAGCTGCTCACAAGCACAGACAAAATAAATGGGCAAAAGTGCACCTCTGGCAACATGTTGAAAGTGCCATTCTTTACATGTTCCCCCTCACCCAGAATTGGCAAGGATATGTCAACAGTTGTCAATGTATTCCCCCTCAACCTCGACTGAATGCTTTGACAGTGTGAGGGACCCTGATAGCTCAGCAAAAGTTTTGGGACGAGCAGGAACTAACTGAACCGAGACCAGACCGTGGTTTGAGTCTACCTTTGTGACATGTTAGAAGTCTTTGGGTTGTTGGGCGGGCTGCAGGATTTTTTTATTGTAAAAAATGTGCAGCGGCTCAAAAAAGGTTGAAAAACACTGGTCTAAGCTAACCCCAACATGACGAAATGCTAATCGCGATTAGCTTCTAGCTAATAATTAGCGTCTAATGCTACAGCACAATGTCATACTATAACAGTAATTACACAGATAGCAGATATGAACATGTTACATACATAGGTGTTCAAAGGCTATCAAGCAGTAAATGGGAGACGTACCTGCAGAATGTGCTTTCAGTAGAATGATGAAACAGGAACGAACTACGGTAAGAAAGGAGGGACAAATGAAAGGAACCAAACGGCAATTGTACTCTACACCACTTGGCGTCTCTAATGCAACACATTACAATGTGGGGCAAACACCTACTGTAAAGAATCTCTGCCTTATCTTTCTTCTTCTTTTTGTTTTTATGCAGCTGGCATCCAAGCTGGTGCATTACCGCCACCTACTGCCTATCTTTGCAAACTAGAAATATCTAGCACTTTATCCCCTCAAAAAGAAAAGAAAAGAACAAAAAAAATACAAATTAAATTAAATTAAAATAAAATAAACCAAGAAGGGAGCCCTGTCAACTTGCCCTAAATTATTTTATTCTCCCTTATCTTTAATCAGGACTTGTCCTTTATATCCCACGTAAAGCAATTCTCAAGGATTATATGTTTTCATCTACATAACATGTAAAAAAAATCAGACACATCTTGTCTCAAAGCAATGCAGAAAAATTGGTTCACGTGTTTGTTACTTCTAGACTGGATTACTGCAACTCCTTATTATCAGGCTGCTCTAATAAGTCTCTTATGCCCCTCCAGTTGATCTAGAATGCTGCAGCTCGTGTTCTCACTAAAACTAAGAAAAGAGATCACATTACTCCTGCACTAGCTGCTCTGCACTGGCTCCTCGTAAAATCAAGAATTACATTTGAAAATGTTCTCCTAACCTACAAAGCCTTGGTGGTGATGCACCATCATATCTTAAGGAGCCTGTAGTACCATATTGTCCCATTAAAAAGCTGCCTCACTAAATGTCGGGCTACTTTTTGTTGCTAGTCTTCAAAAGTAGGATGGGAGCCAGAGCCTTCAGGTATTAAGCTCCTCTTTTATCTAACCAGCTTCCAATAACACAAGGTATTTATGTCTGACTGCTTAAAATTGCTCACTATGTCAATGAATAATGTGTTGTGTTTTGTTTTAATTCACAGTGAGGCTACTGATCCTTGCTGAGATTGTAAATTGAAACTCAATATTTTACATTTCCCCTCAACTATATATTGAGTGTATGTTCAGAACTGCAATAAAGATATTTATTAATATAGAATAAAGGCATTTCAAAACAAGCACACAATGCAACAGTTACAGACCGCACAGTTTAAGGAGTGCAAATGTTAGCTATTTAAAGCTCTTTGGGCAGTCCCGCTGCTGTCCTGTCCTTATCGGAACTGAAAGATCTGTCAGGATGGAGAGGGGTCCATGTTTGGCCCACAGCGAAGCAGCTGCAGATCCCTTTGGTCGACACACAAGAGCGACAGCTTCCAGTCATACAGGAGCAGGTGCGGACATCCAGGAAGTGCAGGAGAGTGTTTACGAGATGAAAGTCAGATCAGTAGGCCGTGCCACTTTGCTATTGGCTGGCGTACTGAGCGCATCATTGAGCTCCAATGCTCGTCTTCTGAACTTTTCTCCTTCCCCAAAGTCAACTGTCCAATCAGACGTTTGGGTGATTTCCTAGTTGCGCACGTCTCATACACAGAAACTTCGATTTTACACTGCTCCAGAGGAAACTCCGGCAGGGAGAACATGAGAACCTCGTTGAACACAGTGACCAGAGAGCAGGCCACCGCGCAGGTCTTTTGGTACCTCAACTTGCACTGGTTGCGTTGCACACTGATCCTGGCGTACAGAGCTGTCCAACACAGAGAAGGCGGATCAGGAACTGTACTGTATGACGACTGTATTATTATGACAGAAGTTGTTATTCACCTGTGTCTGAGCCTGTTTCTGTGAGGACCGTTTTGACCTTAAGCAGTCCAATCTCAAGCCTCTGAGAGGTGGGAAGAAACTTTAAAGACAGGAGAACCTCTCCCACCAGATCCTGTCCAGATAGTGGGAAGAAAAATACTTAAGCAAATAATTGTCTTTGCAGCATGAACTGTTAACAAAAAGTAATCTTCATACAATTTAGATTTTCTTTGATTGGGTGATGGTGGTGGGATTTACAGAAAAAAGTAAACAGTGTTGACACATTATAAATAAAACATCTCTTCATTCAAAAATAAAGTAAACCAAAAATCCAGAAATTTAACACAATTGTAAAAAAAAAATCCGAACTCAATCTCAAATTGAAAATCATTTTGCAGATTGAGTTTATATACAAATGCTTAACATAACAGGAGGATAATTTACTTTTCCAATGTGAAATTGTTCTACTCCAATGACAAGGTTGTCTTCCTTCTACAAACTCTGCAAAGACTCAGTTATTTATATAATATTAATAATAAGACACAGATGCTACGCCTTCACATGTTCGGTAATTTCTTTCCCATTAAGAATTTACCAGAATTCTCCGAAAAAAGCACATAGAAGAAAAAAACTAATTCTTTAATTCACCTCAACTGAAAGATGAGAAGAAAAAAATCTTGAAAATTTGAGAATGTGTGTGTGTGGGTGTGTGTGTGGGTGTGTGTGTGTGTGTGTGTGTGTGTGTGTGTGTGTGTGTGTGTGTGTGTGCGCGTGCGTGCGTGCGTGCGTGTGTGTGTGTGTAAGATGTCTTACTGTACCTTCTGGGGTGTCTTTAAATCTTCTTGGAGCTCCAGAGGGTAGGAGATGTTGAGCTGCCCCAGAGGAACCCTCACCTCTCCCAACACTGTGTGTCTGGAGAATTTATCAAAGTGCCTCACCTGAGATGCACAGAGACGCATGAGTCACGCATAAAAAAACGTTTTCCAGTGATTTGAGGGACACTGAGGGTGAGAATTGGGTCAGTTTACTGCAGTACCTCCATCCTGAGGTTGATGTGATGAAGCTCTTGCATAATGCAGCTGAACTGGTCTCCAAATAAAGGGTTACAACTGCCTTTTACGATGCGAGTCCGCCACTCCTGCAGCACTGTCCACAAGACGGGCGCAGTCCCATCGCCCTGAGAGGGTCACAGCGGTAAAGCCCTTGACACAGTACGGAGACACACTGCCGTAGTTTCTGTGCCCGATAATTCGTCTTACGAAGAAGTGACTTGTTGGCCGAAATACTGTACGTGCAGAACTGATGACCAAATTACCTCCTCGTTCGTGCGGTGGTCCACTTCCACTTCCTCAAAACTTGCCCCCATGACTCTCAGCTTAACAAATGGCTGCAGGCTGCACATCTGGCCGGGCACCAGAAGCCCCTCCACCTGCAGGATGGTCACCACCAGCTGGGACTGCGGTTGGTTATAATAGATGGAAAAACGTAGCGATCCATCGACCTAGTATAAGAGGATGAGTTAGGAAAAGCACACCAGTAACAAATGTGACTGTTCAGCAACATTAACAAAAAATCAATGTCTTAAAAAACTGAACTTAATATGAAATAACTTAAATTCTATTGCAAAGTATACAGCCATAAATGACATACGCCTCCGATAAAACACAATGAGTAGGAAATACATTTCACACATTTCCTTCCACTTAGGATGCACAAAGGCCATTTTATGTTATGTAATGTATGTATTGGACACCAAATAATTCCTAACGAAGCCTTGAATAGTTTTTGAAGACAAAAGGCGCAGAGCAGACTAAGAAACATTGTTGGTTGATCCTCACGTGACGCACGGGATTATTCAGGGAGGTACTTACTACCTTTTTAATGTCGGCCTTCTCCCCTGAGCCTCCGTCCGCCTTGCTGGATCCCGAGAAGGGAACCGAGGCCTGGGACAGATAGCGACTCAGCCTGCGGACCTCTGCGTTGACGTTCTCCGTCTGGGGACCATGCAGGACACACACAACGTTTTACCTGAGCGCTGTTGCTACTAACTGCGGCACCGACATCTTTTATTTGACTTGTGACGAACCTCAACTCTCCTTTGTTTGAACAAGTTCATCTTTATTGACACAGACAATGTTGCCAATGTCGAAACATCGGATCTGGACCAAATAAACGCCCAACAGTATAATATAATCACTTGCATTCAACGTGCCATTGAGAAGCATTGCTAAATCAAATCAGTTGAGGAACTTTTAATGTCACTGAGTCAGGGGGTGGGGAGGCAACCGCTCACGTGTACTAACTATAGCATCACAGATGTGTCTCGGCAGCATGATAGTAATGCAGCTAAACACATCAATGTCAAGATAGAAGCCTGATGCATTAGAGTGGCCGAAGACTGCATATGGCATTACATTTATAAGAAAATCTCTTGAAATACAAATTTAGATAAAGAATCTCTCTCTCCATCCACACCTCTGGAATTCCTTTCGTCTTACCTTCGTACTTGGAGCTCCTGAGCAGTTTCCGACTGTTCTTGTCTTTTCAACCGAGTGCAGGGGATCACTGATGGCTACAATAAAAAATGTAATTAAATCAGACACAAGAATACATTCGGTAATTATTTTTGTGGTCATCCACCTGGCATCAGCAATAGATCCGATCTACTCACCAGCACCGTGCCGGGGGACCGCAGTGTGCGTCTCCGTGCAGCACCTGATGATCTGCCACGCCAAGATGCTGAGCGCCAGCAGAAGAAGAGCGACCGAGACGCCCAGGATGCAGTACTTGACCGTGTCCGAGAACGGCATTCTCAGCTCTCCAGCATTCGACTGCAGCCACTCGGGGGCCGGATAGTCCATCAGCCTAACCCTGACTCTGCAACACAATAAAGACGGAGACCACGTGAGGGCACAATGCATGTAGATTACAGAACTGTGGGACCACGGAATGGGCCTGTGGGAAGCCATATTGGAGGTCCAGCAATGGAGCAGCATCAATATCTACAATAGAGGATTCCTGTTGGATTCCATCACTACAAGTGGCAGAACAGCATTCACACTCTAGCTGGCATTACAGCGGCATATGACAACTTTTGCATACAGCCCTGATCCAGGGCATTCACAGAGGCATGCAGGACCTGGGAAGTGATGTCAGAGCGATCGACATACATGAGAATGACGTTCATTAAAAAGAAAAATGCCAACCTCCTCTCCATCCCACACAGGACCAAGCACCGGACTTGGGGTGACAGAGCATTCTCCATTTCTGCCCCCTCTCTCTGGAACTCTCTCCCCAAAAACATCCGAGACTGCACCGAACTGTCATTATTCAAATCACAAATCAAAACCCACCTGTTCAAAATTGCTTTTAATGTGTGATTGTGTGCTCTGTATGTTCTTATTTGCTTTTATTGTTTGTTTTTATCGTAATTTATAATGCATAGCTTTTAGGTTTTTTCTTTTTCTTTTAATTATGTGTTGTAAAGCGTCTTTGAGCACCTGGAAAAGCGCTATATAAATCAAATGTATTATTATTATTATTATTAAAAAGGGGTTTCCTTGGCACGATTACTCGCTGCTTTTCAGTGGGTTTTTTTCATCCCCTAAAAAGAAAATAGATTTCGGGTTTCAGCGTGACCAACCAATTATAAAACAATGTAAACTCTGTGAAACTTGACCAGGTTGTGTGTAGTCAATTAGCGTGAAATCTAATCTAATCTAATCCGTCAATAGTTTGTCCATGACAATCATTTTTCATTACATAATGTTTGTTCTCTTTTTTTCTGTTCATGTATGCCCCGTGTGAACCTTTCTAGATAAGAGTGGTAATATAAGAATCGACCATCTTGAAGATACTCATTTGGACGACAGCGCGGTGCACATTGAACATATCATAGCAGGGAAAGCACAGGGATAAATGATTCAATGAATGAGTGAATTCCATTTAGCTGCTTCAGTTTCCTACGTTTCTCTTAAACTGTAACGGTTTACCGGGACACTTGAAAAGAACAGAGAAACCTTTGACGTCTTTATTAAACACTGACTTTTTGACCTGCGGGCCAAAGCACACCAGATGGAGCCCTGTAGGTACTTCAGTTTGAGGTGAGCCAATAACTAGATTAACTTGTGTAAATGTTCATTTAGGGCCTTTAGGGCACTAATAGTTGGATTATTCTCTGAGGAAACAGACATGGTTATCTGCCATCAGGTTTAATCAAATAGCATTTACTCCTCACACACCATGCAAAACAGCATGAACTGTGCAGAGGGGAAACACGACAAAGTTGGAAGTAGTATTAGTAGTCATACAAAAAGGAGTAGGCATAACACACACCACTATTCAGCTAAAATGAGCTCAGCACTTTGTAAAAAAGAAAAGTAAACACAAAAGGACACAAACACATTTACCTGCAACGAGTAATAAAAAGTTCATTTTGTTTCTCCTTCAGGAACAAAAGGATCTCCACGTGCAATAAAGAGCTCTCGGAGTCTCATGAACAAAAATAACTTGTTTGTGAGAGAAATTCAAAGCAGCGGCTTATCCTAGCAGCTCTCTCCTGCTAATGTCGCTGTGTGCACACTCCCTCTCCTCTCACTCTCCACACACTCACTCACACACACACACACACACACACACACACACACACATGACCAGGCAAACTGGTTTGATAAGATTTGAATGACATTTCAGGGCATGTCCTTATCTCCAGCTCTGTTCCTCTTAAAGATCCACCAATGAGGCCTCTTCAACAAACGTTGAGGTCAGACGGCTTCAACAATCCGGCCACTAGCACCAAAACTATTCTCTATTATGTACACCTTAGTCAGAGTGCGCTCTCCTCCATCGTGCACCTGTACCCAAACCAGCAGTGGAGACAGGTGCTGTAAACCGACAGTGATAAGACCCACTAGCCAAGTGACGCTGAATGTCAGTTACCTGTTTTCATTACCGTCTATTATTATTCTTGCAGGACTGCCAGCACAACAGGTAAACTACGAACGACCTTCAAACAAATAAAAACATATGTTGAGTCACCCACCATGAATCAGTAACTTATTACAAGATCAAAACATGTCGCTCCAAGAATGAGGAAGAAAAACATTTTGACAAAACTTCTTTGTTCCTCTGACACAGACAGGCGACGACAAGATCGACTTATCATCATACAGATCGTCACTGAATCAGCTAAAAGAATAAACGTGTGAATTGATGACCTCATTCACTGGAGGAAACACTGATGATGGGAATGTTAAACTTTGAATACAGTTTCACAACAATGATGCTGAAAACTCTAAAGAGTAAAGATCTCAAACTAAATGACAAGAATAGGTAACACATTTCCATTTTACCGACTTTAAGCAGCAGCCTGAACTATTGCACAGACGGTCTGTAGATGATATATTAGAAAGTGTCCAACAGAAGAATATAATCACTTGCATTCAAAGTATTGCTAAATCAAATAATTTGAGGAACTTTTAACTGCAGATAATTCACTTTACTTCTGCAAATCCTCACACTACAACCGTAAAACTCAGGAGTTTTTTTTTTATTAAGACTCACTCAACTAATTCAATTTCAATTCAGTTTGTTTTATATAGCCCAATATCACAAATTAGCCTTAGCAGGCTGTTCCAAGCAGGAAACTAAGTTTCCTGCTGTATATGTTAATATTTCCATTTGAACACAGCTTGGCTGGATGCTTTTGGAAAGCTTATAGATTATGACTGAACTGACCAAACAGTCCACCGGGTGGACAGTATGTAGGATTTCCTAAAACGCTGTGATCTCTGAGTTTTTAACTTTGCTAGTTTAACTATAGTTGGCGACGATCCTAACTGGAATGAATAGCCATTCAGATCCGTACACAGAGAATCCCATCAGGCTCCAGGTCTCGAGCCATACAGCGACTCACCATGTTCAGAGCTATTAGAGATATAACCAATGATAAGTGTCATAATAGATTAATCGGTGCATCATCAAATGAACCATTTGCTTCTTTTGTTGTCAGACCAACACACACACACACAAACACACACACATATAAATAATGTTTATGTGAGTAAAGCATGTTTAAAAGTTTCCACCTAGAGAAGGGAGCATTTTCTGCTTTCTAAGATTAATTGCCATAAACCTGCAGAGTGGCCTCGGTTAGGGTTTCTGGAGGTCAACAAGACATCACGTCGTTGTTAGTTGCTAAATATCCAGTGTGTGTGTGTGTGTGTGTGGTGGTGGGTATACTTCTCTGTATATTTGTGTTCTCGTGGAACACAAGTACAGAGAAGTACGCACCAATTATTCCAATTCAAAGTCTGTTTCCCGCAAAGCACGGTCAAAATACCCGGATGTGACTCGATCTTCCCACTTTCCGAAGCATGCATCAGAGAAGACTTGTGCGTACTCTGGCCAGCCAATATCCCAGAATGCATTTCACACCAGCAACTGGAAACAATAGCGGAGGAGAAAATAAAGGGAGATCCACAGCGGCAAACGGTCAGCGCTATGTGGCCGCCGAGAGCAGCCTTTTAACTTTTTTAAATGCTCCGCTGGCTCTGATGTCTCCGTAACGGTTAAACATTAGGTATATTAATTGGGTTTTGGAGGATCTAACAAGCACAAAGAGTTTATTGTGTATATGAGAGTCACTTTCTTTGACTTCTCCAGTGCATTGAACACCATCCAGCCACTGCTGCTGAGTGAGAAGCTGCGGGTGGTCGGTGTCGACGCGTCCACCATCTCCTGGACCACTGACTACCTCACAGGCAGACCACAGTATGTCCGAATGGGCCGTGTGCTGTCTGACACGGTGGTCAGTGATGTTGGAGCCCCATGGGAACTGTTCTGTCTCCCTTCTTCTTCACCCTGTACACCACTGACTTCCAGTACAACACGGAGTCATGGAGCCCTGTTCTAAAACACTGTAGTTTATGCACACATGTTCTTTCTTTGTTATATGTATATTTTATTATTGTGTGTTTAGTTTAATGTTTATTGGTGCTACTGTGTCCGCAAATTTCGCCTTGGGGATTAATAAAGTATAATTCTATTCTATTCTATTCACAGGTAACGTTAAATAAGTTTGACTGAAGTTTAAGATTCATAACTATATATATATATATATGTTTTTATTTTGTACACAATATATATACAATTATGTGTATGGTTATTACATTGTGTGTGTGTGTATATATATATATATATATATATATATATATATATATATATATATATATATATATATATATATATATATATATATATACACATGCAATTCAAATAGCATTATTATATTTAAAGGATAATGAAAACAAACAGGGTTGTCATATTTGTTTTGACTGCAAAACATTATTTACAGTGAGTAATTGGAGAACTCAAGAGCAAGAACAGCTGATGTGGTGACGTCATCAAGACAGCTGCTGTTCCAATCGAAGAAAGACCGTCCTCCCGTCCTCACATACTCCCGTCCTCCTCTTCTTTGGAGTCTGGACTACAGGCTACGATAACACGAGAGACAGGATTTCATGGTCATAGTGATATTTTATGCTAAAAAAAATCATAAGAATGTATATTAATGCAAAGAATAAAGATGTCACGTTATTTTTTGTATTTTAAATTCACTCTTTCATACACTCGCTCACTGGAGACAGTTTCTAACAAAATAGCTAGCTAGCTTCATGAGAGTGTGTGTGTGTGGGGGGGGGAGGTGCATGACGAGAACGCGCGCAGCTTTTGGCCCAAAGAATAATCTATTTTAGGATGCTGATTGGCTACTTTCTGTATCAATCATTTATATCTTTAATCAGTAATTGGCTAAACTGTTTCTTAGATCTGTCCCCAGTGCAGCTGAGACACAGACAGGCAGAGAGGACTGCAGGAAAAGCAGAGATTCTGCACAGATATCTTATTTTACTAATATTACAGGGTATATTCCATTTCTCCAAAAATAAATATGGACAATTTATATAATTTCTAAATATAATTAATATTATAGTAATTTGTTATACTCTTTTTGTGTGGCTCAATTTGGCAATGAAAAAAGAATATATATATATATGTATATTTTTATTTTGTACACAATATATATACAATTATCTGTATGATTATTATATTTTGAATGTTGTGTGTGTATGTATGTTTTTATTTTGTACACAATATATATACAATTATGTGTATGGTTATTACATTTTGAATGTTGTGTTGTGTGTATGTGTGTGTCTACACACGCAATTCAAATAAAATTATTATATTTAAAGGATAATGTCATATTTGCTTTGACTGCAAAACATTATTTACAGTGAGTAATTGGAGAACTCAAGAGCAAGAACAGCTGATGTGGTGACGTCATCAAGACAGCTGCTGTTCCAATCGAAGAAAGACCGTCCTCCCGTCCTCCCGAGCTTTGCAGTCTGGATTATTATAAATATATTATATTGGAAACAGACATTTTGTTGCCTGTGCAAAATGCTAATTAAAATAGCAAAATCCATATCTGTTATTTTCAATGTCCCTGCTTCCAATTGTAATCTTTAGTAGATTACTTGACAAACCCAAAGGGGAACTTTCCAAGAGGAAAATGCATGATATAATAAAATCATTTGATTTAGATGATTAGATGATTAGCTGATTAGATAGTCTGGCCGTCATGAATTTTTTTTTTCAAAAAACAGATGCATCCGCGGTTTGCTTTTGCATTTAGTTAGTTTTCAAAAATGAAAGCTAAGATTGAGGTGCAGAGATAAGGGTGACGGCGCAGCTGATGGAGCTTATGCACTCACAGCACACAGATGGTTTCTCTGGCAGCCTCCCGAGTCCAGGTTTCCTTAAAGCTCTAGTTCCTGGGAACATACGATATCCCTGGTCTGCTTCAAGTCGCTTAATTTGGATTCTGGCTCCTACATGCCTCCATTTACGAACACATTACTTTGGCACAGAAGCACACATTGCGGATGGCGGGTTGGTAGTGGCATAATGTGTGGTTCATAGCTGGAGGGTGTTAACTGGCTCCCCTGAGCGTACACAACAGTGAGGTATTGTCTCTCCTGGAAGAAGTCTGCAACCAGTTGATGGCTTAGATTAGTGGCAATCTGTCCAGGAAGTGTTGCAGAGTAGGTAAACAGAATGTGTTGTTTCCAAATGTGCCATAAAATCCCTAAAGCCCTCAACAAAATCAAATAGTAAGTGGATAGTTTAAAGAGTTAATTTGACAATACTGTTACTTTAAATGCTGCCTAAGAGCTATACTGGCTCTATGACTGACTGGACAGTTCTTTAAATAAAGTTTGTGAACGCCAAATTTTAACTCCATTGTTTAACTCCCCTGTGCGCCTTTCAGCTTGAGGGATAACCGAGAGGTCACGTACTATTCAACCGAAAACCAAAGATATGGTCGAGTCACTCAAAGTGTTTTTTCTTCATCTGTAAAGTATTGATCATTCCACATAGTACTTCCTCTCACTGCGTCCCGCAAGGATCCTCCGTCCAATGTTCTTCCTGAATCATTGGCTCGGTGGTAAGGAATAAACACTTCATGGGCCATGGGGACTCCTTCAAGACTTAAGGGTGAGGCATAATAACGTTGAGGATCTGCATGCACACCAAGGTAAAGGATATTTATTTATCCAACTACTTCCCTGTGTTGGATGCCTCCGAGCTGCTACGATCCTGGGCCACTGCTCCTTTATGTACATTTTGTCAGCAGACTTTATGTTTTAATTATTAGATATAATTCAGCTTTTACACAGGTGTAGTCTTTTTTTCCAAAAATATTTAAAGGAAACGTCCACCATTTCAATCTGTTGACATTTTTTTCTTCTTTTAGAGTAACAATGTCTCAAATGACAATGTGAAAACAATGTTTCACAACAAGTTTCCGCTCAGCTTTACTGTTTTCGACTCTCAGCGTTAAATTAGAGCCCAAATAAAACTCCAAATAAATGATGTCATGTTGCTCTGGAACTGCTGGATGTGTAAATAAGCAACTGTTAGCTGACAAATTAGCCCTATCAACCTAAGGTGATCCATCAATGTTGTATCCTGCTGCCCCCTAGTGGCCAACATTAGTTATTACAGGTTAACGTCATATAGCTTTGCGTAAATACTTGACCCAGTGTCACCCAGTCAGGAACTCATCATACCCTCTACACAACCTCAACTTGTTGTGTGTACCCTGTCAGCAGGTAGGGTGATTGACTTTACCTTTGAAAGGAGCCATGCCAGGTGTTTCTCCCCGTTTACAGCCTTCCAGCCATTCTAAGCAGTAAGCATCTCCAGACTTGAGCTGATTAAAAATCAGAAACACATGAGTCATGTTGCTCTTTTCATCTAATTCCCATAGAGAATGCAAATTAGGATATTTACAAAAAAAAATATTTCTTTGAATAGTTTCTGCTTGACCCAGCCATAACAATGAATATATAGATAATTGGGCTTTTCAACCACAGTAGCAGTCAATCCAGCTGCAGTGGGGCTTTGCTTTTGTGTTTCAGTATGACAACCGAGTGCGAGACAAGTTGTCAGGTAACACCGAAGAACTTTTATTAACGGTTGTGTTCAGTGTGTGCGCGTATGTGTGAGTTACACAGGAATGTAGGTTGTGACATCCATTATCCAATCACTTATTTAATTCACATGAGCTATATTTAAGGGGATCATAAATAAAATGGGTTCCTTTCATCGATGAATAAATCATATCCGTTATCCTCTTGTATTCATAACCTCTTCTCTCTTCCCCTGTAGTACTCTGCCTCCAGTCTTCATCTTGCTGGTTTAGCACAGTGGGCTGGATGTGTGATGGATGATGATGTGTTTACATGCACAACTGTACCCTTCGGTTATTCTGTCTACTCAGCAATTCACCTACCGAGTTTCCTGGCGTGAATATTGTTTACCGAAACCTCATCATATGGAACCCTGAACACAGTTTAGGATCCAATATTATTTAATGTCCCAAGGAAGAAAGCAAAACTTATTTCTGCCAGAGGAGAACGGAAAATAGAGCAAATCAGTAAAAACCATATCAGCAGAAAAATAAATCACTCCAACGCTGAACTGCTGAAGGAGAATGCCCTCCATTCCAAGAAGTCGTGTCACATCTGGGCACCACATGCAGTGTTTTTATCCTCTTTCCACAATGGAGAATCTAAATAATTCATAATTTGTAAATTATCAATGCTACAGACCCTGATTGAAAAAAGAAGAAAAAAACGTTTGGTTCAGCAAAGGCGCTGGACCCCATTTACATCCCTCTTTTTCTCAGAGAGGTCAACGTAGGACGCAAACTCTGTCACCACAAAGCCCATCTGATGATGGAGAGTTGGTTATTTGCTATTTTACACAGCTAGAAGACATCTGGAGTTCAAATGTGGTGCTCCTCTGCCGCTGAGTGTAAAAGGAAAACATTCACCAGCTGATTGCCAGCAACTGAACAGGAGCGAAGAGACTTTTCCTACATGTGTCGAAACATTTCATTCAAAATCACAAAATTCAATTTGCTAGCGACTACATGGAGGAAAAGTCACAGATAAATTAACAGGGCTCTCAAGTTTTGAAGACAGGCAAGCGTGAGACATATCCATCAGGGAGCGGAAGGGAGCGTTACCTCTCGTTGTCGATGGCCGAGCAAGTGAGAATTCTTCATTAGCTACAGCACCAAGGGAGCATCTTAGGAAAACATCTTCTTGCTTATGCATATGGTACAGAACATGCATGGATGTACTTTCTACATGTGAGGAAAGAGATGTATGGAGCATGACCCCGAGGTATACAGCTGCCCAACGACTGCATCTTCGACATCGTGTTGAACCGGACGGGGCCGCCTTTCCAAACTTCCTCAGCAGCTCTTTTTTTTAATGATGTGCATGGTTGTTGTAAGAAATCATTCCCATGCCAATGCACTCCAGCGCCTCGAGCGTCGCCTTGAACGTCCAACGACAACATCTGAGTCCCTTCCCGGCCCGACAGTGAGCCTCCCTGTGTCTCACACCGAGAGATCGGAGCGCATGTGTGCTTGAGGGGGAGGAATGCAATTGGCCTCGATGACATTCGGCGTAATTTCATGACGTATAGAAGAAAGCATCATTCAATCAGAATCAATTTATATAATAATTGTACTTTAAAGCGAGACTACTTCTCGGGATACAGTCTTTTTCATCAGTTTTTTCAACGCTCTCTTGCTCAATACACTTATAGGTTCCGATCTTGCAGCACCAGCAGTAGCTTATGGTGGCCAATTGTATCCTGGATTTCTCTTTTTTTTGGTGCCATCTAGCGGTGGGGTCGCAGCTGAACCCCCCTCGGTTCACTCCTTTTCGGCTAAATGTGAGCTGCCGAGTGCAAAACCGTGCTGACACTGCGGGTGCCTCTGTTCTGCGTCCTAACCACAGTTTAACAAATGTACCCGAGAGCTACGGTGGCTATCAAGATAAATAGACTTAAAAAAAACACCTGGAGCATTGTTTGGTTTGTCCCTGCTGGGCTACTGTAGAAATCTGGAGGAGGACCCACTCCATATGGCGATATAAGGCTCTTTCTAAAGAATACACAACATGTTTGTGGAGTTTCAGGGGATAAGCAAAGTGAATGAAAACATTGGTGTAACTATTATATTCCACTTCGACAAATAGACTCCCCCCACCACCACCTCAACCCCCACCACCAAATGCTACACACTCTTTAAGGTGGCCAACAGATTTATTATCCTAGTCAGCTTGCCGACTTTCTGACTTTTTTGCTTGTGCAACATAAAGCAAATATCTACTGTTTTTTTTCTACTGTTTTCTTTCTACAGTTTTCGTTCTTGCAGCTTTCTGGATGTGGTATAAAGATTTAAATCACTCTGATTAATTGATGCGGGTTGGCACCAGCTCCTCACTGCGATGGGAGCTTGTGTGTGTGCTGTATTATTCACATGGCTTTAAAAGCATGTCAACTCAATTACGAGGTTTCTACGAGAAATATCAAATCCTGTCCTACGTCAGGAGGAACATCTCAGCTCTGGAGGAACGCCTCCCACTCTGGATCCGACCGGGAAACAAAGATGGAGGCTTTCAGTGGCAGTGAGATTCCAGCCAATGTATTTGTGTTGTCACTTCAGATCATTGGTACAGTTAAGTTTTGTCATCCTGTTATTGCATGTTTTATGCAACAGGTTCATCTTTCTATTTACATTCAAGCCTCTGAGACACACCGGCGCCCTGTTCCTCATACGTGGTTCAACAAAGTCGATCTAATGTCCTATTAGCCAGAGAAAATTCCAGGTAGGTGTAAACCTACTTGGCAATAAGCAACATTCTGATTCTGATTCCGATTCTGATTTAAATTAACCCGATGATTGGAGAGAAAAAAATCTCGGTTTCTCAAAGGCTGAAACAATCTCGTTAATCCGAACCAGACTTCAGTAATCAGGATAATGACACATGCCCGTCCTTCAAAAGGGGAACGTTTACAGAGACTGAGACTGACTGAGACAATACCAAGTACAGACATGTGTATGTTTGGAATTTGGATTTGGGAGTTTGGTCTTGGGAGTCCAGACGGTCTTTCTGCGATCGGAATAGCGGCTGACTTGATGACCACATCAGCTGTTCTTGCTCATGACTTTACTCCAATTATTCATTGTAAAGTATTTTTACAGTATTTCTACATTTATGCATGAGCCTGCGATGTGTCTAGTATATGTGTATACATGTATATACACATATACTTGACACATTACAGGCTCACCGCATTACTCACAAGGCACAATTCATTCCTTCTTCACTGGTTTCATATATCATTGTATATATTGTGTAAAAAATAAAAGCATATAAATATATAGATCCTAATTGTACATACATGAGTATAGTACACTATATGAGTATTGTACATACATGATTAGCCTACAGCAGGGTCATGACCTCTATTGTTAACGACATGTGATTGTTTTTATAGCAATGTCATTTGTGGAAAATGATGTCATCAGTACCGGCACAGTGATGCTGTGGAAGCCTTATCGATTCACAACATCTGCCTCGTTTGGCGGATTGAGAAGGTCATGTAAAGAATGTAAAGCGTTCATATAGGAAGCCTTCATGACGTGATAATAACAACGTTAGTCTAAGTAATATCGCTCCTTCATCAATGAGATCTCTGACGGAGCTCTTTTTGGTGATTTTGCCAAACTTGCTTCGTGGAACCGAAAAGCTTGACTTATATAATATCTTATCCTGGAAATGATCTAGCTAACTACGTTAGCCAGGTACCAGGAATAGGGCCCAGCTTTCTCCTTTTATGTGATGTCAGGTCAGATTTTCTCCCTTTCAGAATCACTTTGGTCATTCAAGAGTTTTAAAGTCCGACCTCAGTCAGTTCTAAAGTGTTTCCAATTTGCTTTTGAATGTGGTTTATAAGCTTCTCCATATTTGGGCCCATTTTAGCTGGTGTGCTTCATCGTTCGGACAATTAAACGTTCCCAACTTAATGACAGGAGCTAAATTGTAAATTCATTCAAAACCGATTTCAAATGGAAGAACTTCAGGTCGCGAGTGAAGCGTTGTGTTACGCAACACAGGCGACGCCCGAGTGCCGACTCAGCAATGTGACTCTACTCGTTTCTTCCGTCCTTTTTTATTATGCAACTGGGAGACGGACATCACGCTGCGATTAAAGCCGTCCGACTGAGTCGGAGATCCTGTCGACTCCTCGACTCCGGCGCGCTACGGATCCAAAGGGAAGCATCAGACGTTGTAGTTGCTGGTGTTGGGTTGCTCATCGCAGACACCAGAGTGTTTCTCTACGCATGCTGTGGTGTAGCCGAGGGAGACTTGTTAAAAACGATCAAGATATTAAAAATATTCAGTCCAGGATGTAATCCTCTGCATGAAGGCACGGGCAGTTACTCTCAGACAGAAATCATGTTCATGAAGTGCCAAAACTGATTGTATCTTAAGACTTTTTATTAATATTTTCAATCGACAGTAACAGTCAAAAACCAAACATTGAAAATGAAAAATGTTATCACATGGCCGTGGAAGTGGAGGGCTTCAGGGCAAACGGGCGGATACAAATCAATGCCAATTCCATCACAGACTATAAATTAGATCAATTCAAACAGAGATGTCTGCAGTTTCGTCTCACTAAATAAATATTGTAGCTAATGCAAAGTTGGAGCGAGGGGATGGAGGGGGGGGAGGGGGGCAAGAGGTTATCAACGGGTTCAAAAGGTCGTTTCTGTGAAAAAAAACTGGGTTTGGACTTTGGGTCAGGAGTTGCAAGTCAGGCACAGCATGGACGGCATGAGGTCAGAAATAGTAAAAGGAAACGGACGAGGAGCTGAGAAGGGGGAGGAGCTACTGAAGAGGTTTCAGACAGGTGGCAGAGAAATGAGGGGTTGAGGGGGAAGAGCTGCTTTGCGTGCTGACGGTGCACTTATTCGTTCTGATGTTGAAACTTTAGGGCGGGGAGGTGGGTGGGAATGACGGGGGAGGCGGGACGTGGGGGGTCTGGCACATGCACCTGGTATATGTTGCCAGGCTGGATGTGGGTGTGGTCTTGGGAGAGCAGGGCGGGGCAGGCAGAGAAAAAATGAAAACGCACAACAAGAGAGAGGAGGGAGAGTCAAACAATGGGCTCCCTGCAGAGGACGATCTCCAGCTCGCTACGGTAGAGCTTCCCTCCGTCAGACAGGGTCATGATGCTCTCCTTGTAGCCCGCCAGGTTCTTCACGTCCACCTCCTGCACGAGAGAGAGAGAGAGGGGGGGGGGGGGTTAAGATGGAGACAGTACAACTGAACCAGTGGCCTGAATCAAAGTAAAGATGCCAATGCTTTATCTGGAGCCAAATACAACCGGTATTGTCCGGGATGGTGAGATTTGTTTTCAGTCGGGCACCATTGATTTTGACGTCAGAAGAGAGAAAGTGAAGTTAGTTCACTAAAGGATTTCCCGGCTGCACTAATAGGACCAAAATAAACCGTGTAACTCTCAAAGCGAACCACAAAGTTTGAACTGATCACTAACAGTTTCAGGGAAATCATGAGCGTCTTCTGAGAGTTGGTTGTAAGTGAATCACACCCAGACCTCCCAGTAAACATTCAATATGAATTGCAGCCTGGAGAACGTTGTGTCACGGAAAAAATATGAATGAAGATCCCCCACATTTTGAGTGAGAGAAAAAAACGAGAACAAATTAATATGAATAAAGTTATCATGCAAACAGATCGAGTATTTCTTCTCCCTTCACCCCCCCAAAAAAAGACTTTGTGCTTAATACAATTATTGCAATATCTTCTGTGAATTGGACCTTCAGCCGTTACAAATGGCGAGCAGTCCCTGGTGCTCTCAGCGGCCGCAACCCATTCTTTGTGACGGTATCCTTACATAAAGAAGTACCGTGTAACTTAGGACCTTTGCTATTGTAGTGTGGAGCTAGTTTGCCTTATTACAGTATTGTAAATAAATTATAAACCTCATATTATGTTAATCCCCACAATGTCATCTAAATATGAGTCCTAGACATTTGAAATATAAGCTCCTGTGACTTGGATGTTTTTCTTTGTCAATTAGATATTAGATATTTATGTGTCTGCATTGGGTTCCTGCTGTTCGGCCTCCTGTGCTGGATTACTTTTCAGTCAGGGCTCACGCCGATACACACATCCTGAATGCATATAATACAACAGGTAGTCAGGTTAAATAATTTAGTGGTATCAGTAAAGCTTTTAATCGGAGCTTCTCCCGGGGTCTACGAACCCGACCAGATAACATGTTTACTTCTAGTACTGATACTCTACCATAGAGGCATAGCATGTAGCATTACAGATGCTTGAAATGTATTTCACATGTCATCTATTGTTCTGACCACCCTGGAGAGGGATCCTCCTCTGTGGCTCTCCTGAAGGTTTCTTCCCTTTTTTTCCCCGTGAAAGTTTTTTTTAATTAAGTTTTTCCTGATTCGATGTGAGGTCCCCCCCCCCCCCCGGGTATATTTAGTTTCTGACGCCGCGATAACAATACCCATAATGCACTGGAGCATGAATGATCAGGAGAAACGGCATCAGGTGCCAGAGGTCACAAGCCAGGTCGAAGGTCACTAAAGGTAAAGGGTGCATATGGTTTGCCACGGGGTCACAGCTTGGGGTCTCACCTTCTTGTTAGTCTGGTAAAGGTCTCGTAGCAGGGCATCCAACTCCTGCTCGTCAATGTAGCCATTCCCATCCTGAAAGAAGTAGAACACACCGCAAATAGTCATTTACACCTCGAACATTCAGAGAAAACCGTAATTAAACGGCAGCCGTTTAAAACTACAGCTCAACAGTATGCAGCTGCCTGTTACACCTGATTTATTTTTTCTTCTATTTTTCATTTTAATATATTTCTTCAGCTATATTTAGATTCTGTGCTTCCTGCTAGTTGTGCCCTGCTCTCTGCTGCTCATTCAATATTGCCCGACAGCCATCGCCAATGCACCAGCCACAGGAGCCACTGGTGAACGATAATATATAAAAAAAGACTTCCCCATTCACAACTCTGTAAAGGGGCTTAGCTGCAAAGCCAAAGCGCAGCCACTTTACTAATTAATGAGTTACGTCTCACAGTTTTGAGTTTGGGGCCAAGAAATGAATCCATATAGTTGGAAATCTTCCCTTGGCAGGCAGAACAGAAACCGTGTTCTGTTCATCCAGGCGCCGTCTCAAGATGACTTCAGAGACGAGTGGCTTGCCAGTCTTATTTATTTTTACTTTGGGGAGATGCTCTTTCATGTTTTTACAATGCTAGACTGAATTTCCCAGATCTAAAGATTCCAGAAATAAAGTGTGAATTATATTTACTGTCACTTTAAGTATGAAAGAAAGGAAAGCAACATCCAGTATCAGCCCGTTTGTCCAAGTTGCAGTAGAAATCATGACATTTCGTGAAATTGTGAGAGAGAGAGAGAGAGAGAGAGAGAGAGAGAGAGAGAGAGAGAGAGAGAGAGAGAGTACCTGTCTTCAGTGGACACTACCCACCCAAATGCTGTAATTTGGAGGATAGAAAAGGTTCATTGATGACCTTGGAAAGTTAGTACATCACTTGACTATTTTCTGGAGCTTTCGGTCCCATCACTTCATTGACAAGAGGAAATGTCAGTGTGGCTCTGTAAAATGTACATCTTTGTGCCCGCCATGTTTTG
The DNA here is from genome assembly GCA_036178185.1 of Liparis tanakae. Classification (NCBI taxonomy): domain Eukaryota; kingdom Metazoa; phylum Chordata; class Actinopteri; order Perciformes; family Liparidae; genus Liparis; species Liparis tanakae. The sequence continues at coordinate 19,917,818 of CM070108.1, read as the reverse complement.
TCAAGGTTTTCCAGCCAGTGTCACATTGTTTTATTCCAAGAGACAAATGTTTTATAGCCATGTGCCAATTCTGAGGATTCTTTTACCGATCATCTTTCTCCTTCAAATAGTTTTTTACTCAAAATTATTCTACACGTCCCCACCCACTGGAATCTGAAGACACTTGTCTCCTTACAACAGAACAAAGACTCAAGTCTCAATTTAACAACAAAATAATTATATACAACTAGAATGGGCACTCGGTAGAGCGCATACCTTCGCATATCACAAGATTGAATTCTGCACATCTTGGCACTAGTTTCACGCAAATCGGATGCCAATTAACCGAGATATCGCAAATTTACGTTTTTCACCTTTTCGTGACCTTGACCTTGACCTTTGACCCAATCACTCCCAAAAACTAATCGATTGTTCCTTGGGTCATGACCAATCATCCCACCAAGTTTCATAAGAATCGGCTCAGTTTTGTCTGATTTAGACGAATAACGGACGGACAAACGGACAAACGGACAAACGGACGGACATATTCACAAATAAATACACGCCGGCCAAAACATTACCTTCTGCATTTTCAATGCGAAGGTAATGACAGTTTAAGACAATAAATGTGTCACAAAGTGGCAGAATCGGGAGTAAACGTATGCATCCCTATACGATAGCTAACAACCACGTTAACTGCTGAGTGGTTTATCTCCTCAAAGATTCTCCCCGCTACCTAGACTGAGGCAGACGTCGCTCACGCTGACAGAAAGCCTCGTACCGCGTTGCTCCCCGCGCCCCCTCCCCCCCGGTCTCCTGCTCATGTGGAAGGTGAGCACATGAACCGAGCCGCGGCTCAACCACCCGGAGCTCTTCACAAAGGGACAGGCGTGCCGAGCCTGACTCGGTAATTCGGGAGCGCCCGAGGTACGAAACAAAGGAATTTGAATATTCCTGACCTTTACCAAAAGGGGAATCTCCAAAACAAACAGCGTTGAGTCACTAGACAGCTTGACCCAGGAGTCCAGACTATGTTTTCTTTCTGTCTCTGATGCATTTTGTTTAAATATCCAGCACACGTACGACCTACACCGTGTCACCATGTTAGCATGTTAGCATATTAGCTTTCAAACACAGCACATCATTGTGCACACACTAACCTACCACCCGTATTAAAGCTAGCTCCTATCCCACCGGCCTCAGTTAGAGGACGTTTGTATTGACTACTAACTTTAACCAAGAATAAAACTATATATAGGCATATATATATATATATATATATATATATATATATATATATATATATATATATATATATATTCAAATAGCACTCAACAACACCCCGTGATCACCTTTAGTGTTTGGTGGATGTGTATTTATTAAGATGTCACCTACCTTGTCGTAGAAGGTGAAGATGGCATTGAACTGCTCAGTGGTCAACTTGACACCCTTCAAAAAAAGCAAGACAAGACAAAAGTTCAACCCCGGTTGCACCACAGCCAGATGTTCAGTGATGATGATTGAGTGTGTGTGTGTGCGTGTGTGTGTGTGTGTGTGCGTATGTGTGTGTAGCTGTTTTTATTTGGCGTTTCTGTTGGCGCTGCGTCTTTCTTCCGTACCTGGAATTTGAGTAGGAAATTCTCCTGAACAGGGAGAAGCCTGCGGGGAGAGAAGGACTTCATTAGCGGACACCAACGTTTGTGAAATTATTCAAATCCTTTGGCGGCGAATGTGTGTGAAGGTTTATATATCGAACAGAGGCAAAGTCAAGTTGCACATTACCTCGCCATCTCTGACAGGCCCAGCTTCCCATCTCCATTCAGATCAAACATCTTGAGCTACAAAGCGGAAGCCGAACACAGATAGGAAGGGACAGAGGAGAAAGGATGAAAGGAACTGTTTTTTATGCCGTCAAGATCGAGGCAAATATGGTCCGTGAATTTCGTTGGCCGAGAAGTGGATGGACGCTTTGCACTTCTTGTCCCGCGGTTCCAGATGTCTATTTTGTGAGCTAAATGTTCTCATTTCGCGAAAATTGTTTCATGCAAACACGTTTGATTTGAAACCATTAATCTCAAACACAGTTTGTTGACACAGAACTACCACATGTAATATATGTGTTATAAATTTAGATTAGGCTGTGTCAGATAACTTATCTGCAAATTGAGGTTCTGATGCATGACTTCACTACCGCAGGACCTGATAATGCTATCGGTATCTATCTATTATTTATTATTCAGTATCTACTATTATTTGTCAGAAAATATATCAACTTGCTGTTTTCCCTCAATTATATTGTTCACCATCCGCAGCTATAATAGAGGCACAATGACCGATCTCAGAGTGTGCCGTGGAAATGTCTTCAGAAAACCAGGTCAGGTCAGCTATGGGGCATCCAGGAGGAAGCAGATGTGAGCACATCTGTGCTGCAAACCCACAACCTGCAGGACATGATGGGTCACGGCCACTCAGCCATACAGCGCCGCCGCCGCCGCCACCCACCCAATAGGCCTCCGAGGTCCTCCGGGCAGATGGACGCCTGACATATACATTTCATAAAGACTGTACATGGCTCACGGTGTTTCTTTAGGATTCATCACCGTCTCCCAGATGTCACTTCTGATTTAAGTTAAGCCTCTTATAGCTATGAGCGGCACTGGTGCATAATTAGTACCTCATTTGTGGTTTTGCCAGGCGGCAAACCTCCGGTTCTTTAAGGTGAAGCGATTGTGAAAGTGCCTTTATTAACCTGTATTCTTGAACTCAGGCGGTGGCTTCTTGGGTTGCAGAAAGAAGTCCAGTTGTAGAGACATCTTTCTCATTTGATTCATCGGTAAACATTGAGGACATGAGATGATGAAATGCAGGTTTGCTTTAGGGCGCAGCGACCTCGTGTTTGATCCGGGAGGTTTTGTTTGTTTGTTTGTAGTTCCTGGGATGTCACCGTTTTGGTCGCCTACAAATGTTGTATTCAGGGGTTTGGAGAAATTCTATTGCATTAGAGACAACTTTATATTTATCTTTGTTCACCTTATCTATTCAATTATCCCCGTGGAATCATTTCAAAGCTTTTTCAGTGTGGAAATCAGAGCAACTTTATGAGTTTAAAGTTGAACAGTTTATCGCGCATGACCCCACAGAATGGTGATAACTGGCCATTAACACTTCTGCATCTGGGATTCCTCCTGTGTGTGTGTGTGTGTGTGTGTGAGAGAGTCTTACGATGGTCTGTGTGTACTCCTGGAGCTTGTTGTCATCGTAGTGTCTGTTAGCCTTCTCCAGCAGGTCGGACAGGAAGCCCTGAGGACAGAGACCCACGGAGATTAAAGAATACAAACATAAATGAGGAAGAAGATGCATGTATGAAACATACAGGGAGCTCATTGAAAACAATATGCTTTTTTCGGTTAACTCTCTTGCTTATTTAAATCATGCACAATTGAGTTGGGTTTACACGGCTTTCAGCTTAGCTGATGACGGACGAAAAGGAACCAATGAAGAAGGAAAATAGAAAAGACAGATTCAAATAAGGAAAGATAGCATGGAGTAACAGCAAAGGGACAAGGACCGGAGGAGGGTGGAAAACAGAAAGGATGGAGACAAAAAAGCGGTGGAGTGATGTTATGTTTTTCTATTAAACAACCTGATCTACAAAGGAAATGGTATCTACAGTGTTTCAGTAAAAGTAGCAGTCAGTCTCACACATCACTTGTTCAGTACTTGAGTTGAGACTCATGTCTGCTGTCTGCCATCTCATCTGCATCCTTTCCAAAGCTTTCAAAAGGCCACACCTGAGTAACTCATCTGCACCTGGTAAGCTGGAAGAAATGTGATCCCCAAACAACACGAGCAGCTTAATCTGTACTTGATGCGCAGTCACTGACCCCATTAACGGTCAACTCCCCAGAGCGGAGTGCTCTCCTCTATATCATTTGGCACATTTTTTCAGTGGAGGTGTTAAAGTGAATAATAAAAAAACAAATGTATATCTGAATCCTCACCTGGAAGGAACACTCATGGACATTGGGGGATTTCCTGTGGAGCCACTTAACTCAGTCAAATCTGCTGTCTGGCTCTACTGACCCATGTGCTCACACCATTATCAAATATAGCGTTGAGACTCAGCAACGAATATTTTGGAAATGTTGTTTGTCGGTGGTTCGTTTTATATGACAGTGGATAAGCATATTCCCTATTTTCCATAATGATTATTCTCAACAAGATAAAGAATGCAATTTTGAATCGTAGGGCGGCTACTTATAACATAAACAAATGCAGGGCTTATTTTTGTCTCTTTCTTTCCTTTCTTTTATTAGTGCATCTGGGAGGTGATAAATAGAAACATTGCGTCCATACTTTTACACTCAAAATGAATTAAAGGTGTGTAAAATACATCCGGGGAAAGACGTAAACAGAAAAACATGACGACTACAGTAATATACAAATATAATATAATAGGAAGGACAGCGAATACGCTTTAAGTAGCTACAGCTCAGGTTGAGTGCTCTGCTTTTAAGCATTTTAATTTGGATTTGAATGTGTGTGGGTGTGTGTGGGGGGAAAGGGGAATAATGAAAAAAAGACAATAAAAGGAGGAATAAGTATGACAAAGTAAACAGGCATATTTGTATCATTGGTTATGCTTGCTGCTAGGATTCAGATGTATGTATAAAATCATGTATTTCAGGTACACAATATGTTAAACAGAGTCATAACGAACCTTCAACTCATTTGCTTCAATGTAGCCGCTGCGGTCGGTGTCATATCGCCGCCATGCCTGCAAGAAATCAACAGCGCACAAGAAACATTGGATTGAAAGCAGATTGTTCCCGGCGCTGCTGTTCAAAGCGCAAGACATTTACATTTATTTCTCCCTATACCTAACCCCCCCCCCCCCCCCCCCCCAGCTGAACCCCCATCTTGCTCTTTAACTGAGCTAACGGGGACATTTTTCTCTGGTGCAGAGCAGAAATCGTGCCGTGGGGGTCGACCGCAGACGCCCCGGGCCGTCGCTGTAACCAGACGGTCTTCACTGCGGTCCCGCCCGCATCCAGAGCCGGGGAGAGAGGGCCGGGGGAGGGAGAGAAAGTCATTTTAATGAATGTTTTAATCTAGCAGCTGTCCCTGTCCGAAGAAGGGGCTCCTTATCAAAGATGGATGGCCTCCCGCCCTTCTCCTTCTTCTCCTCCTCCCCCTGGCCCTCTGCTCCTCCTCTGGGCTTGGCGAAGAGGAGTTACAGTGGGGTTATTCATTATATATGACTCTGAAAATAGAAGGCTCTGCTTCCTCATGCTAACTCTTTAAAAAACCTCTCTGCCCACTTCCTCCTCCCCGCACCCTTCGAAAAAGACTGATTAATCCCCCTCTCTTGTTTTATGCTCTCGATCTCTGGCTCTCAACTTCCCATCGACATTTAATTTACGTGCTCTCTGTTCCTGCGTTCCCTTGATCGCCGCCTGCATCCTTTCCTCTCCACACACCTTCATTCATCCTCCTCCCTTTTCATTATTCATTTTCAGTATGACACAGGAGACAGGGACAGCCTCTTCCCGTCATGTAATTGTCTTCTAATTGGCTCCGTCCTTTCATCGCGGCATTTCGTACATGAAATCTGCCATTTTCTTATCTTCCACAGCTATTTTGTGGAATAAATGAGTTTCCTTATTTCTGGCACATCTCAAAACACGTCTCGCTCTCCTTTTTTGTTACCCATATTCACTGTTCACAATTAGCAGCTGCACCAAATGTGAGAAATTGTGTAAAATCGAGAAAATGACCCCAGACCCCACAGGGTAAACACACAGCTCTGGCAGCACTGGACAGTCTTGGGTTTTGCTCGTAGCCTACGTCACAAAGGGTTAGCTTTGTGTGTCGCTAATGTCTCGTTAGCTAAATGGATTTAAGTGCTAACTCACTTTGACGAAGACATTAGACTTGTTAGGAACAACAGTTAAAAGGTGTCAGCATAAACCGCTGGAAAGCTTCCCATTGGCTGGTTCCCAGTGGTCTTCCTGGCTTTCTTCCGCTAATTCAACCATCGTATCGTTGTTTCTGTTAGCTAGTTGTCGTTTTCTCTTCCTTGCTAGCTGCCTCAAAAGTACAGCCTGATGTTTTACTCCAGATTCTATATGTTTTCTACATTTACAGTTTCCAAAGCATGAAGTTGACGTGTTTTGGGTAACCAGTCATGATGTTGACACTGGATGTGGGAGTTGTGAACATCAGCTCCGCTGCAAACCTCTTCGGTTCCCCATAACAACCCTTTCGCTCCGCTGCGTACACCAGCGGAGACATTCCCATGAATCTTTGGGGGAAACACATTCAGCCTCAGTAATTAACGCGGTGCACTTGCGCATAAAACACCAAAGGTAATGGTTCACAAATAAATTAGCTCCATCCTTTGAAGCTAACCCTGTTTTGCTGCCGGAACAACGCAAGGAGCAAATATTCAATCTATTCACACCTCCTTTTGACGCACCGCAGCTGACCGTTTCAAGCCACTTTGAGCTCAGCCCGTTCTACAGTCAACGTTCATGATGGGCCGTGAGGTGGGCTTCCTCCTTCTGAGATTCAACTGCTAAACCTTTAACAACAGAAAACGGGCAACCATGTGCGATGGCAGGAAGTCTGCGGTTTTCTCTCCAGGCAACGCCGGCTTATTTCACTAATTAGTACACCTTCAACCATACACGTGGAATTAATCCGTGAAATGAGCTGGTAGGCCGCAGTGAGAACATGCAGGCTGTCTCCCCCCCACGGCTGACTGACTCTGGTCTATAATGTATGGTGGGTTTAAGGGAGTGTTTCCTGACTAATGGCATTTCTAAGTGAAACAAAAAAAGCCTTTGCATAAAAATCATTGCAAAGAACCTTTCAAATGACAGAGTGGGAACAGCAGCTTTGCATAAAACAAATACATATATTTATATATATACACCACCCCATCCACACACACTCAGAGACACTTTCTTACCGCCATGAACTCAGCACTGGAGCTGACAAACTCTCTGAAGCAGAGCAGGAAGTTCTCTTCTGTTGGAAGAATCTGGGCCAGCTAGAGAGGGAAACGACAGGAGAACGAGAGATGTGAGAACACAAGATGGTGGGACTGATGTGCTGGGAGAGAAGAGACGACGAAGGGGAGCTTTTTGTCTGCAAAGCCTCAAATGGCCAACTCTGACATAAATAATAGAGCTGTGTCTGAGTAAGTTTTGGGTTCATACGAAGCCTTTGCACCTGATATTTTACTCCTACAACTGAATCTTAAACTCATTCTCAGATTTTCCATGCGGCCGGTGGATTATTGACGGTGCAGAAGAGCCTCCTTCTTGCATCTCTTTCAAATAATGACCCGAAAATGGTCAAATCGAAGGAAAGCAACGTGCCAAACTGACACTCCGTTAAAACCATCAAGACTTTATTTATGCAATCGATCGGAGTATTGATCAAGCCTTGTGCTGCATTGTTACGGCTCTGTGAATTATCTGAGCTGTTTTTCTTGATAGAAGAGCAGTGTTCCCTTGTTTTCAGTCTTTATGCTAAGCTAAGCCCAGAATGTCAGTAGTCTATACTCCTTTAATGAAAACTACAAGTTTCAAAGTGGGTGACTGTGGGTGTCTTTCAATCAGGGGATTGGCAGTTCAATCCCCGCCCTAGTCGATGTGTCCTTAAGCAAGACACTTAATCCCGAATTGCTGCCTGTATCTGTGTCTACAGTGTATGAATGTAACATGACAGTAAGTCACTTTGTGGAGCTAAAATGAAAAAAATTAAAAAGTCAGAGCATAAAAAGAAGTAGCGCCTTACCTCTGACAGCTCAATTCGTCCATCTTTGTTCTTGTCGAACTTCTGCATGAACTCATTCATCTTTTCTCTGAATATGGGGTTTGAAGGGTCCTGTAAAACATTCACACTCAATACAAGTGAAACCGAAGTGGCCAATATGCGTTTACTCTCTGGTCCTTGAACTCACCACCCCTGCTCCTTTCCGGGCAGTCTCCAACTCCCTGAAGAAGTTCTCCAGCTCCTTCCCCTCGATGTAGCCATTACCTGGGAGACACACAGAACCGCAAACATCCGTCAGCGCAACATACCACATAGGGCGCAATTCAGGGTAATTATGAAAAACATCTGCACAGATGTGGTCACATGTGTCAAACAGATCCCAGCGTGTCTCTGTTTGTCTCCGGTATTGATCCAAACATGAGCCTTTACCAGCAACTCTCTTCCTTCCCCCCTCTGGCTCCGCGGATTAGACTATTGACTGACACGGTGCACACTGATCACTCCTCAAAGATTGTGTTTCGCAGGATTGTATGCGAGATGGTTTCATATGGAAAGTTGCTTTTTTGGGGCGAGTTTTTCGAAGGCGATGATCCACGGGCATGCTTCTTTTGTTCCACTGAGATCAATACGGCTGCCAGCGGGGAGTTTGTCAAATAGGACGAATCAATATGGAAAACACTGTACTGGGATCCAGTTCTACCGGATTATGTTTCTCTTTTTTCCATCCAGACTTGTCAAAGGAACTGACGTTTCCAAGCGTTTTGACCCTGTTTCGCTCAACGCTGTCAATCATGTTGACACACAAAGCGTCACCTGTGTCTAGTGGGGCTTCACCCGGAGAAGATGTCCAGCACATGACAATGAAGTTGATTGTCTTCCTATCTCGTTTCATGCTCACTCCTGGTGCACTGCATGCCCTGACAGGACCTATTCAGAGGACTAAACGGGTGGGCCCGCTTCACACAGGTAGCCTGTGAGCCTGTGCCAACATCCCATCAACAAGCTCACTGAATGGCTGGACAGATGGCTCCAAACGATGTGACTAGCTGCTTCAATAAAACCCTGGAAGGGAGAGCTGCCTCATTAAACTCTAACAAACATTATT
>CM070108.1:19793949-19903949 GCA_036178185.1 Liparis tanakae | reverse complement strand
TCCACGAGGGCTGTTTGATGTTGCCGACGTTTGTTTGACTCCATCTCCAATGTTTCATCTCCATTGTTTCATCTCCATTGTTTCATCTCCATTGTTTCCGTCAGTTCATAAGCAAAAGTGATGTTGCTCTGTAGTTTTACTTAATTCAGTATCTGATAACACAAGAGACAGGATTTCAGGGTCATAGTGATATTTTATGCTCATTTGGACTCACTGAGAAAAATCGTAAGAATGAATATTAATGCAAAGAATAGAGAGATGACAAAAGTTATTTCTTGTATTTTAAATTCACTCTTTCATACGCTCGCTCACTGGAGACAGTTTCTAACAAAATAGCTAGCTAGCTTCATGGTAGTCTATTTGAGTTATGAATAACTCGTCCATCTGCGAAACAATAGTTTAATTTAATGATGTCATAAAAACATTTAAAATGAAAAGAATTAATGCTAAATGATTTGGGGGGGGGGCTAAAGAACATTTTAGAGGGGCTGAAGCCCCCCTAGAAGGCCTAACGACGCCCCTGCTGCAGCTCTGTGGCGACAGAGGCCCCCGGCCCTCACGTGACTCCCTGACCTTGGCGTCTCATGACAATGGGGACGAACCCAGCGCGCACCGTCATGCATACAGATGCGAGCGGTCGGACTCGACCTCATCACGGCTTCCCGCGAGGCGGAGGCGCTCGGCATGCCGGGACACTACGCAGCTGCTGACACACTGCTGGGTGCATGTGAGCAGTGGCGCTGGACTCAGACTGAGCGCTTAGCAGCTTGTGTGTGTTTGTGTGACACGTGTTGTGAACCCAGCTGAGCTGACCCGCTCTATGTCCTCCGCTGCTCTTTGAAACAATTGATATGAAACAATGGATATCCGGGGCCACAAAAGAAATTGGAGGTGCACACACTTTTCCACTCCCCGTTGGGCTTAGCCCCCCCCTTTTCGTTAAACCCTACACACGCCCCTGCCCATGGATGGATCAACGTTTCATATTACAGGCGAGTCAAACACGCGCCATTGCCCTCTCTTATCCCCGTCTTGTCAGTGCGTGTCCGGTCGACGCGCTTCCCATTCAAAGCAGCCCGCTGAATTTGCGTCTGGCGTTGTGTGAACGTGCGCATGTGCAATCCAGCCCCAATGGAAGGTGTTGCGTTCGCGCCGCCTCGTTCATTCGTATGAATACTTCATCTCAACGGTGAGACGCACCTCCGCGAGGTGAATTATGGGACAGAAAAAGGAAACACCGGCGCAGAACAGACGTTTCCGGTTCCTCTCGGTCGGTCCGAGGTGTGTTTGAGGTGAAGGATTGGGAGGAAGGAGGCTGAGGATATAGAGGAGGCTCCGTTCACTGGTCATTATGTTGGTTGGAAGGAACTCGGTTTCTCCTTGAAAGTAGCCAGGTGACTTAACCTGGTACACGCTCGGTCACTCGCACAAGCAAACGCACACACGTGCACGCGTGCACTCACCCATGATAGAAAATAGCAGTCACCAAATGATATCTGCACGTTTTTATTTGACAGCAGCAACATTAGGTATTAAAATATAGCTTTAAAAAAATATATATAGTCATATGTGTATTGTTTGTTAGTGAATTAGAGTCTAACCTGAGACCCTAAACAGTAAATATGATTCACAAATGTGGAGTTGTGCCCATGCAGGGAAAAAGTGAGCGTGTAAATTGCATCTTAAAAACAAGTGCAAATAAAAAAGATCATGTTTATTGTGTATATGGAGCAATTCTGATTTTACATTCCTGATTTTACATTCACTCTGGCTGGAATTCCCCTTTACGACAGGAGGATTTCTCCTGGCCGCTGCAGCTCTAATGAATGAGTCGGCCGAGGGGACCTGGCAGGAGGTTCCGGATCGTGCAGGAGAAGATTGAACACTGCAGGCGTAGGTATTCAGGTAGTAAAGCCCTCCCTGGTATCGCACTGCTGTGGTGTTGTACAAATAAAAGGGATCCCAATGCAATCCGCCCAGTAAAACCTTCAAACACCACGACTGCTCGACCAGAGCAGCCGTGCTTTTTAGCTAAAACTCCATTGCCTTTTTTAAAGATGGAGATCCTTCAAAGCTTGGTATTGCCATGCCATGTCAACAATATGAATATAAATGCATTAAATATCTAAAATACGTGAGTTATCTTCTTCCAAAAGAAGCAACTCTAATCTGATCTGTGAAAATACTCGCTATAATTTATAGCTAAATTAATAAAATGTTAGATATATATTATACATTGTTAATAACAAGCAGCAGGTTTGCAGCTGGTCCCAACGCTCCTGTTTGATCACAATAATTACTCAATTATTGTCTTTCTAATTAGCAACCATTGTTACGAGGATTCAAGCTACTAACAGGTTGTTTTTGTTCTCTATCCAGCACCAACATGTCACGATGCACATGGGGCTTACACTTTAAGCTTTCAGCGATGCTTACATGGTGGTAGTGGAATACTTGGCTAAAGGCAAATAAGACCTACAGCATGTACCCATATAACAAATGTAATGCTAAATAATGGAGTGTATCATCCTACGGGCCTTAATTATGGATAATTCTATGGATAATAATATCTGGAGACGAAACAAAACAACTGTTGCTGAGTCTCCATCTACAAGAACAGGATGCTAGCCAGTGATCATAACTACCATGTCAATATCGTCCCAACACATATTTCACCTACAGATTTAGGAGACACCCGACCAGTTCACCAACTCATTTTTTTTGTACCCTTTGTTAAAAGCTCCATGCCAACAACTCCATTATAAGGTTGGATATGTTTCCTTTCTGCAGTTTTCAGATGCCAGGACTAGATCTTGGAGACAAGGTTGCTGACGAGCCTCTGGAGGTCCTGGGTTCTGCTCCTGGTGGTCTTCAGAACCTCCTCGTGGTTGGCCTTCTCGCCGCTGTCGTAGTCCATCACCACCTTGTTGGTGATGAGGGACACACCCAGCACACGCAGGCCACAGTGACGAGCCACCAACACCTCCGGCACCGTGCTCATACCTAGACAGAGGGGAGGAGTCTGTTACGTGATCATGGGCATACTAATAATAATAATACGATATTCAATTATGTGAGTTAGTATTGTACTTTGAGACTTGTAAGAGTGTTGTATACTTAATTTCAAGAGTTTATATACAGTTCGATAATACAAAGTCAGGCTTGTTTTTGGGCCATACTGTGATTACCTTCGCATTGAAAAGTGTGTGTTATTCACATAAGTCAAAAAGTATTAAACCGAATCGCATGACATTTGGTGGGATGATTGGTTATTATCTGGGGACAATTTGATTAATTTGATCAATTTATATCCAATTGGCATGCAACTAATGCCAAAATGTTTGTTTATTCAATGCCCAACCTTGTGATATGCGAATGTATGCGCTCTACCGAGTGCCCCTTCTAGTTCTTCTATTAAATGAGAGGCACAAATAATTCATTGGGTCATATTGTAAACATAAAAATAAACTGCTGTTTGTATCCGTTCCCATCCAAACTATGAATTCATCTTCATTTCATTATCCTTTAAGTGAGCACCAGAGAGCTGTACTGACCCACGGCGTCAGCCCCCAGCGTCTGCAGGAGTTTGCACTCTGCGATGGTCTCGTATGACGGTCCAGCCACCATGCAGTAAACCCCTTCCTGCAGGAAGTCGCCGCAGCCCTGCTCCTCGGCCACCTGCTTGACCAGAGCCCTCAGCTCGCGGTCGTACGCGTCCGACATGCACGGGAAGCGCACCCCGAACCTGGAGACATAATAGATGAGCGGTTGGATTTCATGTGTTATGGGAGGACATTCACATATTGTTGCCCTCACTGACTAAAATCCAGGGGCATTTAAAAAGAAATTGGGGTAACTTTTTGAAACTTGTGAAACAAAATATAACCTTTAGGCTTACAGTGTATGAGCAATTGTCATAAAAATGGTAATAATAAAACTATTAGGCAGTAGTCTACAGATTTAAAGGGTTTTCTTAGATTTGTTGAACAGAAAACAAACAGAAAACATAAATAAGACAATTATATTACATTTATTCTTATTTCTTCGTGCTTATTTATTGTTATTAAAATGTTTAAACAACCATTAACAATTATAACTTCTTTCTTAGTTTTTTTATAATTCAAAATTATATTTATATATTTTTTGTGTGCACCGTACAGGCAAAACAGACAACAAAAAAGACAAAGAATAAAAGCAAAACGCTAATAAATTATCAGAATTATGGGGCATTTTGTGCCCCTCTCCTCGTGATATCAGGGGCAACATTATATTTCTTCGGGGCAGAATTGCCCTTTGCCCTCCTGTATACCCGACGTTGTCATGTAGTTACAGCACATTGAGAGCGGTGGGTTTGATGAACTACTAAAAATAACAGCTGATATAGTAAAATAATAATGTGTTTTCTCCGCCGTACCTGTCGTCATTGGGGCCGCAGAGCGGGTTCGTCCCCGCGAAGCCGGGCATGTTGATGTGGTCCTTAATGATCATGATGTCGCCCACGGCGTAGCCGTCGTTGAGCCCCCCCGCTGCGTTGGTCACGATCAAGGTTTCCACGCCCAGCAGGGAGAAGACTCGCAGCGGGTACGTCACCTGCAGGCACAAACGCTCTGAGCTTCATTTGCTGTTGCTCGCTTATTACTTTGGCGTGGTTCGGAAAATGCATCAGATGAGAAGGCCAGTAATTTAAAAGGGACGCCTTCTGCATGATGTCAGTAGAGCGTAGACTATTATTATTGTTGAACTGTGCGTGACTGAAACAATGGTGGTTCTGCTCGGAGCTCCATCGGGGCAGCGGCTGATGGCCCGTTAATAACTACTAACGCCGCTCCTCATCGCGGTCACATTTTGAAATTGCTGTTTCTATTTCACGTTTGTCCGCTGCACAAATTGCCTCTGAAAGTGATTTGCTGTAACAAATGCAAATATGTTTCCAAGTAGCCCGGCTTCCTCGATAAGGTCAGCGCTGTCATTTTGGATTGTTGGCCTGTTTTGTTTTGCCTTTGTTGCATATTGTAACAGGAAGCTGCAGATAAAGGCTTTTGAGTGGCGATGCACACGTGTTCGTGTGATCTCGTTTTCAGTCAACGGGTTTGATTTGAAAAATTAAAAAAGAAAAGTCACACAGAATAAAACAGAACTTTAAAGAGAACACGATTAAGCCACGACTCAGGGAGGCGATCGTCGGAGGCCCCATCCTGTGGGTCCTCGACTCCTCGTTGGGGAGGAGGGCTGTCTTCGTAGTTGAAATTGCAAATGATCGAAGGGAGATGTAGTTTAAATAGTAATAATCTACTCAGACACTGTGGAAAATGTGGAGGGCGTAGCTTTGTTGGACTATTGGTCAGACGTCAGTAGGCTTTTAGCTGTAGGTGGGCAGTTTTTAACAGAACTCACCCAGAGAAACTTACATTTAACATTTGAAAAATATTGCTGAAAACATAAAACCCTATGAAAAGGGTCAGAGGAGATGGAGTCGGGGGACATAGGACCCTGGGAAGTGACGTACTTAATGCTTAATGCTATAGCGCCAGCATGCCAAAGTACCTACAATGACATCATGTTGAGCTTTTGAATCCTCGATCGTAGCATTTACATGTCGGTGTAATGTTCACCACATGAAACCTGTTTGGTGTGTTAGCATGCTAGCATATGCTAATTAGCACGAATCACAAAGTGGAGAGGCTGAGTGGGGTCGTCATTAGTTTTGCGGGGTGTTTCAACATCAAGTAAAGTTTGTGATGAATTTAAAACCGAACAATATAATTGTTTTAACGTTATAAAAAAAAGGTGCAATAAGATGCTAAACCTGCCACGTGTGTTTTTATTATTATTTCATGTCTTTTTAGTTGTTTTGTGTTATTGTGCTTCCTGTTGCGTTGGTCCAGTCGGAGGTGTACATCTTGTAATTGTAACCAAAACCAATCAGTAACTGGTCATGAATTATTCATTTAATGAAAGAGTCAATAGCTTTTCCATTCCAGTGTTCCTGTCCCTCTGAAAGTGCTTTCTGTGGTTTTCTCTGTATCAGCATTGACTTCATATCTTCTAAACAAGCTTTAATTATGGTGTTGGATTGCACTTCAAACCAGATTTATTTTTACTTTGGAGGGTATGGTTTAAACGTTGTTTCATATGTAATATCATTATTATCTAACCAAGATCTTTATTTGTTTGTTGTTTTGTAAAAAGAGAAATAATAAGTGTGATAACATTGTACATCACTGCGAGTGAAAATATTCTCAACTGATCTTCTCTTCAGTTTAAGAGTTTGCTTACTCGGCAAAAAAGTTTATTGGTAATATCGTCTGGTGAAAGGAACACCTCAGCTCAGAAACAAATCCTTACAAATTCAACTCACGTGGTGATTCAACTACAGAATTGTCGTCCCTTTTGTCGCTGACTAAAGTCCCTACGGGATACAGGAGGGTCATAATGCATCCTGCTTTCTATTACTGTATTCATGGGACTGGATTTTATGATTCTGCGAGGTTATATGGATCATGTTATACATACATCACAGTTGGTAATAAAAAATAAAACCAGGATATGATGTCTCCGGGGCAGAAGTCCAGTCCCGTGACCACAGTGTGACACGTCATCATGATTCTGCAGCTGATCACTCAACACAGTCACTTTTAGCCAGTTGTGAGATATAATATCAAGATTGCACAACTTTATATCATACAATTATGAATTCCTGGAAGTAATGTCTCTGAGAGAATGGTTTTCTTAGAAAGGGTATAGGTAAAGAAAGTATTGTAATAATTACAAATACTGTATCTTTAATTATCACTGTGTCAATGTTTTAAACACAAATGAAAGAACTCATAGTGCACAAAATTAATGCTGTGTCTTCTAAACAAGAGCCTCTCTCTACACAAACAACAAAGTTAGTGTGTGCCCATATGGTGGTTTAATGATACACCGAACGGAAGCTGTGGAGGTTTTTTCTCAAAATGATTGACTAAGTCTGAGATGAAACTGCCGTCTTCGAATATCATTCACATCATTAAGTTTCCAAAATGGCTTGTGGCAGAAACTGAGAGAGAAAGGTGCTCGAAGGCAACTTAGGGGGTAACAAATGGAGACGTCTGGGTGCACCACGTTGGTCCCTACTGCACATTACGGCGACTTTAAAAGGACTGCCTGAAGATTTGATGATACCCGGAATTTTCCTCCAGCGGCATCGTCGGGTGAAATTCTCAATGTTTTTGTTTTAATGTTTTCAATGTTGGACTAAAAGCCTACAACACTAACAACATTCCCTTCAGCCTCAGCTGTAGTACGGCTAATTAGAAAATGTTAGCATGCTTAAATGCTAAATGAAGATGAAGCCTGAAACCTGTGAAACCATGCTAACATGCTAACATGCTAAATGACTAAGCGTGTTAGCATTTGTCCCTGTGAGCATGCTGACTGTGGCACCTAAACTTGTTGTAACCAATGCATTCTGCTTGTTTACAGCTCACATTTAGCGACAACGCTGCTAGCTGAAACCCCCCCCCCCCTGAAAAAAGCACCAAAGGCAGAATGCAGCGTGGCGTACCGTGTTTACGTCGTAGCCCTCGTAGACGTGGAATCGGCCTTGCATGCAGACGCACTTGCGGCCCTGCAGCGTCCCGAACACCAGCTGCCCGGCGTGGCCCGGCACTGCACGGCACACATTCAGGTATGAGCGTGTGTACGGATTTCAAACACGTGAGTTTCAGACAATATGCATCGTGTCACAGGTAACTCACCAGTGCTGGTGGGGAAATGTGGGATTTCCTCATACTTGACCACCGTCCTGTCAAGCAGCTGGTCGGCCAGCCCGCCCAGGCCTGAGCCGCAGATGATGGCTACTTTAGGACGCTGCTCCGTCTGGGCCAACAGCCAGTCTGCAGTCTCCTTATAGTTTTCATAACTGTATCTGGAAACAATGGGAAGGACATTGATTCATGTTAAATAGGAGCAAACCAGAAATCAAATAAATGTAATTTAACATCGGACTCGTTTTAGAAGTTAGAATGAAGTCCCCGTCTCCAGGGAGCATGGACTGACTCACAGCTCATTTAGGGGGACACACAGCGCCGTCTCTTCCAAGTATGAGTGAGGTGGTGTCCATTAAACAGCATAGAACAGCAGGAGGATATGACATTTGCAGCACATAAATATGCAATGTATTGTACGTAGAAGAAATACAACAACAAAACACGTAAAACAATAGACTGTGCTGTCCTAGAATATGAATATGAATCCTCAGCAACAACACACCATGAATAACAGGTTCTACTGGTTGCTTTATCTAACTTCCAGTTAACAAGTGAAACCGTTTCGACATTCTTTGAATGTCACAAAAGGTGGAACAGCCCACCTTCTCTTATTGGAATAATCCACTGCAGGGTTTCTTGGTCATGGAGAAACTTGACAACCATAAACTCACACCAAGCTACTGCACATTGTGCTGAAGACTCTTGGATATACCTGAGTAAACGTAAACACACAAAGTTTTTTTTTACTTTGCCATGCATCTCCCAAAATATTTATCAGGGATGCTGATTCCATTGAAAGAGTTTTGAGGTACTACATTACACAAAGTTTGAAACGGTCTGTAATTCTGGTTCTAATGTAAAGCGATATCGTTGTCAATCATCCCTCTGCGCCTCAAGCTTTGTTATTACAGCTCAGTGACACTTGAGGCTTCAGCCTTCACCGAACAGAGAGACGGATGTTCTATCTTTACACATTCACCCCCTGTTAGTTACTCTCAGTTAAAAAAACATTCAGCTCCAAAAGAAGCGTGGATATATTTCACATCAGTAGGTATGTAGGCACCAGAGACGGGGTGAAGTCAAAGTGATGAATGTGACTGATGCTACAATTAAAAAACAAAGAGGAAATGTATTTATCTATTAAAATATGTGGAAGAATTATCAATACACGTCACCGATGTATTTGACTGTGAAACAATTGTTGACCTGTCGGTTGCAGAGGTCGATGGCAGCTTTACACACAACCTTCACAGCTCTGCCGTTCTGTGTGATGCATAAACAGAACGACTGCAGGTTGAGTACCGCGACAACTGAACACATGATGTTGTTTATTATTTACTAATAGCAAACAAAACTGGCTAAACCAACAGCTAACGACCTAGCTAGCTAACCTAAACAACTTGTACACCTCCAACAACTTGTACACCTCCAACATTATCTTTCTTTGTACTGGTATATCTAGTTATGAGGTTTAATGATCTTGCCAGGTCACTGTAGCCTTTGCATTACGTCACAGGCAGAGGAGGAAGCGAGCTCGTGCTCGTGCTCCCGCGGACCGGCCTGCTGCGCGCGGAGCTGTCCGTGGTGCTACCAGGAACCGAGTTTAAATATTCTGGGGACGGAGCGGGGCGAGCTGGCGCACGGCACATGTCCCCCAGCTCGACCAGCCTGAGCGGTTGCTGAACTCCGGAACTGGCAGTGAGCGAGAAACACGAGCTCAGCCTGTTAAGTGGGCGCCAGACGACGTGTCAACCCAGTTAATATGATGCGGAGGACGCGTGTAACGCGCGACTATACGCCCAAGCGAGAGGCGTCTAATCCTCGGAATAAAGAATAATCCTATGGACATAGTTAGGCTACAGGGTAGCCTTGACAACCCTGACGCTCATTAGTCTCCGGTCCACCGACATCCAGCCCGAGCTGTCTTACCGGCTGGAGGTGGATGAGGCGGCCGCTTCCATATCGGACGACGGCAGCGGGACCAACCCGGAGATAGCGCGCTGTCGGTGTCGCGTTGTTGATGGACGCGGTCGGCGCTGAGTTCACGGGCGGTGGAGCTGGAGCTGGAGCGGCGGATGGAGAGTCGGCGGCGGACGCACGAAGTGGCGGAGAGCGTGCTGCGCGCCGACGTAACTGCGCGCTAGAGAAGGGGGCGGGGCTTACGCCGAAATACCGGTCCCTTTGAAGAAAACTACATTGAATGTTCTACCAGGATGAGCAGCTCACTGATGCGTTCACTGACATAAACAGGGCTGGGAACAGAGGGGGAAACAATGAGGGGGCAAGAGAGGGAAAGACAAAATAAAGATGAGGGAAATTATATAAGATCAGCAACAAATAATAATATAACAACTTTATTTATGTACTTTTAAAAACAGAGTTTACAAAGTAGTCTACAGAGAATCAAGGCAACACAAATGTAATGTTAAAATACGAATACAAAATATAGAACAACAGACAAACTAAATTAGGGAACCAAATACCTGAATACAAATATCACTGGGTTTGGTTAAACACTTTTAAACGATCATTCTTCTCTCTCACAAACAGACACACACAAAAGCACAAGCACACAAAAACACGCTTACAAAAACAGACGCACACCCACACGCACACGCACACTGGCTACGCAACAATTCGAAGTGCTGACTTATGGGTTAGAAGGAAAGAATGAAAGTGATAGCAGAGAAAGCAGAAAAAGCTGAGTGCCATCATCTGTCATGTCTGTGAGCATATAAATCAAGTAAATTATAAACCAATATGTTATAATGACCTATCGAATTAAATGTTTATACATGTAGCCTAGTTTTCCATAGCTGTATTAAATATGGTAGTAAAACTATAATTTCACCTTTTTTGTTTTCACTGATTTCAGATTGGTGCCTGTGGGAAAGGTATTTATTTGTGGTGAAGGCAGTTAAAGATAAAACAAGTTGTCTTTAAGGGTCCGCTTTCTGGGAACTCCTAACAGTAAACATCACACACATCCAGTGTTAACATTAACACTATCCTACATATTAGTGTATTTAAATAAACCTCTTCAAGTGTGAGGTAGTATAGTTCAGTATTTCCATGTGTTTCATACTTTCTCATATAGTTTAGGGAGTATTGCACTTTTTATTTCTCTACATATATTTGTCATCTCAAATTCTCTGACTTTTGAGATTTTACATATGAATTATCTTAATAACATAATATGATGCGCTGTTAAAGATAAATTAACCGTTAAACCTTGTAATACAAGCCTTGAAAAGTTGATTAGTTTCCGTTTCCACACGGGGGAAGTTTATTCACGGAAGTTTCCCTTCAAGGCTTCCTGCCAGAATAGGTTTATTATGAACCCAGACATGATCATTTAATAAACCACATGAGACTAAACTCCCGACTGCGCACCATGTGTGGAGCAGGTTTGTCGCAGCCAATCAGGAAGCAGTTTAGTGAGAGGTCACTGAGTGTGTTGCCAGGGGTAACACACTACACAAGTGTGCACCGGCTTCGTATTCGCCTGACGGCTCGTAACTTAACGTTAACAAGGCATGTTTAGCATTATATATTCCTCGAGCGGTAGGTTAGTGCTGAGTTTGGTTTAGTTTATGACTTGTTATTTTGTGTCAGTGCAACAAGACAACAGGTGTAACTGGTAAGTTGACCCTCTAACGTAATACATGTATTCAGATACGAAACCTAAAGAGTTAGGTTAGCTAACCGTTAAAAACGTTAAGCAGGAGTATACTTCAAGCTAAATGTTACTTTCGGTTATTGGCACGACATGTAACAGTTAGACAACAAATTAAGTTACTGAAGTAAGTAACTAGTATATTGTAAAGTCTATCGTTAACCAGTTAACCGTGTTAGATTACTAACAAGTAACTATAGAGCTAGTTAGATAACGTTAACCAGTTAGCTACAATTCTTCTTCTGCTCCTCCTCCTCCGTCTTCTTCTTCTGCTCCTCCTCTTCCTCCTCCTTCTTCTTTTTCTTCTGCTTCTCCTCCTCTTCCTCCTCCTTCTTCTTTGTCTTCTTCTTCTTCTTCTTCTGCTCCTCAACCTCCTCCTCTTCCTCTTTTTTCTGCTCCTCCTCCTTCTTCTTTTTCTTCTTCTGCTCCTCCTCCTCCGTCTTCTTCTTCTTCTGCTCCTCCTCTTCCTCCTCCTTCTTCTTCTTTTTCTTCTGCTTCTCCTCCTCTTCCTCCTCCTCCTTCTGCTCCTCCACCACCTCATCCTCTTCCTCCTCCTCCTCCTCCTCCTTATTCTTCTGGGGGGGGGGGTGTGCTAGTGATATTATATATTTTATTCAAATATATTATCAGGGCTATAGTATAATATTATTTATATGTTTAGTATAAAATGGGCACTTAATTGGTGCAATGTTGTACCCAATGATACATCTCTCTCCTTTCCTCTCCTCTCCTCTCCTCTCCTTCTTTCCTTTCCTCTTTCTTCCATGACAATGTCTCTCTTTTATGTTCCAGGCTCAAAACGTAAAACAAAAATGACAGCCAATCTGCTTCCCTCAAGAAGTGGATGGGGACAGACCAAAGTGCCTCTCAAGCCAACCAGGGTGAGGATGTGACCACGTCTGCTTGTAACTACACACAGAATACATACCTGCACACTCGTCAACTTTCGGCGAAATTCGCCGTTTTGAAATCAAAATAGGTCATCCACGTGAATAGTGTAGATCCGAGGAGCTTTTGTTTTAGGGTAGGGGGGGCGGGGGGGGCATTGGACGGCCGGCGTTTATGAGATTGGAGTGAGACACGAGGGGAACATCCGATCTGGTGATCTTTGCAATAAAACATCTTTGATGGGACACGTCGAAGGAACAGGCTCCTGGAACAGAATCATGGAACAGACTCATGGAACAGAATCATGGAACAGAATCATGGAACAGAATCATGGAACAGGCTCAAAGCTCAGCAGCGCACACAAGTTTAAAAAAGGAAGTTGGTTCATGAATGACTTTAACCATATTATATATAATGATAATGTAAAGTTGTTATTACTATTATTAGGGCCCGATCACTGAATTATTCAGAGGAGCTTTTTGCTTAAAATATTTGTTATTATTATTTAGATTTGCGGTCAGAACAATCAAAAGACTAGTTATAAAAGCTTTGAGGTGTCATCAAACAACGTGGATGTGGTGTGGAGACAACAACAAAAAAGTCACCTACACCCCGCTGTCACCTTTTTCAGCCCTCATGAGTTTGGAGGTGTGAGAATAAGAAGCAGCTCAAATTAATCAGATCTTTTACATTACATTACATTTCATTTAGCAGACGCTTTTATCCAAAGCGACTTACAATAAGTGCATTTCAACCTAGAGTACAAACTAAGAACAACAATAATACAGAGAGTAACATTTCCTCAACATAGTCAAACTACAAAAGTACCATAATAAGAGCCAAGTGCTACTAAAGTGCTACTAAAGTGCAAAGATCTTGAAACGTTGTGTTTCCTGGGGGGAGGGGGTGTTCTCATATGACCTACGTTTTGGACATCTTCCCATTCTTTTAAAGAAGCTGCTTCAAATGACAGATTGGCCTAATAATTACCTTGGCTTCTTCTACGGGAACAACAATCAATATCCGACTGCAGTGTTTTGTTGCGGCGACTTCAGGCCTCTGCTCATCGCGGCTCCCTGTAGTCGGTGACAAGAGTAGGAAGAACCCTTCAAGTGTGCCGGTAGCTCAGTTTTAATCATACAAAAAACCTTTCTTTGGTCATAGTCTGTATGAAAAACAAACAAAACACATTAGAATTAATGAAATACTTGTATGAATTAATAATAATTAATATCTTAAATATTTATGTCAGTAGTTCTATGTCTAAAGAGATGCATAAAACACCATTCAATTGGTAATAAACAATATAAATATAATATGACAATTATATGTAACATTTGCCAATACAGCAGCGCAACCTTTGCATCCGGCGTTGTATTCAAAGTTCTGTCGGCTATTATTCTCGGCATTCCTCCAGGTGGACATAAACTTATTAAATCCCCGTCTAAAGAGAAGCCACAACTCATCGTTTTAAAGAGTAGTGTTTACTCAAGCAACTTTGTTTTCTCTTGGTCTAATATGAATACACATCTAACTGGCAGCTATTTAATAATGAATGTACAATAAGCCACTGCACTACAAGATTCATTTGGATTTTGAGCAGACGTCCTTCTGATCCAACCTTGAAATATAGGCTAAGTGCAGTTAGATGTTTCTTTGCTTCAGGGGGAATGTTGAAGAGGTGCCACAGGATTGTGTGGAGAGGATATTAAACTGCAGGCCTCACGTGTCATCGCTGACAGCTCTAATGTTGAAAATCAGCAGCTCCTGTGCTCATTATCTTTTTTTTTTTTTTTTAAATGTTCTCCATTTTCTCTATCGGTCTCGATATAACGTCTCGTTGGATGTGGTGCCTCACCACTGCTGAATTAGGAGATAGGAAACAGGCTGCCAGTGAAGTTCAGCTAACAGCCTGAGCTGCTGTGTTTGCAGGTTACTCCGTCTGCATACAACCAGGAGATGCTGCAGTCGACGGAGGAGCGCCTGGCCAACACCGACCACATGCGCCCGCCTCGCATCCTGGAACTGCTTGACATGAGCAAGACCACGCTTCACAATGTAAACACACCGTGAGCGGTTTGGATTGATGAACTGTATGTTACGGATTGTGGCGTTGAGGACATACACTCACAGAGTTTCTCCAACAAACAGGTTTATTTCCCGCACAGGAACAGGAACAACCCACCACGCAGGAACCAAAACGACCCGACACCGGACACACAGAAAGACACAGATTAAATACACAGGGGGACGGGACCCAGGTGGAAACAATCAGGGCGTGGCGGGAACAATCAGTAAAGAAACCAACAAGCACAGGGAGGGAAGAGCAGGGCAACAGGAAACGAGACAGGGACTTCAACATAAAACAGGAAACACACGGAACCTGACACTGTATTCCTTATGCGTAGCAGACCAGTCCAGATCAGACCTCCCGACTACACAAACCTAGTTCAAACTCTGGAAAATATGCCTGCTAGTTGTCGTGATTTTAAAAAATCACGACAACGCTAATTAAGTGCCCATTTTATACTAAACATATAAATAATATTATACTATACCCCTGATAATATATTTGAATAAAATATATAATATATAATAATATAATATATACAATAATGTAGCCCGGACTACAAATTAGGATTTAAACCTCAGGAGGTAGCCAGTTTTGTAATTTGTTTATGTGTATACTAAAACAGGGGTCCAAAAGAGTGAATTTGTCTTTTGCAAAGAGGAGAAGAGGAACCAGAATGATGAAAGCGGTTAAACCGGTCATTGTTTTGTTTTAACCCTTAACACACTTTAAAGGC
Organism: Liparis tanakae; assembly: GCA_036178185.1. Lineage (NCBI taxonomy): Eukaryota > Metazoa > Chordata > Actinopteri > Perciformes > Liparidae > Liparis > Liparis tanakae. The sequence goes on along the minus strand of CM070108.1, from coordinate 19,888,827 downwards.
AGGTGAAACTTGACATGGTTTTCCTGATTTTGTACGGTCTCTGTCCAAATGATATGACTGGATATATTCAGTATGCTCATAACTCTCATGGCCCGACATATAGGCTAGCGTGGCTCACCCAAAACTACCCAAACTAAAACAGTGCAGTAGGGAGAGGCATCTTGCTCTACACAGGTGGGGAGGAATAGAATGCAATCCCATGGGAAATTAAATCTGCCCATTCTCCGACTAGTTATTTAAAACAGCTTAACTATAGTGTAACGATCTGGCTTTTGTGTGTGCTTAAAACAATCTATTTGTATGTGTATTAGTTCATACATATGATAATAGTAGCATATACACGTCATCCCCATAACAATATCCTGATGTATTTCAGCACTTTACGCAAACTTCAAATCAAATCCACACAAACTGAAATCACATTTTGACGAGAGAGCAAGCAGACACGTTGTCGTACGGTGCAGTGCTAGTGAAAGGTTACGGGAGGTTCTGGTTACCAGGAGGATTAAACCGGCCCAACGGGTTTAACAGGTCATTGTTATATTTGAACTCAAAACCCACTTTAAAGGCGTTTCCAAGCTGCTGATTTTGATCTTCATGAGAATGAAACCCTACAGAGTCCACTAAAGAATGTGAGACTCCACAAAAATACTCTTCACTACAAAGACTTCCAGACTAGGATGTATAATAAGGTTTTTTTTTTAAAAAGGCCTCTATACAATGTGCCTGTTAGTGTACTGTACGGTATTGTACACATATACTTTAGCACCAGTTACAGTTTAACAATTGTCCAGGTTACATAAATCTGTAGATGAGGCCAGCCACATTCAAATTTCTCATTATATCTTCATAAATCCCCCGCATGAAGAGCATGCGCTATCTGCTAAGGTCATTTACATCATAACAAAGCTGCTTCCGCTGAGTCAGCAGACACTAATTGATGGGCAAAGGGCAACCAAAGTGACTGAGCGCTCTGTACTTTTAGGGTCCCAATTCAACGGGAGGGATCAGAGCGAATTGCCATAAAAAGTTTGGGAAACGTCAAATAAATTGCTAAATGCCCCCTCATCAGAATTAGGAGGAGACATTTTCTTTGCATCTGACCCTGATCTTTTCTTTTCTTTTTTTGTCCAATATGCACTGCAGGAGGAATGACCAGCAGGATCTATTTTAGGTCATCCTGAAAGCCACAAAGTTGCACATTTTAATATAAAGTTTTTTAATTAAAAAATATACATATGACAGTGATGCAGGAGTAATGACACCAACTCAAGTGAAGTTTAAGAGGGCAGCGTTTTCCCATACGCGTTATAAAATACGGGTTAACGGTTCAACCTTTTTTAAGAAGCACGCTTATTTCCATGCCGAGCATTAGTGGAGGAGATCCACGCAACTCCCTTTAGCTCAAGCTAACGTAATGACTGGAAATGTTGAAACAGCTGGCCTGGCCACCTCCCAGTAATATATAACTCTGAAGCTCACCAATTATAACATATCTTTAAAAATGTCAGTTTGACATTTTACAGGATTCCCCTGTCTTTCTGTTTTTATAAAGTGCACGTGAACTTTCTGCTGGCTGTAGCTTCATATTCAACAGATAAGAAAATGGTGTCTTCTTATCTTAACCAGAGAATATTTTTTTTTCTATTTCCGAAGCAATTTTTGAAAAACACAAATGAATCAATACTGTGAATGTTGTCAATAGCTTAAAATAACCTAAAAGTAATGATTTAATGATTGTTCTAGCAGTAACATCAGAAAGTACATGGCAATATCATACGCTTGGCTTGAGTGTGGCAACTGCATATAATACCATGTATGAGTTGGTAATGAATTAATACATGTTTTTGAAATTGTTTAAACCATGAGTACCCATACCCAGGAAGTCTGAGGCATTGTAGACGTGTGTGTGTGTGTGTGTGTGTGTGTGTGTGTGTGTGTGTGTGTGTGTGTGTGTGTGTGTGTGTGTGTGACTTCAACCAATAAGTGGTACACAGTGGCAGGGGTGGTATTGAGTACTGTTGTTGTTGTGTTCTGTTGTTGTTGTTTTAGTTGTCTTACGTGGATTTGGATCAGCCGCTCTTCCAGCCTTACCCATCTGAGCTGGTCCTCCAGAACTTCACTCCTGCACGGACCTACGTGTTACCTCTGCGGCTCGACAACAGAGACAAGGTGTATGTCTTTGTGTGTGTGTGTGTTTGAGGGTTGACTACGTAAATACGTCACAACAACACGGCTGATGCTGCGTGATCATTTGGTGAAGATTAGCTGTGAACGACAGAAACAGTTCAACTTTCACACAGCTTTGAGCCACAGAAGAAGAACAAAGTTTACTGTATGCTTGTGTGTGTGTGTGTGTGTGTGTGTGTGTGTGTGTGTGTGTGTGTGTGTGTGTGTGTGTGGGTCGTGGAGTGTGGCTTGTGTGTATGGGGTGCAACATGATTGGAAAAGATCCTTGGGGATTGGAGGAGATTTATCACTACAATTTGTACAAGACACCATCCAGTAATAATGGATAAATCACCATGTGTGTGTGTGTGTGTGTGTGTGTGTGTCGGTGCATGCGTGTGTGTGTGTACCTGGTCATGTATTTGTGTGGGGTTTCCCGTTCCAATTTTTCTTTTGGGTCAAGGTCTCACGCCATGTGAAGCTGGAGCACCAGGAGTCCGAGTACTTCCATGTGGTCCAAGAGGAAGCTGGGAGGAGTGTTGCACCAGGACTGTCTGTTGCCTTCACTGTCTCCTTCACCCCGCAGGAGAACAAGGTACTGGAGGGATGATGTATCGTAGGTCATCTGCATTTAAGAGGCGGGTGAGATTTACACCACATGATTAGATGGAGTTGTAATTAGACCTGTAGGGGAGCAGAGGATGGGGTGTGGAGGAAATACTCTCATCAAGCGCTCCTTCTATGGCAAAATACATGGATTTAATGCATAATATGGCAATTAATGACAGCTGATTAGATTAAAATGGATGTGCGTAGTTTGCATGCATAACCTGTGCACGCATCTCTGGCATCAGCTAAATCAGAGTAAGAAGGTCAAGGGTCAGGCACGAGAGTTTAGCCTGGCTAGAGCTGAGACATCAGGATGAGGCCAATGCCTGCCCCGGGTTTGGTTGCCATGACATTTGGCACCGTCATTCATGGTCCCCAAAGATGAACCCCGGTGACTTTACAGTAATGATCACCCTCAATACTGCTGTGGGGTAATTAAAAAATCCCGGTCCAATGGTTTAGTCGCTCATCGTGTTTGTGTGTGTTTGTGTGTGTGTGTGTGTGTGTGTGTGTGTGTGTGTCTGGCTCAGAATCAACTGGCAAATTTTCTTTTGTTTCTGCCCGTATAGGACTACCACCATAGCCTGGTTTTTGTGACCGAGAGGGAGCGCTTTGAGGTCCCGGTCCGAGCCATCGGGCCACGCGCCATTCTTGACTTCCGCGACGAGTTCCTCTTACCCGTCTGTCCCGTGAAGGCCACCACGGAGAAGACTCATATGGTCTTCAACACCGGAAACAGCGCGGCCAAGTTCAAGCTCGACGTGCAGAGGTGAGAGTCGGTCCAGGGACGGCTCATGAATGCTGTGTTCATACAGATTCCATGTATGCACTGGCCAAGAACTTGAAATACAAACAAATATAAAAGTGTATTACTGTACTTGCATACATTTAATTTAGTTAGAGTAATTCCCATTACGGTTCAAAGTGTTATTGAACATTCATCCTTGGCTGTTCTAAAAATGTGAAGCCTTATCTTCTGTGGTGTTGATTGGTAATGTCCACCTGGTGAAACGCTCTTCCGTTCCGTCTCATCGCAGCCCGTTCTCAGTGACGCCCACCTGTGGGACTCTTGATGTGGGCGGGTGGATGCAGGTGACTGTGGACTTCAACCCCCTGACAGTGGGAGTCTACAGCCAAGAGATGATTCTGCACTACCACACTGGTGAGGAAATACAAACATCACAACGTCCACACCAATAACGAACAGGAAATGAGCCGAGCAGCCGACAAAGCCAGGGTCAGTACGGCGCCTCAGCACATCTGTTACAGCGTGGCTCGCACACGCCCGCACCCACACACACTAACACACACACACACACGTACGCAGATGGATGGAAGCAGATTTCTCCCGCAAAAAAGTCTTGCATAATGAGCAGTGTCAAATGAAATGGAACTAAAAGGATGAACGTGTTTACTATAACCACTGAGGTAAACACCATAATGAGATTCTCCCATCCTGCAGCAACGGTGACCCTGAAGCAGAACGACACACACACACACACACACACACACCCACATACATACAAAACAACGTGGTGGTTATTGTAGTTTCCTTAGTCTAACTCAGGCAGACCGGCATTCACTTTAGTCGGATGAGAAGCCACTTTGTTTCACTCTGTACTTTCAATATTACTGTGTGTGTGTGTGTGTGTGTGTGTTGTTGTGTCTTCGTCACACACGCAGCCCTCGTAGGTCCTCATATCCGTAGCAGCCCGGCACAAATAGATTTCCCAGAGCGGGTCCAATTAACTGCACATCGTCTCTTTTTTAATCTTTTTATTTTCCCGCATCGTAAAGAGTCGGATTCGAGCATTTGGTCATGCCGGCTCCACCTTTTTGCAAATGACTATTTAAAACTTGATTATTTGCAGGAACAGGTGACTCGCTCTGCTTATACGCCAGTGGGACTGGCAGTTCGGGTATCTCTAGTATTTGGCAGTAGTCCATGGAAACAACTCACAATTTCTTTCTTTTATATGTGTGAAAAAAAATGTAAACAAATAACTTGACCAAACTGCTTTTCGCTTATTAGAATACGTCTATTTAGTTTGTTCTGCCGTCGGGACTCGCCTCAATGAGTCATTTATCCTCTAGTTATTTTTATTATTACAAGTGTTTCATTTCATGTGGATAAAACTCTTCTGTGCCTCCCAACCGCGTGATCTTTATGATAAATCTGCTCATGTCTAATAATCCATCAGAGTGGTGTTGCAGGATTCCTGCAGGTTGCTGCATGCACTTGTACTGTAGCTTTACACGCGCCGGTCTCACGGTATTTTAGGGCGTCCTCGGTTTGCCTGCACAATTAGCCAGACTCCTTGACATCAAAGGCAAACAAAGCTTTTTGACGCACAAGGGGATCAATTAGAGGTGAAGGGAGAAAGCCGCTGAAAAACATCGGCGTATTAACCGAGGCTTTCTCCAGCTCGCCGATTTCAAACACTTTAAAAGGAAGTCAGGATTATCACTTTGCAATCATTTAATGTTGCAAAAAGTAAAGTTTCAATGCAAAATCCTCAGTTTAGTGTAACTTAGCAAACTCAAACAAAATGTCCCTGCGCTGTCCGTCATGATGGGATCAGTTCGTCTCACGTTTCATGAGCGCTCCCTGCTCAGCATCGCTGGCTGAAAATAGCAAACGTGACGGGACGCTTCAATCAGAAACAAATCAGCTTTACGCCGGACCCGAGCCGGCCGCATCAGAGTCTCCTCTCAAGCTAATTTAAGCTGCACAGCACCAAGTAGAATAATCCCATCATTCCCATGATGCTAAACAAAGACTGTCGAACAGCTTTCTGTCTTTCACCCTCGTTAGCTATGCATCACCTGGTGGTTATTCCACGCTGCTCTACACACATGTGTGTATATGAGTCTGTATGTGTGTGTGTGTGTGTGTGTGTGTGTGTGTGTGTGTGTGTGTGTGTGTGTGTGTGTGTGTGTGCGTAGGAAAGAGGAAGAACATCACAATTATGCTGACACGGATCCGCTATCAGAAGTGTGAAGTCATGAAACAAAAGTCAGCGTGTGAAAAATACAAAATGATAATAATAATATCGTTGAAGGCCTGTACAGTTTGAGTTCATGGTGTAAACATTGTCCATCCCCAGAGCAGAGAGAGACCCTCATCAAATATACGGTTATTACATTTTAATGATCATTGTTTTCTTTTTTTTTCTTTTTCGGTGTGTGAACTGTCAGTGTTATTATTTGTAAATGTCTGAACTCGTGTACCTTTAAGGCGCTGAGGTGCTGCAGGTCTGCTGAAGGGGTGGGAGCTAACGGCGCTCTGCAGCATTACGCTTGTATAAGAGCAGCCGAGGTCCGGAGCACCGCGTCACGGCCCATCATTTCTAATTTAGCACCTTTCTGCCTCTCGCTCATCTATGTTTCAGGTTCAGCATGCTGCAGGAAAAAAAGGCTTCACTCCTGAGGGGACCGTCAGACTTTAGTCATGTGTGTGTGTGTGTGTGTGTGTGTGTCGTGGTGCGTCTTTGTTTCCCCCAATGTCGGTTAAGAGCAAGTGCTCAACATGGGGTGTGTTCAAAAACCCTTGTTCCAACTTAGGAATGAGCAGAGAGTCTGTGCTGCTCCAGTGACCTCCCTCCCTCCATCACATACACACACACACACGCACACACGCACACACACGCACACACACACCTCTCCTCCGTCAATGCCGCTGATTGAAATGAAAAGACGGACAGCTCTAAGGGAGCACTGGGGCATCTGCTTTGACAGGCCTCCAGCACCGAGGGGACTTCAGCACTGCAGCCTTTTACAAAACACACACACACTCACACACACACGGACACGCCCCCCCCCCCCCCCCCCCCCCCCACACGCACACACACAGCAAGCAGCTGTGCATCAACACACACACACTCTCAAAAGAACAAGCATTTGCAGAGCTGCCGTTTGTGCCGTAATCAAAGGTAGCCGAGGGGAAGTTCCCTCGCAGTGGAGAACGAGAAATTATGGGAAGAGAAAGCGAGCGAGGTGGTGGTGTGTGTGTGTGTGTGTGTGTGTGTGTGGGGGGGGGGGGCAGCTATGATGAAAGCTTAGCAATAAGCTGCAGCTCTCCCTGCCTGTCAACTGCTGTCATAGCATCCGGATGCTGGGCGATAATTGCTTTTTCTCTCTGTACTCTCCCAATTCCTCTTTCTCTCTCCCTCATTTCCTTCTATCACTCATCCCCCGTCCTCTGTGTTGTCTTTCCTCTCTCTCTCTCTCTCTCTCTCTCTCCCTCCATCTGATGGTATCTCGCCTCTCTCGCAGAGTGAAAGCAAAGACTCGTGTGCCAGGCTTTTCCCTCTGTTTTTTGTTGTTTTCTTTGCATTCCCTGCTCCTGCCTCTAGGCGCTGTACATGATGGAAATCTCCGTGATGATTGGATTGTTGGAGCGAGCGCTGCTTTAATTTGAATATGTGTATTTACTGCCGGGGCTCGTCTAGTCATTGCCACCAGTCTACGCTCTTCACAGTCTGTTTTTTGTTCAACCAGGACTGGGGTCGATTTGTTATTGATGCATCTGAAAGCTACACAAGTCACACTGGGAGAGTTTGACTTCCACCAAGGCGTTAATTAGGTATCTCAGCTCCCAATTAGGAATCACGTCTCAAGCTCAGGCAGCGATGGATTAGAAGCTCTCCTCCGATGCTGATAGATCTCCCAGAAAAGAGGCCGTACTTGGGTTGAACTTTGTTAACAAAAGAGTCCTTGATCTAAACTCTGAGCAAATGATGCCCCCCCCCCACACACACACACACACACACACACACACTTGGACTTCCTGAATTAGGATAAGCAAGGGCTAGTGCCGCTGGTATCTGTGAGGGGAGAATCCCCCCCTGGTGGTGAAGAAGGGTGTTGCTGTAACCTGGTGATGATGATGATGATGATGATGATGATGATGATGATGATGATGATGATGATGATGATGATGATGATGATGATGATGATGATGATGATGATGAAGAGCAGGACTGATGCTGACTGTCTGTTGGTGTTGAAATGACAACTCACAGCAGCAGAGAGTAGAACCTATTTCAAAGCGATGTGGTTGGCTTACAGAGTCTGTGCAGAATCTGATTGGTTTGTGTAACGTACACGCCCCCAAACAGCTGATGGATTAATCGCTGGGAGAATTAGTGACTGTTCTTCCTTGCTGAGCTTCATCTAAACAATCCTCTCGTTGTGTCTTTGTAGAAAATATGAAACTAACGTTGCATGTTGATGAACGGCAGAAGGCAGATTTAACTGTTCAGGGATTTAACAGTTCCCGGCGGGCCATACTTGTTTTACAGTTATTCTGCTTTTATGTGTCCCGTGTGAGAGACAAAGAGCTGGCTGGCATCAGGAGTCACAGGTGGATTATTTTCACCCCAAAACACGAATCACACAACAGTCTGCGTGGTTGTTTGGGCGAGAGACGAGCTCTGGAAGGCTCAGCGATCACAATGAAATGAAGCGGCCATTGGATCCGATGAGTTGCGCAATGAGAAAATCCCCCGATGTCACTTTGATCTCATTTTTCATTCATGCTAGAGAAAGGATTTAACACGGACAATGAAACACGAGGAGGGTTCACAGGACTCAGAATGCAGACGCCCCCTTGTGTGAAAGACTTCCCTTTAACTTGCTGGAAGTGTAACCTTGTTTGAGAAATATAACCTCTGCAGGTATACAAATATAAATAGTCTGAGGATTATCGTCCGTCTAAGGTGCCAGTCAATACGATTTGAATGTAAACAAAGATTTCACTTCATTTGCATAAGTCTTTGTTCTCGGCGGCTTCATACAAAACCTTGTTTTGCTTATTGTTTTTGTTGCTGCTCGCTGCTGGACGTGTGCTCCTGGTCACCACCACGGACATCCATCAGATGTCCTGTTGTTGTTGTTGTTGTTGTTGTTGTTGTTGTTGTTGTGGATTCAGTGGGCGGCTTCAGTTCACTGAAGACGTGGTAGCTTTACAGTAAGATTTAACAAAAGCGATGATGTTATTGAAAAAGAAAAAGTCCAGTGAAGCGGCTGTAGTGTTGCTTTTATCTGGTGTTTTTTTCTGAGGCGGCAACTCGAGGTCAGAAACGTCCACACCTGAGAGCAGGAGCTGGATACAGGCGAGGTCACTTGTTGTATTTGTTTAGTGATATAAACATAAAACAAGTACAAAATGTCAGACATAAACATAAACATATATATATATATATATATATATATATATATATATATACACACATATACATACACCTACACCCATACATACATTTATATATATATATATATATATATATATATATATATATATATATATATATACATACATATATACATATACACACGCACACATACACACATACCCTCCCCCCAAAAAAAACAACAACAATAAAAGAAAACAAATAAAGGTTATAGATACAGTCGTGTAATAGATTCAGACTTTCATCCCCTGAGCTCGTGATTTATTTTGGGTTGAGCGATGCACGGCAGCAAAATGAGCGAAAAGGTGACGATCGGCTCGGTAAAATATTTATGAAACAAAGTCACCAGGGATCCGTTAGCCTGGAACAACGAGACAGCTGCTGTCCAGACAGTCCACACATCCTTTAGGTCCAGTTGAGTCACGTCACAGTGGCTCCCTGCACGCGTCGGTTGGGGAGGTACGCAAGACGTCGGTTCCTGCCCAGTAGTTTTTAAAGTACTTTTTAAGTCTTACAAACTTAAAAAGAATGACCTAAGAATGGCCTAATATGACCTAATAATGGATGTGGCTCAGAGGTCGTCATCAGGGCGGCTTCGATCCCTGTTCCCCCAGGCGATGCCGACGTGTCCTTGGGAACGACCCGTAACCCCAAATTGCTGCCAAAGAAAGTCCAAATCGCCAACGGTGCGTGAACGTGTGTGTGTGAGTGTGTTGGTTCCTGATGGGCGGGCTGGATTAGCCGCTGCCATCCGTGTATGAACGTGTGTGGATGATGAGGAGTAGTGTTAAAGCGCTTTACTAGAGAGGAGCAATAGGAATGCAACTTCACCGACCACTGACCACGACTAATGCCACTGGGCGGCCATTGTGGATTGTTTCCATTTATTTAGGAACTGATGAAGAATGGGGAATAAAGCCTGATCCAGCGGCTCAGTGGATGGCTGCTAATGTTGTCGGCGAGGGCTTCAACCTTTCGGTTGGAGAACAGTTTTTTAGTTTAATCTCCTTTTGTTAAGATGACCTGGTTTAAAAGTTAGTTTTCTTCCCTTGCGGTAAGAACTTGAGATGTGCTTTTCCAGGGTTTGCTGTTGGCGTTGATCTTCACCACCGAGTCAGGAATATCAGAGAAATCCTCACAGTATGATGAGAGCTGACGGCGTGTGAGATACTGTAAATGATGTACATCTTTTCTGGGTACTTGTTTTTTTGGCATTAGTTGTCATTTTGCTGTCTGTCCTCAGAGACTATTCACATATGTTAATAACAGTCGGCCAAGCAACTTCACTACATCAAGACTGGTTTTCTGGATGGTTGAAATATACAAGGATATATTTGTTTGTACTGAAAGGTACTCAACTGTAAAAAAAGAAAGAAAATCCTTCTTTATTGGCCTTCATCCCACGACTCATGTGACCCACTTGACCAACAATTAAACGTCGATAATCAGAAGTATTACAAACACTCCTCCGTGTCTCCTGCCCAGGTGAAGATGTGAGCATCGGACTGTCTGGAACCTGTGAGGAGCTGGAGGTCCGCCTTCAGGCCGACTCGGTCCGGCTGAGCAGGACCTACATCTCCTTGGCCAGCGCCTGCAGCGTGTCCCTCAGCTACCAGAGTGGTATCCCCCTGAAGTACTACTGGACCACGTGGCCCAGCCTGCAGGAGGAGGCCCTGAGTTGTTTGAGGTACGTGTGCACACAAATACTTTTAGACAGACAAAAAAGAAAGTGGCTTTTGGATCGAATGTATACCCCCCCCCCCCTCCCCCCTTTTTATTTGCGTCATGTGTTGCCTGAAATATCTTAAATGTCCCTTTCTTTATGCCTGCGACCCTTTGTCCTTCTCTCTGCCTCTCCCCGCCCCCCCCCTCTTTTCTCTCTGTTGTTTTCCCCCCTCCGCCTCCCTTTCCTCCCTCTCTCCAGGGAGACCTCGGTGCCCCTGCCCAAGGAGCTGGAGGGTGAGCGTGAGCGGCTGCTGGTTCAGTGTGAGTCCGACCCCACGGCGGTCCACCGCCTCCCGCTGCTGTCCAGAGCGCTGCAGCAGCGCCGGAGCGAGGCGCTGAGGGATTACCGGCTGGTGCTCTCCCACAGCTGCACCACGGTGGAACCAGCGGTGTGTTGTCTGCTGCGCTTCCTTTGCACACACAGTTCCCCTCTCTGTTGAGACGGGATCGCATGCGGGGGACAACCTCTGTGTCAGAATATCCTCATATTTAATTAACGCTTAGGGGGTCATCGTCGCTCCATGCAGGGTTCCAGTCGCTTGTCCAAGAGTTCTTATGTTAAAAAGACACTCATCGCTACACGCTTTGCCAAAGGATCGCATTTTAGAGATTATATTTGTTGCAACAGGTTACGTTTCAACTCTGAACATGTTTGTGTTTATAAGATTTATATTGTTCTATTGTTTTATTGAGTCAAATTCCTCGCGCGTCCAACGTAATTCTGATTCTGATTCAGGATCAGGTCACGGGGGTCGGGCCCTTTCTGCTTAGGGACCTTCAGGTGGCCTGACATGTTCTGACACCGCCCCTCCGCCAGTGTCTCCTCCTCCGCTCATGTCATCCAGGGAGGGAGGAGACAGACGGGCGGAGAGAGAGAGAGAGAGAGAGAGAGAGAGAGAGAGAGAGAGAGAGAGAGCAGTCTGTAGGCCAATCCCAGCACAAACTTTGAGAGGTTATTTAAGAGAAACACATCCGTCTAGATGTGTACAAACACACACACACACACACACACACATGTATTAATACGCTGTCAGACAGTTTTTGTGTCTGTGTAGATTCTCCATAAAAAATGTATGAATGAATGAAAATGAATCACCAGCATTCCCTCCTGTTAAGATGGAATATCATCTGCTCTTCTGAAATGAGTGTCGCTATGATATTGACAGCAGAGGTTCATCGTATAAAATAAACACATTGTTTACCGCACTGAAATGAATGCCGTTAAACTTCCATTAAAAGAAAACGTCTCCCCTTCCCACCGTGGCTGCCCCTAAAATAAACGGTCCCCAAAACCAATCAATTTGTTTTCCGCTGTGAGAGAATATGCATGAGCAGCGTGTGCATGTTTGCTTAATCGCCTTGGAAACATGACTGATGAATGACTGATTATTTGTCTTTTGTCCGTCTCTCTTTGGCTCAGGACGGTGAAATATGGCCCAAGACCTCAGGACAGTTCCAGATCGTCTTCACGCCCGAGGAGGCAAAGCTGTACCAACAAACTATATATTGTGACATCACAGGTTAGTGCCAAGCTGGGGAACACAACGCTCCTTCAGGCTTCACACCGCAAAGCACAGCAATGTGTGTATACTAGCAACAATCAAACAATGTCGAGAGACCTCAAACGGTGTATACACACACGTCACGACTTTCAGAGATTATCTTTCCAATGTTAAAATGAAGTTTTATTGTTTTACTTTAATGTTGCCTTTGAATAATGGTGGCATTTGGTATAAAAGAATGACTACCCGACTGCCGTCGGGTTAAAGGTCAATTTGTATTCCGGCTTCTATTTACAACCATTTTATAGCAACACACACACACACACACACACACATACACACACGCACACACACACAAGCATACAGTAAACCAATAGCCTCTTTTGTTTGTTCTTGAACGTTTTGGAAGCCATTGCTCTAACGACAGTACACATGCTGTAAAGCAATAGCTTCTGCTTTCTCATAAAAGAGTCTCCGTCCCTCGGTGGGTCGGTTCAACCAAAGGTCAGATGGACAAGGCCGGGCCGTGTCCGTCTGCTGGGGTTATTGTCTGAGAACAGCGAGATCTCCTTTGAGTTTTGCCTCCTCCTTCAGGGTGTGACACCCACAACCAAACTGGGCTGAAGCGCCACAAACGAACCCCTAAATCAGGCTAAAGGCCGCAACCCGCCGGGTGACTTATTGCGACTTCATCTCATTTTCCTACGAGACAATGAAGTCACGAGGCCTCGCTATACGCATCTCAAACCCCGGTTGAACAGGTTTTTGGATTCTTTGCATAAGGCCGTCACGTGCGTCTTCTGAGCCGGAGGCCAGATTTACATGAATTTCCATGTTTTCTGAGGCAGTTGGCGGCCTCACCATTCTAGGTAAATGACAGGCCAACCGTGATCCCTCAGTTTGCAAGGAGCTCCAGGAGCTTCCTCAGCAGAGCGGCAGGAGAGAACTCGAATGACCTTTCATTTGTTCACAGTGACCGAGACGTAGAAAGAAACTGCTGCAAAGTATTCATTTTTTGTATTTGAATCTGTCCGATTTAGCACTTTAAACAGAGTGAACTCAATAGGATTCCGACATCTATATATTTTTTATTTCTCTGTCTTTTAACTGTGTTGTGAATCTCTCCCCGTCTGTGTCTGTGCACGCAGGCCGTGAAGCTCGGTTACCCCTCACGATAACGGCCGAGGGCCTGGGCCCTCACCTTCATCTCAGCTACACATGCTATGACATGCGGAACGTGGTCGTTGGCGACGGAGTCTTTTATGAAGTGAGAACGGTTGAGGCAAAGTGAACGCTGTGTCATGTATGTCGTATATCCCCAAGGCTGGCGTAAGGCGTACTCTCTCTGCCTTTCTAGTGAGTCTCTTCATTTAGTTCAAGCAAAAAAAATGTGCTAATGCCGAGCCAGGTCAACTCTACAGAGGCTGAATGCCTTTATTATACAGTCTCTGTCAATATGTTTTTCAGTAGCCGAGTAGATGAACAATCTACTGAAGTCACATCTGCACCGTCCTCATTGAGTGTCTGTTCTTATAAATGAGACTAATAATAACTGTCGGTTCAAAGCACATGAACGGTTAATACAATTTCCACCATGAAAACAGCTCATTAACTCCTAAATCTCCTTTGAGTGTTGTAATATGTTACAATTAGGCTCTCAGAGCACTGTTATTGTTCTATTAAAGCTAAGCTAATTTGCATAAAACGCAGCACATACTCATTACGTGATTATTGACGGTGGGGCTCATACAATAAAATAAAAAAACTATTAGGAAAAAAAACTAAATGATCATCAATTTCCTTGTTTTACCTTCCATAAAACCTGGGTGTTCAATTAGTGGATCCTTCTTTTTGTCCAGGTGGATCTTGAGAACCGCGGGCTGATTGATGCCCCGTTCAGGCTGTCGGGCCCTGACACCCCCTACGGCCGCTGTTTCTCCTTCAGTCCCCAGGAAGGCGTCGTTCCCTCGGGGGACTTCCAGATCGTCAAATTCATCCTCAAAAGTCACGTCTTGGGAACTTTCTCCGAGGACCTGCTGCTCACTGTCGCAGGACAGCCGGAGCCACTCATTGTGACTTTCAAGTGAAGATACAGAGCGACATTCGGATTCATCCAAACAAATGTAATTACTCAGCCCCGAGGTTTCTCACAACGTCGTGTTTTTGTCTTCTGTTTTTTCAGGGGTCGTGTCGTTGTTCCCACATTCCACTTCGATGTTCCAGAGCTCAACTTTGGAGATGTGGCCTTTGGTGAGTTCATCTTTTTCCATTTCTACATGAGATGCATTATACTCCAGAGAATCTCAACATTCACTTCCTCTGTATGCTCCCGTCTTTGTTGTCTGTCTCTCGGCGCAGGTTTCCCACAGACGTTGATTTTTAACCTCATCAACTCCTCCTATGTGCCAATTGCCTTTGCCCTGCGTGTCCCGGGTGACGGGTTGGGGTCTCCCAGCATCACTAGTGACAAACAGGTGTCCCAGGTGTCCGGAAACAATTGGGGAGGCGGTGCTGCCGGAGACCTTCATGCTCGGCCTGTGGAGTTCACCATCACGCCGGCTGTGGGCTCCGTGCAGGCCTTGACAGATGTCACCATTAAGGTAGAGGTCAATTAACAAATGGAAGGGAAACAATTATTTTGCTCTCCTAGCAACACAGACGAATTACAGGTGTGTGTGTGCCCAAACTGCTCAGTATGTTTACGTCTGCTAGGCCATGTGACATTACCCTCTGCCTGGCACACAAAGCAGTAGTTTCCAATAAAAAATAGACTTTTCTGTTTTACATATTTTATATTGATGACACAACGTGTTCATTATTGAGCTTTTGAGCTGCTAGAAGGTAGATTTTGGTACTTTTGTCCGAGCAAGCAGTTCCCCCCCATTTTCAGTTTTGCTGGAAGCTAAGAGATTGATCTCCTGGCTTCATATTTAGTACATATATATATCTATATATATAGATATATATAGATATATATAGATATATATCTATATATATAAAGACATGTGAGTGGTACCGATCTTCCCAAAATGTCAAACTGCTTCGTTCATGGGTAAAATCTGAAAGGAAAAATTCAATTTTTGTTTTCTATTTGTCATTCATCTAACTTTCTTAAAATGACTTGAGAGGATTAAGTTGTGCAGCGGTGCATGTGTCTCACAGTCTGTGCTCACCCTATGCGCTTTTATTTTTATAATGCATACAGGTGGAGCTGTGCTCCAACACAGTCAAGAGATACAGGCTGGCGCTGGTGGTGGATGTTGAAGGTGTCGGAGAGGAGATCATGACTCTGCCCATCAGTGCCAGGTCAGACACATGAACACACACATACTCATACATCTATTATAATTATAATTGCTTTGATAATTATAGCCTACTCATAACTTGGGATGTGATATAAATGGCTAACATACCGTTAGTTTGACTGATAAGAGAACATTTAAAGATTTGAGATGTATTTATTGGGTCTCCTTTTATAAAGTATTTAATATGTGTACATGTTTTTGAAAAATACATTTATACATTTATTTTTTTGATAATCAAGTTTTATTGCATTGGCTAACAAGGTGTTGCGGAAATGGCAGTAAAATAAGTTCAAGAATGTTAATTGATTTTTCATTCCACATTTTTCTTTTCGCTTATAGACGAGGCCCTTTGTGAATTGGGCCGCAATAATTTGTCATCTTTTTTTAAATTGGGTCCACAACAAAAGTTCTTCTCAGGTTTGAGGTTCTGTTACGTAACACAAATCGCAGCTAAACAGATTATTATGTCAGTTGTCCTTTACTTGTGTTCCTCTTCTGCCACAACACCGTTTGATCTGATCCTTTATGAAAAGATACTTCGTAAAAATGTATGAATGAATGAAAGTGAATCACCACCGCCTTACCCTCCTAGTAAAACGGAATATCATCTGCTCTCCTAAAACGATGCTCATTGACAGCAGAGCTTCCTCTTTTCCCTGAAGGCAACGAGCCTTTCTTTCCTGGCAGTAACCTCGCTGAGCCTCCTTTGCATAATAATAATAATATGAATGTCACCTGCTCCTTCACTCAGAATAGGGCCATGGCAAATCAGATCTCCTCACAACAATCACTGTAATTGTATATATATGAATCTGTTCTAATTAATGAACTGCAGTTTTGGCACGATGTAATGCAATCGCTTGTGTTGTGAGATCAGGCCTCTTTCTCCTCGTGAGGCGGCTGAATACCCTTTTCGATCATGAAATAATGCAATTACTGTTGTGAATCATAGTAAGCCTCAGACTGTTCCCCCACTGATCCCTCTGCGTGTTTCTCTCTGTTAATAGGTGCGTTGTTCCTGATGTTGTGGTGGAGACTCCGGTGTTGGACCTCCGAAGTTGTTACCTGGGTCGGCCCTGCGAGCAGCGGGTGCGGCTCACCAACACCAGCGCTCTGCCGGCCTGCTACGGCACGCTTGACCAGGTACACTAGATCTCTGTAATACATTATTTATTTTACTCATAAAACAGGGAAGTGAACAAACACAAAACCCGTCGTGCTGACATGCGCATATTTAAGACTGAGGGTTCAATACATAACTATTTCTGTGGATGAGCGGCATGATAAAAATAAACAACTAAACTACAATGGGCACTCGGTAGAGCGCATACCTTCGCATATCACAAGATTGAATTATGAACAATTTGGCACTAGTTTCACGCAAATCGGATGCCAATTAACCGAGATATCGTAAATTTACGTTTTTCACCTTTTCGTGACTTTGACCTTGACCTTTGACCCAATCACTCCCAAAAACTAATCGATTGTTCCTTGGGTCATGACCAATCATCCCACCAAGTTTCATAACAATCGGCTCAGTTTTGTCTGATTTAGACGAATAACTGACGGACGGACGGACATATTCATAAACGCTGGCGAAAACATTACCTTCTGCATTTTCAATGCGAAGGTAAAAAGAACAGAATGTTCAGAGGTTTTGACTTCAATCCCTCACAATGGCGGAGTGTGTTTAGGAAGGAGTCTGAACAGGAGGAATAATTACAGCGAGATAAATCTTCAGTCTTCCAATGCACACCGCAGTCCAAAAAACATTATTTTCAAAAATGTTAAACCTGCACAGCCAGAAGAGGTCCTTGAACATTCATGAATGAGCCACCAAATCTATTAGACTGATGGGTCCAGTAGTTTTCAAGATTAGTCGTGTAAATACACACACACACACACACACACACACACACACACACACACACACACACAACCTAAATCATTATCTCCTCACTGGCTTTCAACTGGCAGAGATTAAAAATATTGCGAAACCATCCATTAGCAGGGACTTCCTGGAGTGGTAAACTAAGTTAACGGTCTCCTGGTTCCAGCCTCATATTTAACGTTCGGGCATAAGAGTGTTTTTCAGTTTTCAATTCTGTTTATTTTATACATAAAAAAATGCTAACTAACTCACTCTCTGTGAGGAAGCGAGTGAACACATTTCTTAACATTTATATGAACTGCTGCTTTAATAAATGCAATTTAAAGTCACTATCATGGAACATTGAGACTTGAGTCTCAATGAGGGACTTGAGGGGACAATGAACGACCTCCAGGCTCATACATCTCATTGCCTTTAGGCTATCGATACAATAGAGGTTGAGTATATGCTTGCATTAAAAAAACTAATTTCTGTCTGTGTCACCTTCTTCAGGAATACGAGGAGAGTCCGTCACTGCTTGTCAGCACCTCCTCACCGAGAGGATTGATTCCTCCTCACAGTTCAGAAGAGCTCCCCGTGTCTCTGCTGCCGAAGGCCGTCGGGTGGCAGCAGCTCGCTCTCCGCGTTGCCGTGTTCGGCAGCGTGCAGCCGCCCCTGGTCCGTGGAAGTCTCTTCTGGAAATTGCTCCGTTAATTCTGTTTCTGTAATCTGCCTCTGCTTGGTTTCCAGGAGGCCGTCTTGTCCTGCAACGTGCAGGGGCCTGTCGTTTTTGTTCAGAGCGCACAGATGGACTTTGGCGAGATCCCGGTTCTGACGGACGTCACCAGAGCCCTGCACCTGTCCAACCAGTCTCCTATCCCGGCCCACTTCACTGCCAGCATGGTACAGACACAGACACACAGACACACAAGATGTATGAAACCAAATTACATTACATTACATGTCATTTAGCAGACGCTTTTATCCAAAGCGACTTACAATAAGTGCATTTCAACCTAGAGTGCAAACTAAGAACAACAAGAATACAGAAAGTAACATTTCCTCAACATAGTCAAACTACAAAAGTACCATAATAAGAATCATTTAAGTGCTACTAAAGTGCAAATCTGTGTTTTAATCCAGATATAGTCGGAAAAGGTGCGTTTTCAATAGAGCACTTAGGACATTAAAATAGAGATAATCAAGGTAACAGTAATCAAATGGTTTTAGCGGTGGATTGAACACCGCCCCACTCAGTGGCTAGATTCCTACTTCAAACCGTGTTTGTGTCTTCCACTTCTCTTGTGACTATTTGATTCTCCGTCTAATTTGATGTGTAGTTAACAGTGATTTTACCTCAGAGTGCGCTCATGAACCAGCCAGACCGTGACATCTTCTCAGTTCAGAGTGAATGACTGAAATAGTTTGAATGTCGGTCATCTTGTACTGTCTTGTTCTTTCTGGAGTTTGCAATAGATAGGATTTGGTTTAATCTAGTAACGGATAACCCCTCGGCTCATTCCTCGATTAGCACCAGAGGACACGATGAAGGTACCGAGGTTCTTTTTTTTCCACGTTCACTGTTTCACAAATGCGTCTGGAGAACTCTATGGTGGCCTCCAGGTATCGTAAACAAACACAAATGACTCACATAGAACTGTTTGGATCGCCCGTCTTGGCCTTTACTGTGCAACCCGCCCCCTATGTAGATATGAGACATTTAGATTTCTACAGACTTTTGTCTTGTTGTTCTTCCTGCATCCAACGGCTTCATTTGATGTTCCAGTGACGGGTTGGATGTGAGGAAGCCAGATGCCGAAGTTGGCATCGGCTGTGCAAGAGAAAAATGGCGTGCAGGGATGTCCGAATGTCGGCAACTTGCGTGCAATGCATCCTGGTACAATTAGATACTGTCGGCTCGGCTCCACCAGCTGATCACATCTATTGTTCCAATTGATCACATTTACTCTCTCAGCACAGATTGTTCATCCACATAGAAGCTGATGAATTTTCCCTTTAAGATTGAATCATTTCTGTTCATTGCGGTTCATCATAACCAACGCTTCACTCGCTTTGGGTATCCACCGGGAACACACTTGGAGTTGTGACTCGATACTTCCTGCAGTTGTGTGACCCTATCCTCTCCTCTGAGGCAGTGTTGAGGAAGGGAGAGCCCCCCCCCCCCCCCTCCCCGTCCCCACCCTCTCAAGATTCAATCAATGCGACTTCTCCTTGAATTACATTACATCTCGCTCAAATAGGCTGGTTGAGAGTCACACGTATAGAAGCGATGACTGAAGATTGCGGGGAATATTCCAGAAGGGATCCACGCCGGCTTGTCATCCAAGTGACCATCCGTGAAAAATGAACCGCGACGCCGACCTTTATCCAACCTTTTATTGATTATTCTCTGCGGTCTTGTCAGTTTTCGAAGCACCTCGCAGCAGATAAGAGGGAAGAAAACTACTTTACCGTACAGTGTGAAGGATATCTTGACAAGCCAGCGTGCAACGGGAAGAACCGCTTTCAAGCCGAGCGTGGAATAGCGAACTCTTCATCTCCAATGGAAACACATTTGTTCTCTACGGTCTTTTCTGTTGATACAAACAGATACACACCTCGAAATAGAGACTGCATAACAATACGTATACACGTGATGTGCACAATCAATACCGTACGCACGTTGTTTTGCACTCTGTTACAAAAGGGATCGGTTGGAAAATTCCGACGTTATTTTTCTAAATCTGTCTTCGTGCTGGCAGCCGTAAACATGAGCTACGAGATATTCCAGTTACATTGTATTGATTTAGTCGCGCCGTATGAAGTTTGTCAGGTAGTCGTCACTCCAGCGCGCCACACTGGTCCAGGTCCTACTACCCCCCCCCCCCCCCCCCCCCACGACTCCCCGCCGCATTCAAGAGCAATCGATGCTAATCAATCTGTGGATGCGGCAGGTTTGATGTGATTATTGAGATTCCAGTCATCTCGCTCCTCTCTCCGGGGAGTCGACCTCGCTGCTCTTTACTCCTCGTCTGACTCGGCCCACCCTCCACCGCCATCACCCTCGTATCGACCCACGCCCAGTTCGCTTTCATCGGCTCCCTTACCCCATCACACCGATGCTGAGAAAGTGATTCCTAAAGTCACTCTCTGGCCAAATGTTGCCTGTGTCTTCTCCCCCCCCGATTCTTTTCTCCAAGGAAGTATCTTCGAACGGAGACGTCAAACGGAGGCTTCATATTTCATTCGTCCAATATTTTGTTTACTACGGTCTCTGCTCCGGGCGACACTGAACACGGCAACGTCGATGAAGATCTTCTCCTCCTCCGATGAACTATGCGCCGCGTTCTCCCGTCGCCGTTGGAAGTCGCCCGGGCTTCACTGCGTCTTTGCTCATTCTCAACGTCCCAATTAAAAGTGGATGCTGCAGCCGTTCATCATCACAGTTGCCGTGCGGAACATTGATTGTCATCCCGACCACCGCTCGGTCGCACAGGGCCGTGAGCACAGCGGAGCGCTTTATTGAAGGACTGGAGATGAACACTAGATTTCATTTGTTTTCTTTTTAAGTGGGAATTTACTCATCAATCCAGGGGAATAGAACAGAGTATTGAGTGTGCAGCATTGCCCATGTCACGCTCATATCAACGAGTGTAGACATATGAGATATACTCCGTCTATACAACTCTACTCATAGTAGAGAGATAATTTGTCTCACTTATGTCAGACTGCCCTACTTACACCTCTAGGATCTAATGCTCCACAAAGATACTGATGCGATTACGTGGCAACGTGATACGCACATCTATAGAAGAACGAGACGTTTGTCATCCCTCCCATGCTGTCGGAGCAGGCGGTGCTGCTTCAGCTCCGGCCGTAGAGGGACTGTGAGCATGTTCCTGTGTTCCTGTGTCCTCAGAGCCACGCTGGGTCCTTTGGGCGAGTTGAGCCCAGCGAGGGGGAGGTGCCACCCGAGGGCCAGCTGGAGCTGAGCGTAGTGGCACACCTGAGAGACGTGCTTCACCTCCAGGCCAGGCTGGAAGTGACCATCCGGCACGGCCAAGCGCACACCGTGCTTCTGTCCGCCACAGGCACCGGCGCCACCATCGTCAGCGACAGACCTTTCGCTCCCAACCTCGACCTCGGCGCCAACTTAAGGTACAACGACAGAGGACGCGCTCAAAATGACTCAATAACAAACCGCATGGCGATTTACAACTGTAAAAACGTAGCGCTGACCTCCTGTCTTCTGTGTGTCCCGTAAGCCATTCGTTATGTGAGTACCACTTCAAGCTGACCAACCGGGGGAAGCGAACCTACCGGATGTACTGGCAGTCTGCCGGCGATCTGCCAAAAACCCGAAAAGCGTACGGCTTATCCGGCTGCTCCGTCCTGCCCCCCATCCCCGCTTCCAGTAAGAAGGGTGTCCGGAGCCGTGGGGTCAAGCCCCCCTCCAGCGGGGGCAAGCTGGTGTTCGCCCTCAGGCCTTCCCGCGTGGAGCTCGCCCCCGGCGGCTCCGTCGACATGGTGCTCTCGGGATCGTCGGACTCACCCAAGGTGAGACAAGAGGAACCAACCCGAGCTCCGGATCTCATAAGCCACTCTACATGTACGCTTAACGTGTTCTTCTCTCCACCGAGGCGGTACAGGAGCGCCTGGTGTGCAAAGGCTTTGTGGGTAACCAGGGCTGCAGCCAGCCCATCATGACCGTAGACGTCACCTGTCGCTTTGTGGCTCCCGAGCTCAGCGTCTCCTCCAGGCAGCTGACGTTCTACCTGGAGACGGTTGGTCAAGAGGTCATCTCTCCGGGATACCTTTGTTCAAAACTATATTATGACATGAGTAATTAGTTGTGTAACGTATTGATGTTTCTCTCTGTCTCTATATGTCTTACAGGTCCCAGGAGAGAGTCCACAGCCCCTCTACGAGAAGCTCATCTTGGAGAACATGCTGTCTCTCTCTCTGTCCGTGGAGCTCTCTCTCGTAGAGCCGTTCTCCCTGTGCGAGGCCTCGGGAGCCCAGAGCTCAGCTACCACTAAGGTGCACAGCTCTTACTTTTGTTTGATTTTGTTTGATTGTTATTTCATATTTCAAGAGGAGAACCCAAAGGATTTTAGTGGCACGCAGACCAACTTTGATTTCAGAGACTTCATTTCTCCTTTCCCGAAGGAAGATGTTCTATGTCAATCGGGAGAGGAGAGATAAAGTCTCTGAAATCAAAGTGGTCTTTGTCCATTTATTGCTGGCAAGGAAAAAGCACGAGAGAGCTACACAGTCTGTGGCATAAGCTTTAACATTGGAAAAGGCCGAATGCTGATTTACATATACACACCTGAGAGTTACACCCCTTTTTAAAGAAACACAACAAGAGAAATCACGTGAAGACAGTGTGGGGCTAAACTAATCTAAACCAGTTTCTGTCTTTGCAAATGAGCATATTTCTTACAAACTTATAATGTATCAATTCTTAACAAAAGTTATTGTGGTAGGATCATCGAAAACTTCCCTCTCACACACGATCTATGTTGGCCACGCAGGCCGCCTCAAGACAGAGGCCCATTGTCCTCTCTGGCCCTGCGTCACTTCTGCTCACACACACATTTTAGACATCAACCAATTTTCCATGCAATTCATGCTCTACCTTTGTAACATAAGCAATGCTGCATTTTACCCTCACAACATCTTATATTCCCAGAAAACCCTCGTCTTCATTTTTATCAGAGCTCCAACTTCCTTCCTGAGAGTGGATTTAAATATGAGATTTTTAATCCACATTTAAATGTTTTTCCAGCCCATGGCCGCTTCCTGAATGAAGCTCGAGAGGAGCAATACTTTATATAAGCCTGGGTCCCATAGCAGGATAACAATACATCTTCCATTACGCTGTGCTAAAGGGTCTCGGAAGGGTTGTGAACCTACGCTCTGGGAGTCATCCTATACATATACAGTACCTTATTGGGTCGGCTGTAGCTCATGAAGAGAGTGGTCGTTCCGCAACCTCAAGGTAGTCGGTTCGATCCCCGCTCTCCCCCGTATTGCAAGTCCTTGAGCGAGACACCCCGGGCGCTTCACTGTCGCCCACTGCTCATTAATAACTACGAATTTCCCCACTGTGGAATCAATAAAGGAAACATGTAAAGTCTGTAATCTTAACTCTTGCAAAACAAGCATGATTCCTTCAATACCGTGTTATGTTTTATGTTTGATGCCTTCCCCAGTCGGTGGTTCTAGGTGGCGGGAGGCGGGTGGAGTTGTGGGTTTGCTTCAACACAACTTTCTGCCAGGATCGGGTGTCACGAGTCGTGGATGAGGTAAGATTCTTTATGTAATGCTTTGCTTTTTTTATCCGGGCCATATTGTGACCTTCATCGCAACGCATATTTTAGAACAGATGGCAACATGAGTCCTAGGACCCCCCATTGGGTTTAAAAACGGAGTATTTTCACCTCCAAATGAAATAATCTGAAGTCAATATCTTTGATTAGGAGTTACGAGTAGTTATGCTCATTTAAAAGATCAGAAGTACATTCACGTGTTACATCTAAAAAGTACTTGATACATTGCCACAACACTTTACTTGAGTATTTTCCTTTCATGCAGTTGTTTACTTCTACTCCGTGACCTCAAGTTTTACACTTTTAACTACACACTTTTTCACATTAGAGCTTTTCAAACTTATTCTGATCAGTGATAAACATATGCCTCTCCAAATTTGGTGATTTGAATTTGATGCTTATTAAACGCTCCTTTAGGGGTTGAGAAAATGTTAAACTAGACTTAATAAACTATATATTTTTTTAAATAAGAACGCTCAACATGTAAAATGTATCGTCACGATGTTGAAATATTTGTTCTCATGTAAAGTTAACGTGTTGTTCTCACAGGACACTTCAAACGTATGGATTTCTTATAAAAAGTACCTCATCGTGGTACATTAAACTACCCGACAGTATACAATGTAGTTAAAATCTGCACTACCGTAAACAACTATGAAGTATCGGAATACTTCTTCCGCCACTGCACTTCCACTTTTGTCACATCAAAAATATTTAACAAAAACATTCAATTCAATTTAGTGTATTTTACATTGCACAATATCACAAATTATAAATCCTCCTCAGATGGCTTTACACTCTGTACACATACAACATCCCCGACCTTTGACCTTGCGTCGGATCAGGAAAAACTCCCAAGAAATAGAAAAAAAACTTTCACAGGAAGAAAGAAAAACCTCCAGGAGAACAACAGAGGAGGATCCCTGTCCAAGAGGGACAGAACATTAGACGTCATGTGTACGTCTCCTTCATTGACATATTATTCCCCCCCAGGTACTTAAGATCCACTACCTGGGACACCCGCAGGAAGACGCGGTGGGGCTGCACGCCGAGGTCCACTTCCCCAACCTCCAGCTCTCCTCCACCGCAGTGGAGTTTGGCTGCATACTCAACTTCACGAGGACTCGCCGAGACATCTCCATGACCAACTGCTCCCCGCTGCCCGTGTCCTACCACTGGGTCTTCCTGAGGGACCCGGAGCACGGTGCCGTCAGGTATGTTTAACACCGAGAGGGTTAACATTCGTGCCACGTGTCTTTTTAATGTTACTTTGTACTCAAGGAAGAGCCAGTGAGACCTTTTCTTTGTTTAGAGGGACAATAGCAGAATCCTGTACGCACACTACCATTCAGAAGTTTGGGGTCACCCAGACAATTTGGTGTTTTCCATGAAAACTCGCACTTTTATTTATCACATGAATTGCAAAATGAATAGAAAATATAGTCAAGATATTGACATGGTTAGAAGTAATGATTTTTATTTGAAATATGAATGTTGTTCTTCAAACTTGTGGCTCAAAGGAAGGCCAGTTTTATAGCTTCTCTCGCCAGCTTAACTGTTTTCAGCTGTGCTAACCTCCTTGTAGACATTTCATTAAAAAACAGACGTTTCCACCTAGAATAGTCGTTTACCACATTAACAATGTATAGAGTGTATTTCTGATTAATTTGATGTTATCTTCATTGAATAAAAACAGTGCTTTACTTTGAAAAATAAGAACATTTCATTGGGATGAGTTAGTACAGCAGCTTTACATTCAGCCCTCTTTAAGCCATTGTGAATGATCTGGGA
The DNA here is from genome assembly GCA_036178185.1 of Liparis tanakae. Taxonomy (NCBI): domain Eukaryota; kingdom Metazoa; phylum Chordata; class Actinopteri; order Perciformes; family Liparidae; genus Liparis; species Liparis tanakae. The sequence continues at coordinate 19,863,327 of CM070108.1, read as the reverse complement.
ACACCGATCCACTGATTGTGTACTCAACGTTACATCGTGCCTCTCTCTCTGCTCCCCTCCTTGAAGCGCTCTGTGAATACTACGGCAGTCCGTCCGTGGCCTTCAACCAACTAACTGTTCGAGCGCCACAAGATTGATCACCCTCCGCTGTCCCCCGCGACCCCCTCTTTCATCTATCCTTACTCCTCCTTTTTGCTCCCCTCATCTCAGGCTTTTTACATTACCTTTTAATCTTGACGTTATTTCCCCCCTGCCTCTGCAGCCTGAGCTTCTGCTCGCTACCAAATCCTTATCGTGCCTCTCTTCTCTTCTCCTCACCTCTCCGTCTCGGATTGTGACCTCTCCCAACAATCTGGCTCATCGGCCGGCCCGCTAATTAAATGGAGACCTCACTCTGCGTCTCCAGAGTCTCTCTTCCTCCCTCACAAAACCGGCGCTATCTGGCCATGTTCGGCTAATTACGTCCCTATCAGTAATTACACCGCAGCCTTTGGAGAGAGGGAGTTTCAATAGAGCAAACTCCTTTCTCCTCACCACCGATAGATGAATGCTATACAATAATAATAACACAGGACTCAATATGTCCACTGTTGATCACAGAGCGACGGACTCATCCCTCACAGGTAGAAGAAGTTGAGTTGAAGCCTCGGTGGACGAATGCGATGGTGAGATGGAGCTTCTTGAGGGACTTTCCAAGGTCATGCGCTCGGTCTTGTAATGTAGGAATGGAGTGTTGCTTTTGTATTTCAAGCAGCCCAACAGACAGAAACGGACGTGGGTTTCCTGTTCTTGCTTTAATGTAAGCATCGTGGTCCAAGGATGGAGACATTATTTGAATTATTTTCCGCTCAGTTATATGGAAAAAATCAGAGGTAACTAAAGCATGTTTAGTGTAGTTAAAATGTTGTTTTGTATTCAAGGTCACAGAGGCTGAGATCACCTGCTGTCATTGCACACAGGAAGTACAATCTCACAAGTTTAGACTGTTGTCAATAGTAAAGAATGTAACTGAAACACAGAGAGACACTGAGAGTAAGGCACTAACTCCTCTTGCATGGACTTATTGACACAGGTCTTAAAAGAAGCTCATTTGCAGATGTGACATCTGTGACCGCAGCTGTTTGATTAAAATGTATAAACATTAGCAGTTTATTTGAAATAAAACTGAAGACCGTCGAACACACCCACCCATGAAGGAAAGGATGGGTGGAGGACCGAGAGACAGATAGGAGAATGTCAGAGTGGGCTATTTCTGTCTTGAGCTTTCACTCTTGCAAACTCCTCATCTGCTGTCTCACCATCTGCTCCTCAGTCCGCACCAGTGGGTTTAAACTCTTTCCACAAAAAAAAAAAAATATATATATTTTTATTTCCCATGAATGATTTTTCGAGGGCTTTTACAAACACGTATTCGCCCTATTCTTTAAGACATTGACCTACACTGCTGCTGGACCAGCTCGTTTGTGATCTCCCTCAGGCCAGACATCAGGCCGACCTGTCACAGCGTCACAGACTGGCCGTACAACAGCGCCCCCTGCTGGCCGCTGCACTCTCCTCCTCACTAAACGCTGACACCAGGGCTAGAAGCATTCTTGGGAACTAACTAACAAAATGCATGTGCAGACTTTAAAGCTGCCTTACATGAATGCACACTCTGAAGCTCACACACAGACAAACAAAAATACACAAACACACACACACACACACACACACACACACAATACGGCAATGACGTGGCCGGTGTTTGTTGGCCAGCTTTGAGGTGGCTTCACTCACTAAATCTCTTTCATTCTCTTCCATGTTTATTCAGCACTTCACTGCAATCTATCCTGACCTGTTTCCTGCTGCTCGCCTATTAAAATTCCTCTTAATTATAGAACACTCTGTTTAATTAACTTGATGGATGCACCCGCTCTGATCCCACAGGGAAGGGGAGAGGAGACCAGAGAGGGGAAATGAGAGTCGGAGTTCTTTGGGCGTGTGGGTGCTAAAGATTGTTCTTCACAATATATGTTAACGATATATCGGATACACAACAGGTGCATGTATAACTTGCTGTTGTTGTAAAACATGTGTCACCCTGCGACCTCATGGACATCTTGAGGCTTTTCACGTCCACATATTTCTCTTGTCCCTTCTCATTTATGCCTCTTCCCATCGATTTCCCTAATGTTTCATTCATCACCGTAGGGATGTTTTATTGTCCTCTCGCCCTCGTAGAGAGACGGAGACGCTGGAGGCGACAAATGAAGCCGAGGAAGAAGGAGAAGAAAAAGGGTGGAGGTCCTCTAGAATGCCTTCTTCAGCCTTTTCAGCTGCTGCCAGCGCGGCGCTCGGTGCAGATGAGCCGCGCCGCGCAGAGGGCCCTGTGGGTGTGGAAGAGGTAATGCCCACTGCTCACTTGTAAACAACATATTTCACGTTTGGCAGGGGATGCAGAGCGCCTGCAGCCAGTGGGGAAGTCAGTCTGTCTGTCTGCTGCAGTGCCGTGGAGGAACAAATATATGGACGCACACATTTTGGAATTATAATCCTCATCGTGGAGATCCCCATGGATCATTCCACGGTCATAAACGTAAACATCCCAATAGTGGCCCAGTTTATTTCCTGTTGCAGGGTATGTGGAGGACCTTAGCTGGCAGGAAGTAAACTCGGAGCGAAGGTGTTGCAGAGCAAAACGATGAAGTTAAATCCACCTGGGGATTGTAGAACAATGACGTTATTGTCGGACCGACAACGGATAAACATGAAGAGGTAGAGAGGATGTACTGCAGGTGGAGGATTCGATGGGAGGTGTGTTTGTGTGTGTCTGGATGAACCGATTGCAGATGTGCAACAACACGCACACAACAGACAGGGAGTACTAACTAAGAGCAGGGAGGAGGAAACACGTCTCAAAATGTCCAAGTGTGCCTTTTAATATGAGCGATCAATTACAGCAGAATCAGTTTATAATCGGGAGAATTCATCTTGCTACCTATACCGTTCTCTTTGTGTGCCTCCAGGTGTTTGATATCCTGCCCATACACGGTCATCTGCCACCTGGGAAGCAGCAGCAGGTCATTTTCTCTTTCTACGGCCACGAGAACATCAGCAGAGAGGTGGTCGCACAGTGCCGCGTGGAGGAGGGGCCGGCGTACGACGTCCAGCTCAGAGGAGAAGCCTCGGTGGTCAGCTACAGCCTGGACGCCACGCGTATCGACTTTGGTCTGCAGGTATGTCGACAGAGCCTCTTCACCCAGACGTAGCAGACTTTTTAACGTTGGATACACATTATATAAATACATCATATCTACTGTTGAGGGTGGAATCCAAGGTTGTTGTTTTTTGTTTGTATCCACTACAAAAACTGGTGAGATGGAGACAAATTAACTTTGAATGTCGCTGCCTAGTTTTTCACATTTTGGTCTCTTGCAGCTCTTTAAGTATGCGAGCCATCCAGACCAGTTATCATTGATATTCAAAACAAGGGCGTATTGATTTCTGATTTAGTTGAAATGAGCGATTCAGCAGAACATTTCTCTGACCTTCCTGTCTCTTCAGCACTATTCTTTCTCTTTTCTTCTCTCTCTCTCTCTCTCTCTCTCTCGCTACCTCTCTCCCTCTCCCTCTCTCTCTCTGTTGGTTTCCTGGCTCGATATCCATAGTAGTCAGGAAGTCCTGAAACGACCCCCTGAGTGCACGCACAAGCTACCAACTTCAGAAACCTGTTGTCACTCCTTTCTTGTTTTTCTCCATCTCTCTCTGTCCCCACCGAACTCTCCTTTTCTACACCCAAAAGTTCCATTATGCTCATATCACAGTAACAACTCATACAGTAACGCTGTATACTTTATTATTCTATTTGAATGGCAGTTATTACCATAAACCAAGAGGTTTAAACAGAGAACGACAACACACATGCTCTTTTCTAGATGGCTGTACGACATCGTTACAGAGCAGCAGGTGGAGTGTTTTTACCAAAACGTTCTGTTTGCCACACAACTAATTGACATTATCTCCAATGTGAATACAGGCAGTTAGCAATGCAGTGTTTTATCTCTTCCCTCCCTCCCTCTGTTTCTTTCCCAGCTGTTTGATCACGAAGGGGAAGCTGAGGTGACCCTGAGCAATACTGGCAAGATGGGCTTCAAATTTAGCATCCTACACCCTAAAAAAGAGAATGAGGAGGAAGGTGGAGAGAGGAAGGCCTTGGAAGAGGAGCACAATGAGAAGGGACAGGGAGTGATCCCAGGCCAGCCCATGGTCATCCCTGCTATGGTGAGGTCATCTTGGGACTTTCAGATGTGGCAGGAACATTTATTATGCATGGGGGTTTAGCTGTTTTAAACACAATATATATTTCTCTGCCTGTGTGTGTGTGTGTGTGTGTGTGTGTGTGTGTGTGTGTGTGTGTGTGTGTCAGGGTTACATAGATCCCGGTGCGGAGCAACGGCTGCGTGTGCTCTACCTGCCGGGCGTCCCCGAGGTGTTTGAGAAGCAGCTCCAGCTGCAGGTGGCTTTCCTGCCACCGCAGGTCATCACTCTGACCGGAGAGGGCGTGTTCCCGAGGATCAGCCTGGACCTGCCACAAAACCTGTGTATGCACACGTCACGCTCACGTACACACACACATGACCAGACTGGTACACATAACCCCAAAATGCCCAAATGCAATTGTGGTCTTAGTAAGTTTTCTTTGCTTTGAAACGGACAAATTTAAACATATTAAACTCAGTAAACAGCAGTAACCAAAAAGTGCTGAACAGTGGTGTCATAGTTTATCCTCTTTTAATCCTTGTGACGCGATATCTCTTATAATAAGGCACACACTCCCACTGCAAGGAGGAACTGATTACATTCTGGGGTTCGAAGGTCAAGGTCACTGGGACTTTATGTCCGCCATATTCTCTTGTGCTCCTGATCGATGTCTCAGGGGCACCTGGAGGGAATCTCATGACATCATACCTGGACTGAAGGATGAAGTTATTCGAATTTGGGGGTCAAAGGTCACTTTGTGGGACCTTCGCAAATAACTTTTTTTTTTCACCATAACTCAAGAATTCATATGAAATGCCAATAAAGACAAATTTGCACATATATTTATTAGGATACAATGATAAAGTGATGACATTTTGGACTGTGCGGCGGTAACTCTAGTTGTTTTATCAATATTTGGTCTCTGTGCAAACAAATACTGACACAAACATAACGCTGCCCTGATGTGCCGTGGTTCCCTTGCAGTAGAGGAGTGTTACAGTGATGCAGTGAAGCGTGCCAGATCGGCCGTGAAGAGGGAGGAGCCTAAGAACAGACCTGCCACCTGTGGAGGAGCAACACCCGAGGCCACCTGCACCCTGGAGGTCAGTGAAGATTAAAAGATGTTATGGAATGACAATATAATTTCCCGTATTGTCTTCCAAAGTTGGTGTGAAGTAGGTTTTTCTAGTAAGAAAAAGATACTGTATAAAGTGTATAGTGCATGCCCCTGAAACACATATGTTGTTTCCATGAGGGCAAGGCAGTCCCACTGCGTCTCTGCTCTCCGTAACCGACCTACCCAACAGGGTTTCCCTGCTTCTTATCTGTGCATTTATTTTCCAGGCAGAAGACGAAAGCCATTAAATTACAATCGAAATAGCTATTTACTGCTCATCCCGTCAGTATTTATTTACGGTTTTGTGTGTCGCCCCAACGACTTCCCTGACATTTCCCCCGTGAATGAAATGAAAAGGTAAACATTTCCCTTTGCAGATAAGGAGAGGACAGATAAGGACTGCGATACTTTCGCATTAGATTACACATTGGAAACATTATCCACAGAAACCCCCTGACCTTAGGGACTTTCTATTGCCCCCTCCAAACAACCACACTCATCACTGTGCTCCCTCGGGTCCTTTACCCAGGATGCCGTTTTGTGACAGTTAATAGCAAGTCCCCCTTTCAATCCTTTACACTATGCACATATTCCACTGCTAATAATAACAATATCTTCCATCGATCTCAGGAGCTCACAAGATTTTGCTTGGTTATCCATTATAATATTTAGAGACCTATAAATGCATTTTTACGTCAAAATTACAACATGGCCGGTCAGAATGATGATAATTATGCATTATTGTTTATCTGATGCGTCAAGGTAGAACAACAATTCAAAGTACCTACAAATTAAATTGTTTTGGTTTAAATACCTTAGATCTACAACCATAAAATATATAAAATATTATATAAAATATTGTATAAAATATTATATAAAATATTGTATACAAAATTATAAGAAATATATAAATATTATATAAAATACATATAATAATGTATAAAATATTTTTCTTGAAAATATTTATTTTTTACTTACTAAAAAAAGCTGCAATTGTTTTTTCTACGATTTTGTCAAGTCAGTCAAATCTGATTAACAGTTCCACATCGTTCTTTTATTTAAATGCATTTAAAAAGCTAAGGCCATGTCCAGCAGGAGCCGATGTGTTTTCAAATAGAAAACATATATTCACAGATATGAATAGTGAGTGCAGGAAAGAAGGGACACATTTCATCCACTGTCATTCTTAAAGAAGCTGGATTAAAGCAGGAGGAAGTCTCTCCTCTTCCTGGATACCAAGAAAAAGCCCAAAACAACAACTAGTGGCCATTTGTTGTCCGAAGTCAAACACAAATATAAATCAAACCGCCACTGATGCACCGTGCGTTTTGGTGTTGACGCATGCAAAAGAAAGTACTGTACATTTCCGGCTGTTAGTATTCTGATAATTTATTTTCTAAACCAACAAAAAAGAACAAACACAATGTAGACACTTCCTCTCTGTGCTTGGCCACCCTGGTGCATGCTGGTCCTGTGCCTCCCCACCTCTACATTTAACCACAGGTGCCCAGTGTTACCCAATCAGTGAACCTAAAACTAAATATATTAAACTAAACTACAACTATCATAGGAAACAACTAACATATCAAAATATAACCTAAATAAGCAATCAACAATCAATATTACTTTACAATAAAACCTAAATACAAAATGAAATAGCTCCAACAACCACAATGTGTGGCTTGTTGTGTTAGTCGCCCTTATTGTTGATTGCCTCGACTGGTGTTCAATAAATCTTGAACATTGCGTATTAAATCTGCGTAACACTTTCCCACAGTGTGTAGAACTGAGTTATGACTCATCAGAAAGCGAAGTTAAAATATTACTTTGGAGAACTCCTTGAGGGAAACATCTTGAAGGGTGTTGACCTGACAGATTATGAGATATCTTCAACAGCCATGTTGAACCTTGAATTATTGTTCTCGCCGCCCATGAATCTGCCCTTCGCTGCTTATGTGACCCTCCCATAGTTTTTTGATAACTTTGTGTTATTAAAGTGTTTAACGGGCCCTTCCTCCTCTAGTTTGAAGAGCTGCTCCAGGTGGAGGTGGAGAGGACGTTGGTCAGACAGAACGCTCTCGCTGTGACCGGCAGCCTGCTGCAGCGCAGGGACTCACAAGGGTCCCCCAGCAAGTGGCACACACTCAGCAAGTATGTTCACGCACACACACACACACGCACACACACACACACACACACACACTGATTAAACAGATGGCCCAGTCGTTTGTCTGAAAGAAGAACTGTGTTGGTAATTTCAAAGAGACAAATGTTAATGATAATAATATCTGGTATACATTTTTTTTGTTCAATAGTACTTGCGCATATTTATTTGTGTACTCATACCTCTGATGGTCCCTTGTTGTACTGTCACATGATGTAGGACATACTCAAATAAAGAACTATGTTTCAGTCAATTATTTGACTATGTTTTCTATTATTATTTGCTTGGAAATATATATTTAAATTCCATGAGACATTTTATTAAACGCTAATGTTTCATGATCATGGCAACTTGAAAGATGTGAACACTAAACTAGCGCGTAACACGGATGCTGCGTGTTCTTTTCTTCTTCGTCTTTTCTTCCTTAAGTACTTCTTTTCCCTCCCGCAGCTTCCTGCTCCCGGAGTATGTTTTGGACTTTGGTGATGTCATTCCAGGGAACATCGCCAGTCGCACCGTGAATGTGGCCAACACCGGCTCGGTGGCCGTGTCCTTCCATGCCAATGGCAAGCTTCTCGCTGGAACAGGTAACATCACTCACACACTCGTGATGTGGCGTTCAGAAATCGATTGATTGAGCTTGAGGACACGCAGGAAACTAGGAAGGCACTCGGAGGCCGAGGACATTTCCCAAAGTGAAAAATAATGAAAAATAACTCCAAAATGTCTCTCGACCGAGTCAGCTCGCTAGATCATTCTTGTGTTTTGGTCCAAATCTGTGACTCTCAACCCATTCATTTGAATATAATAGATGGAAATTTAAAAAAGAGCTGTGAAATAAATGTGGCTTGAGGAAATAAAATTATTCTGAAGTCAATAAATCACAAATTATAAAATAAAAGTCACCTTGGAGAATACCCTTTTTTTTAAATAAGAAAATATTTATTTAAACTATATTGACAATTTTTTATATTTATATGCATGTATTGTATTGCCTGATTTATTTATTTCAGGATGTATTAGGAGGTACTGGTGGGATTGTATTTATCATTTTGCTGATAAAACCTGAAGTGGGATGAATGAATAATCCTAAAGTGACATGACAGTACAGAAAAACGATAAATGACGACGTTTAATCGATGAATGAAGGGAAGTGCTGCATCATCAGTGGGGTGAATCGCTCTGTTTTTAACGGGGCGTTTCATTTTCTACTTCCTCTCAATATTCGACATGTTGCCTCTTTGAATAACACTTTGATTGTTTGGTTGCCTCGTCAAAGGATTCATCACCGACATCAAGAGAGTGAAGAACCTTCCCTGTGGAGCGACATGCTCCTTCACAGTTGCATTCGCCCCCGAGAGCACCAACCTGAGGGTGGGGGACACGAGTGTTGTCATGCCAATAAAGGTAAACACTTTTCTGATTCAACATAATATGCTCATTGGGGCCCTCGTGGATGACCCCCCCCCCCCCCCCCCCCAGTCTCTAAGTTGTCTTTGTTTGTCTTTCCAGGTCGTAGACGGCCCGATGGTCCAGGTGCGGCTGTGCGCGGTGGTGACTGTGCCGGCCGTCACCGTCTCCCAGGAGGCACTGCAGTTTGACAATGTGCGGTGTGGCATGTGTCAGGTAACGCCGCGTGACGGGATTCTGTCATGTAGAATCTTCTTCGAACGCTTTTTATATTTCAATCTGTTATCAGCGTGCAAAAGTCGGATAACAGGAAGCGCACCTTGTGTATCCAGCCTCACAGTGCTGGGTCAGTGCATGGTACGCTACTGAGGGGCACTGATTAGAGACCAGCGTGACGCCTCTCTGTGAGCCATCATGGCTTATTTCATCATTCCCGAGGATTCCTCTCATCGAGCGCACACTGCTTGAACTCGGTGGGAGCTACACATCTTTGAATAAGTCAGAGCATTGGGATTAGAACATTGTGTATTTACTGAATATCAATGTATTCTGTTGTGGCCAAACTGACATGAGAATGCACTCAGGTTGTTGTTGTTGTTGTTTGTTGTTGCCCATCAGATCAGGACAATACGGCTGTTTAATCCTGAATCCGTGCCGTGCTACTGGAGCATAGCTGAGAAGGGAACTCCTCTCAAAAAGGTAAAGCAGTTGTTATGCCGTGGACGTGTTGTTTCACTGTTCCCTCTCATTGTGTTATTTGATCTCCAGGTAACAAAACAAACGTTCTCTCCATGGCGTCTGCCGTCTTGAGAACACAAATACAGACGTAACTGTTATTCGCTGTCCTTGCTCTCTGCCAGCGTCAAAAGGACTCGCAGAAGCAGCGACCGCCTCCCGCGGTGTTCATGATGACGCCCGGCTCCGGCCCGCTGCCCCCTGGCGAATGGGTCAACGTCCAGATAAAGTTCATCCCTGCTGAGGAGGTAAAGAGCTTCACTGACCATCCACAGCGGAGCCTGGCGGCATCGCCCGGACCGCTGACCGGCTGACCGTGTGTCTGCAGCTCGAGTACAGCAGGCAGCTCGTGGTCCGCGTGGCCGAGAGCAGCCGGCAGGTGTTCATTACGGCGCAGGGCCGGGGGGAGGAGCCACGCCTCGAGTTCAGCACGTCGGTGCTGGAGCTGGGGCCGTGTCAGCCTATCAGCATCGACGTTGAGGCTGAGGTCACCGTCAAAAACCCTTGTTCGTTCCCCGTTGAGTTCTACTCCCTGGAATTCGACACGCAGTATCTGGAGGAGGAAAGGGTACCGTGTTTAGTCACATGTTCCTACCTAACCTATCCAACCATTGGAGAAATCTTCTCTTTTACCTTTTTGTCTCCTCACAACTTTTCATTTATTCCATGTTGTGTTCTCCTCCGGTCCTGGTTTCCTTCTCCCTCCCCGCGACTTCCTCCCACGTAGATCCTGCGTCTGATGCAGGGCTACGACGAGAACAACCTGTTGCTGCTGCCTCCCAGAGCCCCCGGAGAGAGTCTACCCAGCGAACTGCTCGACTTCTACCAGGAGCACTGCTCCCGGCTGAAAGACGACGGTAGCTTCATCATCTGACCGTCCCGTGTCTCCGTGCACACCTTGTTTTAATCCAACCTGTCTGTGTGCAGCAGAGCTGGACGAAGGCCTGGAGAAAGAAGAAGCCGTGACGGGGGACACACACGAGGAAGGAGAGAGGGCGAGGCAGAACGACGCCCGCTCGCAAGACAGCAGAGTGGAAGAGATGCCCAGCGTAAAACGGGCTGAACCACGTGAGTGCCTGAACGCAGCCCGCGGTGGGTTCAAGTCCCCGTGTTCTCCGCGGGTACCGTGTGTTTCAGTGGCGCTTGTTCTTCCAGTCGTTCCCGAGAGGACCGAAGACGGACGTCTCGTGGGACTGACCCCCGTCTCCAGAGCCAACGCCCGCCACATGTGTGTGGATCTGTCCGACGAGGGTCTGGCCGCGTTGAACCGCAGAGGCATTGCTGTCATTGCGTATGGAGCCCCGCTGACAGGTGAGGCGACTCATTGACTAATTAACCCATTGACATTAGATCATGTATTGTAAATCAAGTGAAATAATGTCTCCTAATTTTAAGAATCTTCATATGTTAATCAAATAAAATACCCCCTGGTTGACAAACTCTTGTTCATATGTTTATAAGTCATAAACACAGGAGATAATACAACTTAGTAAAACTTAACTCGCTCTGAGGGCTTTCATACTTTACAGTATAAATATGATATCATTTGTAAACACCCAGTAACCTGTGATTGATCAGCATGTATTTGGAACATTGTGTGTATCCACTTCAGATAAGGGCAGTATGGCGGGCGCTCTGGCACGTCACTACGGAGGGGCGAGCCTGAGGGTGGATGCTGTTGTTACAGAGGCGCTCATGAATGGCACTTCCCCCGTTGGCCTGACTGCGAGGCGACTCTATGACGCCGCGGCTGCCGAGCACGCCGAGAAGAAGCCAGAGGAGGCTGGTAAGAACACAGAGCAGTGTCGACGCCATGTGGGATTTGTTTTGTGTGGCTCTGTTTGGTGAGTACCAGGAGACTAGAAGACAGACAAGTAATGTTTACTTCCATACGCTGAAGAAGGCCTTTAATCACCAACCGCTTCAGGCCCAATGAAGCCGGTGGTTACAGTGCTCAGCAGGCTTGTAACCGGGCATTATTAAACTCCCACAATCAGACAGGACACCTCAGCAGAAGAGCCTCGTGTTGAATGACATCGGTGAATGAAGGAGAAGGTAAATACACGCATCTGCTTTCAGCTCCGACCACAGAACCAGGAGCCGCAGCAGATCCGGAGGCCTCAGAACCCGCTCAGCATTCAGCTCGCGACACTTTGGAGGTTCCTTCAAATCCGAGCGAGGACGGCTTCAGAGGAAATGAGTCCACGGCTCCTCGGGCCCTTCGCCTGGTATGTGTCCTTTCTTTTTTACTCTATGAATTGAGGGTTTCAACCTATTTGATAAATGTTTATCTAGTCTACCTTTCAGGAAATACAATAGAATAATTGAATATAATAAACCATTTTAGGGAGCAGATGTGACTTCACTCAGCACTCTGTTGCCTGAACAGCTCCTGGTTGATATCCTGGCAGAAAGATTCCAGGTAAGTTCACACAGTGTAAACGTATATTGTGAGTCGCATTACAAAGATATACATCAGATGTGTTTTATGTGTCATACTTAAAAGGTGTTTCATCTGTGTCTTCTCATTGGCAGCTGAGCGACTGTCACCGCGGCATCGTGATCGACGGCCTGCAGTCGGTGTTCGCTCCGTCAGCAGCCAGCACGCTGACAGCTGTTCTCAAGGCGCTCAACAACCGTAAACGCATCTTTGTCGTCAACCTGTCTGACTCCTACGCCGCCTGGAAGGCACGCGAGAAAGCACAGAGAGAAGCCGAGGGTATCCGCACTAACTCATACACATTATTTGACAGAGGACATGAAAGTCATCAACGTTATTGTGTTTGCATGTGTATTATGGCACTGTAACATGTGTGGAGCTGTGTGTGTGTGTGTGTGTCCCTTCAGAGGCTTTGCCGAAAGAGAAGGCGGACAGGCAGGAGCAGTGGCTGCAGCAGCTGGATGACGAAGAGTACGACGCTCTGCCGGAGGAGGAGAAGGAACGGATTGTCAATCTCCTGAGAGACAGGCGCAGACAACAGAAGCACAGGTACTGACTGGGCCCAACACATCTTAACCCAACACCTCTTTGTTTCCTCTTCTGAGGTTCCTCTAGTACCAGCGTGTCATGTCCATCACTTTCTCTTCACTGGATAAACTGATTTTGTCATCTTCACATTTTAAATGATAATGAATGCAAAAGGAACATTATTGCTGAAGCAACAACAAGAGATGGCCACAGAAACAACATAGTAGTTATGAAGGAATGAACTATACAGGAATCTTTAAGGATGGATATGGTCAAATAGATATCAGATGTATCAACCCTCCAGATGTTCATGCTGGGTGCATGTTTTAGTCCAGACTGTTGGGGCAGATCCTAAGAATGTCACTAACAACGCGCTCCTGTGTGCAGGGAGCTTGAGCGTGTGAAGCTCGAGCAAGAGAAAGAGGGAAAAAAGAGGCTCCAGGAGGAGATGAAAAGGTTGAGAGAAGAAGAGTTGAAGAAGAAGAGCAGAAGGGCCGGAAAGAAAGACTCGAACGAAGTGACGAGGAAGGACAGCCTGCTGGAGGAGAAGCAGGTTTGTCTCCGGGCTCCACACCAACACAACATCTTCAATAATAATAATAATAATAACAAGGTCCCAACACTAAGCGGTTTGGTTTCCTCTGCATCCGATGTGTGGCAGATGTCTTCCTGTGACAGCTACAGAGAGACGCTCATGGATGCCAGAGAGACGCCGAGTTTAAATGAAGGTGCAGGCAAATAATTCACATTTTGTTTTAACGCTGGACCCTTTGTTATTTTCCGTATCTCTGATACCGGGACACCTTGAATAATATCCAGTAAACAGTAGTGTGTGTGGCGCGTGGTGTGATTGGTGACTTGCTGACGTGATGATCCTCTTTGCCGCTCACAGTGCCGCACGGCAAAAAGGCCGATGATGCACAAAAGCAGACGGAGGAAAGCAAAGCTGCACATGCAGAGTCTCCTCCACCTTCGGTCCAGCTGGAGAGAGAGAAGGTCGGTTCAGTGCTCAACCCCACACTCCAACACCGCATGCTATGATCCGATATTATCTTTAGTTTGCGTGCCGTACCATTGTGTACCAGTGCAGGAGGAACTGATGCGTACATGTATGTACAAGGGAACAATATGACTCTGCACATACAGATGAGTGAACGACGGGCAGCAATGTGAGATTTATTTATGTAGATATTTTATAATTAACTGGTAGGGACTGTTCTAAACTACTAGCTTCTTAAACATATATATATTACTGGATGGATTATGATCCACTGAGCAACACATCTGTAAAAGACTATAAATCTGCTGTGAATATTTGTTTTAATTACCAACACTACGTGAAATGCTGGATATGACAACTAGGTACATTTGTGTTTACTGTCCAGGGAAACACAGTATTTGTATTTGTTATGCTATGTCATAACTTTCAGCACATCTCTTCACACACGCATCCATATGCCAACATCACATGACATCTGTGTGGCGTCCCTCAGCTACAGCTGCAGAGCCTCATGAGTCGTACACTCTGTCGCTTCAGCCACACCAGAAAGAAGACACCAATAAATGCTGTGTGTAAAACCCTTTGATGTTTCACTCCAGTCCGTTGTGGACGAGCTGCAGTCTCAGTTCAGGGCGTATGAGCAGAGCCAGAAACAGGTGGCGCACATCCTGCAGCACTGGGACCGAGCCCGGGGCGCGCTGGGGGTCCCGTCCCCCGGAGAGGAGGAATCCCCGACAGAGAAAGCGGTGAGGTTGATGACGGTCAGTCGTGTTTTCTCTGTGATTAAGTGAAGTATGCCTGGAAAATTGGGACATTGATGAATTTGTTGTTTCCCAAACCCAACAAAATGGTTGCTTCCAACCATCTAAGGATGTGAAGATAGCACAGACTGCAAAGCACGGTCGTGGGGGAGTTTTCTTTCCTTTCTGTGAGATAGAGAAGCCTTATCCATGAAACAATGTGAAACAATACACTGTCCAATCACAGCTTGAGGGCGTTGCTTCATGCTGCTTCTGATCAGGACATTAAATCCAAACAGCATCTGAAGGGAGCCGGACACATTTGTTCTAATCTCTAAGAGACCTCTGAGAGGTCCGTTCACTGACGCCAGACTGCTACAGGGTACCCACGTCGTAGGTGCACACACACACCAGTGATGGGAAGATGTATACTGGTCCTCCGTGCAGTCACACCACTGCAACATGACTTCTACCTGGCACAAATGAACACATTCCAGTGAAACGGCATCGCTCCGATTAATAACTGTCATATAGAAATTGTAACCCTTACACTATGATATCACAGAAACGCGTCACTGAGAAACGCGTCACTGAGAAACATTGTTCACAGCCCGCCGTTGGCAAGAGGAGCAGGAGAGCCAGCAGCAAGAGAGCCAGCAGCAGGATGGTGTCCCCCAGTCAGGTGGCAGTCGCAGCTGAAGTGGACGTGGTGCTTCCACAAGAGGTGATCCCTCATATCGTCCTGAAACTCACAGGGAACGAGTATCCGAGCGTCGCCAAGCTGATCGAAGGCAGCGCCCTGCCTCCATTGGTCGAGGTACGGCGGATTGTTCTGTCTTTGTGGTAAATATAATTTACTACACTCATCTTTCCTAAAATTCTTTTTGTGTCTCCACTGATGTGGTTAGGTGTTGGATGACTTGGGGCTGGGACCCAGTGGCTCCCCCATACCGCCTCCCATCACCTTCTCTATGGTTCCATTCCCAAAAAACAGAGAGCAATCTAACAGTCAACTCCCCTGTAGCTGTTTCACCTTCCTGGTTCCCTCGGAGCCGGAAGACGAACACAAGGAGAGTAAAGATGTGGTGGAGGACGTGCGAGCATCGGTTGTCAAGGTGAACACACAAGTGCTAAATGACCAATGTGGAAGTGACAACCTTTTCCAGGAAGCAGCAGGATTTCCAGGAAATGCAACGTTTTGATTTGACGATGAATCAGTGCTACGAATGTACGCTAACAAACGATGTCCACGTAAAAGATTGAAAGTTGGCGTTTGTGTGTGCGCACTAAAGGCGGCGGCAGTTTTCAAAACTCGCGGCGTGAAGGAGAGAGAGAGTCAGAAGAGCAAGACGAGGGCGAAGGGCTCGGACCGGTCTCGCTCGTCTCTGTTACACGGCTCCTCCGACAGCCCTGAACGAGACCAACACCAAGAGGACTTAGAGCTGAAGCGCAACCAGAGGCAAGGGAAAGCACACACACACACACACACACACACACACGCACACACACACACCACAAATGGTGTTTGATTCTTTCCTATGTTGTTGTTGTTTGTTCTAAGAGTGTGTGTGTGTGTGTGTGTGTGTGTGTGTGTGTCCAGCCTGACAACATACAGGTGGGTTGTACCAGCCGGCAGTGAGGTGAATATGAGGGTCTGGTTCTACTCAGACTCCCCAGGGACCTTTGAGCAGACCTTCACCTTTGAGCTACTGGGAACCCAGAGACCGTACCAGCTCACCTGCCGAGGAGATTCCACCTATCCCTCCATCTGCAAGGACTACATGTCAGTCGGCATTGTTTAAGAACTTTGTGTGGAAATGGTGAAGAAAGAAAGGATATTGCTAGATACTGCAGAATAGTTATATTGTGATGTTTCAGCCAGTGTTTTCGAAATAAAGTAGTGAGTTCAGTGTTCTATCAAGTCAATTCAGTTTATTTGATACAGCTCAATATCACACATTACAAAGGGCTTTACAATCCGTACACAGACGACATCACTGACCTTTGACCTCACATTAGGAAAAACTCCCCAAAAATTGAAAGAAACCCTTTCACGGGGAAAAAAAGTTGAAGAACCCTTCAGGATAGCTACAGAGGAGGACCCCTCTCTATGAGGGACAGATGAATAGATGTCATGTGATCAAAGGAATCATTACAGAGTTAAAACACATTCAATGAGTATGACAGAGTGTATGATTAGTTGGTAGACGTCATGGACCACGATCCATGATCCATGAGACAGAAAGAGGTAGAGAGGAGGGACGTATCAGCAGGGCCATGGCAGGAGGACGGCTCACCAGGCAGGAGGCGTCAGACCCAGACAGGTCCAATGGACCCGATGAGACTCACAAGGACTCCAGAGAGGAAGCACAGATAATAATGTGAGATGGAGAGATGAATATTCATCTATAATGAGAGAAAGAAGAGGAGAGAGGTGCTCAGTGTATCCTAAAACGTCCCCCAGCAGCCTCTCAGCCTATAGCAGCATCTCTAGGGGCGGGACCAGGTGAACCTGACTCAGCCCGAACTATAAGACTATCAAGAGGAAAGACTTCAGTCTACATTAGGCGACTGTGTCTGCCTCCGTGGAGAGGATTTAAAACAACTTAGTCTGGTATAGTACCCGAAATGTCAATCGACTGATCCAGTCTCTGCAATAGGAAGTCCTGGTCAATGGTGTCGAACGCAGGTCTAACAAGACCAGAGATGAGTTCTTTATCAGCACTAAGGTCTAACAAGACCAGAGATGAGTTCTTTATCAGCACTAAGGTCTAACAAGACCAGAGATGAGTTCTTTATCAGCACTAAGGTCTAACAAGACCAGTACAGAGATGAGTCCTTTATCTGAGGTCAGTAGTAATGTTCACCAGTGCTGTCTCTGTTGTGGTGATTTCTAAATCCTGACTTAAACTCCTCAAATAAACTATTTTGATGTAGAAAGTCACACAACTGGTTTGAACCTCAAATTCAGCACTGCTGAAATCCAATTTGCTCAATTGGAAGTTACACTGCAGTACCTAACAAGCATCCTCTATTTCTTTACAATTTTCTTTGATTGCGAGAAGGTTTGATGAAACGTGATGTCTGTTGGACTGAGAGGTACCGCGTCTGCTTCTCCCCAGGACTCTCTTTGCCAACAGTACCAAGGTACCACAGATGGTAGAAGTGCTCCGGAAGACCTACGCGGTCAAACCGGGATACTTTGAGTTTGGGCCGTTACTCTGTGGCAAAACAAGAGACAGGTGAGAGGCAGAGTGCTGTCTGTGAATGTGTTCATATTCTTCTTTTATATTCACACATTCACACGCGTCTGTGTTTGTGTATAGATACAAGGAAAAGAGGGACCCAGAGAACATGGAGCGACTGGTGATCCATAACAATTCAGGCCTGGAAGCCGAGGTCCAGTTCTGTTTCCAGCGTGATAGCCAGGCCCGCACGTATCTGCTGGACCCTCCGGCCATGACTCTCAAACCTGACCAGAAACAGGTACCGTACCCCACCCCCCCCCCCCCACAGGGACATACAAGATGGAGGACAGTTTGGTGTCCATTGAAGTTTCTTTTTTTACGGATGCTTGTAATATTATAAGCTACATTGATTGGTAAATGTAAATGTTCTTCCGTCCTGCTAGGAGTTGACAGTGTGGGCCTACCCAACACAACTGGGACAAATGGAGGACAGCGTTGTGTGCCACATCAAGGACAATCCGGAGCTGGTCACCATCAACCTCTCCTGCTGGGGCGTTCGGCCAGAGCTGGAGCTGGAGAGCAAGCTGTTCCACTTCAGAAGGACGTTGCTGCACAGGTACCAACAACATAGACTACTAATTCAGGGAGGAGACACGTTTCAGTTAGGCAGAGTGGGTGGAGCGGGGGTGTGGTTCAGGGAAACGGTGTCGGGACCAGGTCTCATCGGCCTCAGCTGGTGGTTGATTGTTAATCAGCCCCAGCTGGGGCTACTCTGTCTGTGTGTCTGTCCCCCAAAAAGGAGCAGTAGGGACTGAGGAGTGAATGAGAGGAGAGCAGAGTAAAATAAAAGATATCACCAAATATCATCCTGGTGGGTTCATCCTTTGATGCTTGGGGGGAGAAACCGTCACCTGACAGCCACAGATCTGAAAAAAAAGCTACACAAAAAATACAGCAATTTCTTTCTGATCCTTTTGTAAATATAAGCATTCTTTGTCCTTTCCTCGGTCAACCTACCGTTTCCTTCCCTCCAGGTGGGAGAGCCGCAGCGTGACGCTGCATAATAAGACGGCTCTGCCGGTGTCCTGGAGGCTGCAGGGCGTGGAGGAGTTGAGTGATGAGTTCAGTGTGCCTCAGGATGAGGGTATCCTCTCAGCCAACTCCTCCTTCCCACTGAGCTTACACTTCAGGGCCAGGAGGCCCCTCCACATGAAGAAGATCTTACGTCTGGAGGTGTGGTAAAACTACAGAAACATGCTGAAATGAATAATAAGTGTACAGAAGAACAGATTTAGAGTTAAAATACATTCAAGGAATCTGACAGAGTTTATCAATAGTTCATATTTAGGCATATTCCACGATGGAGAGTTTGGAGACCTCCCGAGTGGAGGAGTGGGCGGAGTCCCAGCAGGGCAGTGGCACAGCTGGTGACAGGAACTCACGATCCAACCATCGAAGGTCCATCAGCAGATGGGATCTATGCCGTCTCAGAGGGTCCGATGACCCCATGAGACATGAAGTCAGAAGGACTCCGGGAAGAAAGCAGAGTTAGTCATGTGTGATTGAGATGAAGATTCATCCATAGGAGAAAGAAAAGAGGAGAGAGGTGCTCAGTGCATCCTAAACATCCCCAGCAGCTATAAGCCTATACCAGCATATCCAGGGGCTGGACCAGGTGAACCTGATTCAGCCCTGACTATAAGCTCTGTCAAAGAGGAAAGTCTTCAGTCTACTCTTGAATGTGGCGACTGTGTCCGCCTCCCGGACTGAAATTGGAAGCTGGTTCCATAAAAGAGGAGCTTGATAACTAAAGGCTCTGGCTCCCATTTTACATGTTAAGACTCTCGGAACTACAAGTAGCCCCGCATTTAGTGAGCGCAGCTCTCTGGTGGGGCGATACGGTACTACAAGCTCCTTAAAATATGATGGTGCATCACCAATTAAGGCTTTGTAGGTTAAGAGAAGAATTTTAAAAGTGATTCTTGATTGTACAGGGAGCCAGTGCAGAGCAGCTAGTGCAGGAGTAATGTGATCTCTTTTCTTAGTTTTAGTGAGAACACGAGCTGCAGCATTCTGGATCAACTGGAGGGACCTAAGAGACTTATTAGAGCAGCCTGATAATAAGGAGTTGCAGTAATCCAGTCTCGAAGTAACGAACGCGTGAACCAATTTTTCTGCATCTTTTTGAAACAAGATGTGCCTGATTTTTTAAATATTACGGAGATGGAAGAATGCAGTCCTTGCTTTATGTGGGAGTTAAAGGACAAGTCCCGATCAAAGATAACACCGAGATTCTTTACAGTGGTGTTGGATGCTAGAGTAATGCCATCTACAGAAATCACATCACCAGATAATTGATCTCTGAGGTGCTCAGGGCCGAGTAGAATTACTTCAGTTTTGTCTGAGTTTAACATCAAGAAGTTGCCGGTCATCCATGTTTTTATGTCACTAAGACATGCTTGAATTTTAGTGAGTTGGTTAGTGTCCTCTGGTTTTTTCGATAGATATAGTTGAGTATCATCTGCATAACAATGAACGTGTATGGAGTGTTTCTTGATAATATTGCCCAAAGGAAGCATGTATAAGGTAAATAGAATTGGTCCAAGCACAGAACCTTGTGGAACTCCGTGACTAACGTTGATATGCGCTGTGTGTTTTCTTTCAGGTATCTGATGTGGAGAAGATTCTAGGCATTGTGCACACAGAAAACATACAGGTCACAGCGGAGGCCTATGACATAGCTCTGGACATCACACCAGGTAGGAACTGGGAGAGCTAACACACATGTCCTTCCCTAACTGGCGAGGCTTATATATCTTTTAAAGCACAAATAAAGTAATTCAGATGGATATCCCAGTCCAGACTCTTCTTGCCGTGAGGGGACAGTGTTTCCCTTTGGGTTGCAATGATGATAAACATGACACGCTGTTGTTTCTGTGGCAGATGGCTGTCTGGACTTCGGAACCATTAAAGTCTTTGAAGAGGCCAAACTGTCCCTCAAGATGAAAAACCAAGGGAAATATGAAATAGCCTTCAAGTGAGTTTGAACTGCTACTTTTTGATTTGTAAAGTATCAGTTTGGGTTTCACGTGAACACGCCGTGGAACTACCACGCAGTTGTTTCATCACTTTCTTCTCTTTCCACAAGGTTTGCTTTGCAGCGGACCGACCCCAACCAGCCACAACTGGACTCCATGTTCACCGTGTCCCCCCTGAGCGGGACTCTAATGCCCCACGAGAAGCCCACAACAGTGCAAATACTATGCAGGCCCAACACAGAAGTCTCAATGAGAGAGCAGCCCATCCTGCCTTGCCAGGTCAGAGCCGTGCAGCGGTCCTACTGATCAGTGATGGAGGTCCAGCTCAATGGTCAAGTCATTCACAGAAACAGTTTGGAGCGCACTGAAGCTACCATTCGTGTTCCCTCTCCTGCAGGTGATTGATCCCAGCATTGGGAATGGAGGAGAACCCGTAGCCATCCTAGCCAACACGGTTTCAGTCAAGTCTGTCTTCTCCAGGTCACGGCTCGATCCATATTATCTCTTCTGTGTAGCATGCGTTAGTATTTCAGGAACAATATGACGATCAATGTCTTCTCTCTTTGTTTTTTAACCATTTGCCCAGATTCTGAATAGCTGTGTGTGTATATATGTGTGTGTGTGTGTGTGTGTGTGTGTGTCCTTTAGGTACAAGATCACACCTGCATGTGACCTCAACTTTGGCCCCCTGGTCTACGGCCAAAAGAAAAGCCAGAGCTTCATTATTGAGAACAACGGAGACTTCGAGACCCGCTTCAGCATCAGCCGCAGGATCACGGACCCTCCGTCACCGGGGAAGGCAGGGTAGGACAACACACACACACACACACACACAATCTTCCCTTTTACAAGACTAAGATGGAATGAAAGGAGAAGAAAGAATGCTTTAAAATCGCAAATCAAATTTTAAAGTAATGGAAGTTTAAAAAAAAGTAGCAGCTCGGTCCAGGTGTTCTGGGGTAAAACGATTTCTGCTCCCACAGGTAACACAATCCCAGATTAATAGGTAATACATCCTCGAAATTAAGTTGCAACGCCGCATCATCGTGTTTCCAATCCCTGCAAATGTGTGTTTGCCTGTTGGTGGCCATGTGCTGCTGTTATAATGATGATTCCTGTAGTGTGAAAAGAAATACAATTAAAAACAATACGGACTCAAATTGCCAATTTATATGACTTCGGTTTATGTAATTCCAATTTAGTGGTGAGCAAGACCAGAGCCATGTGTGTGATGGTGGTGGCTTTACAGTAAACCTTGACTTGTTTATTACATTAAATATTTCTATTTAACACACTTTGGTTTAAAATGATGACGAGCTGAAGTTCTTAAAACTGCCACAGACCTTCTCCGGTATCCGTTTGCTTGAAGATGTCCATAATAAATGGCGGTTTGTGTCCCCGTGTGCCGGTGCCAGGGGCCCCGGGAGGAAGATGCCCCTCGAAAGCCACGCGGAGAAACCCACAGGTGCCGGGAGCAAAGTGAGACGCGAGTCCATCCAGAAGGACACGAAGACGACTCAGGTGAGAGACGACCACAACGCCTCCTCACCCTGGACCGTCCTCTCAGGGTTTGTCCCTGTAGGAGAGTCAGAGAGCACATTCTCTCCCAGAGATAATCATTCAACGAGCACCACGCGGCGGCATTGGAACTTGTCAAATAAATGTGTGACTTATTAATTGGTGGCTTAGTGGAACGTCGCCGTGGTTACTTTATTGGATCCGGCCGTGCGTTTCCTCACGTTGTACGTGTCTGCTGTGAAAAGTTCTTGGCTACGTTTTTAAATGATAATAAAGAAGAGTGCTCTCATGCTTGCAGGGCTGTAGAGGTTCATTTCAGAAAGGTTTATTATACTTACAACAGAATATTTAATGGGAAAGGAGAACAAAGGGATGATCAAGCTACCGGTAATTAAAAAAAAATTGTTAAACCTGCTCTTGAGATCCATGTGAAAATATCAAGAGAGTTTTGTTGCCTTTTATGTGTTAATACCTCTGTTTTCGTTCAGAAGCCAATGACAACAATGCATCAGAAGACTCTTATCATGACCTCTGTGGTGTTCCCAGGTCTCTCTCCAGAGCCGCCTCACCACGGGGGGGTTCTCCCTGTCCCCCTGCATCGGCAGCCTGGCGCCCGGCTCCCAGCAGGTGGTGACTGTGGACTGCGCGGCTGAACAGCTGGGCAAGTGGCAGCAGGGTTTGCTCGTGGACATCAGTGACCGGGATCCTTCAGACCAGCCGGAAGGCGTCGCGTACACACTGCTGGCCGAAGTCTGCAAGCCAGGTGAGAGATGTGTGATGTCACGTCCAGAGCTTAACTTTGGCTTCGAATTTGGCAAAGTTGAACCCATCAGAATGTCTGGTGGTCATCGTGACCTCACAGTTGTCCAGAATTCAGTAATACTCTTGTTATTACCTTCGCATTGAAAATGCGGGAAGTTATGTTTTGATCGCCGTGTATTTATTTATTTGTATGTGTGTGTTTGCGTGTTATTCGCATAAGTCAAAAAGTATTACACCGAATCGCATGGAATTTGGTGGGATGATTGGTTATTATCCGGGGACCATTTGATTAGATTTTGGGATTGATCGGGTCAAAGGTCAAGATCATAAAAAGGTCAACATCTTCTTTTTACCATAGCACGGTCAATTTGTATCCAATTGTCATGCAACTAATGCCAACATGTTCATAATGCAATGCCCAATCTTGTGATATGCGAAGGTATTCTAGTTTCTTCTGTTTCCGTGCCCCAGGTATAGCGTTGGACATGGCATCCATCTTCGAGGAACACCACGTGTGCCTGGACAGCAGTCAGCTCTTCTCTGAGCAGTTCTGCAACGCCGGGAGTATTTACGTCCGAGACAAGAACCAGTTTATTTTCAACAGAGTCCTGGTGGGGCGAGTGGCCCGGGCCCGATTCAAACTCACAAACAAGAGCAATGTGCCCTGTGTGCTCAGCTTGGCCATCAAGTCCGTCGGCGCTAAGGTGAATTACATCAAAGGACCCATGACTGCGTCCATAGGGCACGCGCTGACTGAGCCGCACAGGGCTGAGCACCTCAACACTTCCGTTACAGACGTCCCGCAGTGCGGAGGTTTTTGATTTGTCCGCTACGACGCTGAGCATCCCGAGCCAGTCGCACGTGTTCGCTGAGGTCACCTTCACGCCCCAGACGATGCAGCTCTACAGCGCTGTGTTTGAGGCCACAACGGATCATTTCACCAGCAGGTAGGACCTCCTGCTCTCCGTGCTGTCAATTGGTCCATTTACTTCTTTACGTGAGTGTAGCCCCGCCTCTCGCTGTTCCTTGCTGACCGCTGCCCGCCTACTTCTTCTCTCGGCCGGATCCAGAATGACACCCACATTCAAGAGCACGGTGCTGGAGTTTGACCTCGTGGGAGAGGGCAATCTGCCCATTGTGCGCGTGGTGCGTCCGGCTCTGAGGAGCGACAGAGGCAGCCCGATGCTGCGCTTCACGCGGGTGTTGGTGGGGCGCCGACAAACCCGCCGCCTGGTGCTGCTAAATGATGGGAATATTCCAGCTCAGGTATGAGGAGACTTGATCTTTTTATCTATGATACAGGGTTCGTACGGTCATGGAAAACCTGGAAAAGTCATGGGATTTGTCAAATGGCCTGTAAAAGTCCTGGAGAAGAAGAAACATCCCCAAAGTTTTGGAAAAGTCATGGAAATGTGTTTAATTCACATGTGCTGACTTTTAAATAATGAATATGCTTTTAAAAGAATGACGCTCAAAATATAAGCCGGCATCATACGCATTATACTCGCAAAATTGAACGCACATTAATTGAAAAAGGCATAAATGTTTATTCTTTTAATCAAACTATTGTCTCTCATGCATTTGTGTCATTTAAGGTTATATAGTGTATGATTTGGAATTCTTATTGATAGTTTAAATACAGCATGTTCTCAGTTTCTCATGTGTGCACCCAGATTTAAAAAAATGTTGGTCATGGAAATTTGCTTTAAAGTCTTAAAAAAGTCCTAGAAATCCATCAGTCAACATGTGTATGACCCCTGATTATAGATGCAGCACATTCCCTTTTGCAAAACGACATATTTAACTACATCAACCATTAAAAATATATCAAAATCATCTGTATTTACGATAAAACAATACGGTGGATGCACTACACAAAACAAGTGCGTTGTGTCTTTGTGTGTTGTGTAGGTCCAGATTGACATGCTGGATGAACACGGAGTGTTCACCCTCAAAGCTGCTCCTGGAAACACTTGCGGCTCCGTCCACTCCACACAGACTGAGGGCCCCGATGACTCAGGTACAACCAGAACCCCAAAAACTAGTATAGTAGCCATTTGCACAATGGAAGTGATCCGGGATGACCCACGTCTGGACCACTCGCGCGAAAGAGAACGAGAAACAGGGATAATGTATGGAGGACTCAAAATGACTTATGTATAAATAAATAAATGCATGAATAAATATAGGAATAAATAAATAAATGCTTAAATAAATGTATAAATAAATGTATAAATGCTTAAATAAATGTATAAATAAATGAATAAATGTATAAATAAATAAATGCTTAAATAAATGTATAAATAAATAATACAGGAATGAATGAATATAAGTTATAAATCAACAGGACATCATTAAATAAATATATTTCTACATTTCTGTATTTGTTCATTTATTTATTTCTTTATTTATGTGTCCACACGTATTTCTTCATTTATTTATGTGTGACATTTACGTGTCCGTATATTCAAATGAGCTGGGGCGGTCCGAACCTCTGTCTAAAGCCTGATTGGTCACAGGAGTGTGATGCACCTGGTGTGTTATGTTGTTACTACTCCTACCTGGCACATAATGCTGATATTTAAGCATTTATTTATTTATTTATACATTTATTTATTTATACATTTATTTAAGCATTTATTTATTTATACCTATATTTATTCATGCATGTATGTATTACTTATTTATACTTAAGTCATTTTGAGTCCTCCATAATAATGAAGGAGTCAGCTGTCAAATCCATATTCAGCATCTCTCCATTTTGGGCTTCAGGAAGGCGAAAGATTAAACACACATTTTGTGGATTTCTACTCTTGGACTTGCAGTTTCCATACACAACTATGAAAGCTTGACAGGCTGCAAGTTGGATGCTAATTTGTCAACAAATAATTATTTGGTCCTCCAGAAATGTGTTTTCTGTGCTACTGTTGCTCTGCATTGAAAGTTAATGATCTTTTGAGCTCAACATGGACTTCTCTCCCACGAGATAGTCCTTCCCATATGTGTTGTCCGTGACTCTGCTCCGTCTTCCACAGAGCATCAGTCGGCGCACCACGCCGCTCTGAGGCTGGACGTTAACGAGCAGCTGGAGTTTGAGGTCAGCTTCTGCTCTGAGGAGCCCACCAGCGTCACGGCCGAGATGACGCTGCAGGTGGAGGACAACCAGTACGGCAAGACCCGAATACAAGTGACCGGAGAAGCTTACCAGGAAGTAGTCTCCCTGGACAACATTGGACAGGAAATAGATCAGGAGGATGAAGAGGGAGGTGAGAGAAGACAGCGGGGAGCAGAGAAATGCTGCACGGGCTTCTTATCCAGGAATGTTCTGCAAAGTCTGTTTTCTTTCTGACAGGTGATGCGATGCCAAATTTGCTGAATTTTGGGTACTGCCATGTAGACTGTCCCTATCAAGAGAGTTTCACCATGACCAACCACAGCAGCGGCCAGGTAGTGCGCTTTGAGTGGCCACCTGCCGGATCCCACGTCTTCTTCTCACCACAGGTAAAGCATTAAAGGAAGGAATACAGGTGTGGGGTTTAATTTTTTTTTTTAATAATGAAGGGGACTGGATCTAAAACTTGCTTAGCTTTTGCTTCTACTTGGCTGCATGTTATCAAAAAGGACCATGTTTTTTCTTACAGGTGGGGCACCTTCATGCCGGTTGTTCCAAGGAGGTGACGGTCACCTTCCACTCCAAGCAGCCAGTGACGCTGAGCAGCCGGCCAATGAGATGCGACGTTAGTCAGGTGGAGTTCCAGCAGCCGCTAGAGCAGGTGGCCGACTGGGACGACCGGCAGAGGACGATGCGGTGGCTGAATCCTTCGGCGCCGGCCTCGGGAGCAGCGCCACCGCAGCCTGTGAAGAATAAGGTGAACTTGGCCACCGAGAATGTGACGGAGGGAGGAAAGAGTTTGAGTTTCGCCACAACTGTTGAACTTTGCACGCAGGACCCGGAGCCCTGCTGCTCGGTGGTCGAGGGCTCCCATCGGGGGCTGGAATTGCGAATCAGCGCAGTTTGTGACTACGTGAAGTTCAGCTGCGACACCGACGCCATCCTCTTCAAAGACACGCCGCTGTACCAGACCAGCCTCCACCGGTCAGTCGCCACAGACCTGAAACATTTACTATCAGACGGCCAGTGATGCCCCAAAAAGGATTTTTAGTTTACTAACTACGCAAATATATATTGTGCTCAGCATCCTGACGGGTCAGACATTTCAAATAAACGTGTGTGTGTGTGTGTGTGTGTGTGTGTGTGTGTGTGTATGTGTGTGTGTGTGTGTGTGTGTGTGTGTGTGTGTGCAGACTGCAGATCGTGAATCATGGCACCGTCGATCTGAAATACTCCTGGCAAGTCCAGATGGATCCGAGGGATGGCGACGCAAACCAAGACCAGAGAGGTATTACTGCTCAGTCGTGTTTATTATGAGCATCAACTGTTGAAACTGTGTAAATGTGAACACGTGTTCGCCGTGGCAGATGGAAGCCGGACGTCTCTTCTGACGGGGAATCCTGAGCTCCCGCCCGTCAGCGTGGAGCCCAGCGTCGGGTCCGTGGCGCCCGGCGCCACTCAGGAGTTAAGCGTCCGCTTTTCCCCTTGGGAAGTGGCCCAGTCTCAGGGCAGGCTGGTCAGCAGGTACGCTAAATCAGTCGAGTAGTAAATATTCAATACCGGAGTCCCTCAGCCTCAGCCAAACCGAAAAGTGGCTCAGTTAGAAGAGGAGGAGGGGATCTGATTTATTTCCCCACGATTGGACCCGAGCCCGACTCGCCGCCGCACTGCGCCTCGGCTTAAAAGTCGGCCCCGCCTCCAGGCCTGCGCTCTGAAGACAAATGACATCGCTCTGAGAATGACTGTGAATGTGTGTCTTCAGGATGGACGTGACACGGACACAGACGTTTGTTGTTGTTGTTGTTGCAGCATCCCCAACTTGCAGGATGGCGCCCAGGCTCCCCGTGTCTCGGTGTGTGGCCGCAGCACGTTGCCCCCGTGCCACTTTGAGCTGGAGGACTCGGACTACGTCCGTGGGAACCGCCGGCACCCGGATTTCAGGGAGCCTGTGGACCCTGACACCAGGGTCGTAGAGTTCAACTCTGTCGGCCTCTCTGTGCCGTGCACGAGGTACAAAGAGAGAGAGGAGAGCTTTCCCCCCCTGACGTTCTATATATATATATATATTGATATATTGATATATTCTTGCTTTACACCACAGACGTTTCAGTGTGGTGAACCCCACCAGTAAGCCGTACTCGTTCAAGTGGAGGTGTGAGGACACAGGCGCTGGCCCGTTCTGCTGCCTCACCCCACACGGCACCATCTCGCCTGAGAGTAAGGCGGAGGTAAAGAAACACACGGTGTAAATAACCAACGTGTGTCCTCCAGTTTCTTTCAACGGCAGTAGATCATCTAATTCACCCTGTGTGTGTGTGTGTGTGTGCAGGTGTGTTTTGAATATGTAGCTGAGCAGCTGGAGGCGGTGGAGTCATTCTGGAGCTTTAGGATCGAGACCCTGGCGCTGTCGTTCCCCTTCCTGTGCGTGGGCTCCGCTAGAGAACCCCTCGCCTACCTCGACACACCTCACCTTGACTTTGGAGAACTGCTTGTTGGTGTGTAACATACACACATTTATACCAGGACATGATCTCTTTCGAGTCACACCACATAGTAAACACAAGGCAATATGACAATGTGACAGTGTATGCAGTGTTCAAGTTCATATATATATATATATATATATATATATATATATATATATATATATGTGTGTGTGTGTGTTGCACAAGCTACAGCACAACAATAAATTGTTCTGCTCATGCAACTAAAACCACTTGGCTGACGTTTAAGAAAAGTAACAGAGATATGAGCACCAATAATCAGTGGTCTCAGAGTGACCACATAGGAGTCAGTAGATGTGTGTGTTTGGCCTGCGCAGGTCGTAAAGCGGACCGGGCGGTGGCTCTGGTGAACGGGGAGGAGGAGCTTGTCCACTTCTCTGTGGCGCCGTCGTCTCTTCTCTGTGGAGACCAGCGGTCCAGCCTCGTTGTGCAGCCCATGACCGGCACAGTGGCCCCAAGAGACAGGTTAGTGTCACTGTAACGTACACTAAATGACCCTAACCCTCTTACAATGCAACACAAGATATATATATATATATATATATATATATAGATACACACACACACACACAGCTATTCAGAATCAGTGTCCATTATTTAGAAAATACAATCGATGACATGTGCGTGATGTAGGAATGAGTCCTAAAACCCCCAAATCAAATCCCTTGTCTCCCTTGTTTGAATGTCTGAAATGAGGTCACACTCCCACCAACGCTACACAAACATCTTGACATTGCTGGTCATAATCTTGCTGAACAAAACGTGTTTGTGTCATAAAGATTTGTTCGACGCAGTTTATTTTTGGCAATAGCCCAAAATGTAAACATCCCATTAGTGTATCGTCATGGGAACCAGCGCGATGCTAAATACAAAAAGGCCTCGTCCCTGCAGCATCTGGCGCAAGGTGATACGTGTGTCACATGTCAAAGCTGCTTTACTACTGGTGTGTTACATGTAGCAGAGGGAGCGGTGAATGTGTGACCCCCTGGTTGCAGGCTGCCTCTGTCCGTGTCCCTCACGCCCGGCCAGGACGGCTGCGTGAGCTTCCGATTGGTTCTGAGGGTGAAGAGGAAATCGGAGCCCCTCGCTCTCACAGTCAAAGCCGATTGTTTCAGCATGAGGTCCTCGGTTCACGTGGAGCAGCCCGACGGAGGCCTCAGAGAGATCGTCCCCGACCACAAAGACACGCTGGACGTGGGGAAGGTCAGCTCGCTTCCACATCCCACCACATCCCATCGCCTCTCAGACGTGACATGTCGTCCTCCCGCCTGTGCTCTGTTTGTAGTTGGGGGTCTCAGAGCAATCCGCCGTTCACCTCCTGGTGTCCAATCTGGCGAGATTCAGATTGGAGGTGAACTTTGACCTTGCGGGTCCCAGCGAGCTGCTGCAACACCTGGAAGTAAAGCCGCGGCGCGACACCGTCGAGGCCGGGAAGCGGCTGCGGGCTTCGCTCTGCTTTCGTCCTCGCGGCGTTTGCAACCTGCGGGACGTCCGACTGAGCGTCACGGTGAGGAGCCTTCAGAGGTCGAGGAGGCGGCTTTGATCTCCATCTGCACTTTAGACTTTAAGACTTTGAGACTTTATCCACATTATTATTCACACGTGTGGTGAAAACGCAGATAGAAACCTGGACTCCCGCCTCATCACGAACTCCAGTGACCTCCCCCTCTTGCCCCGCTGACCTTTGACCTCTCAGCCGGGAGTCCATTACGTCTCATGAGCTCCCGTCTCATCGACATTCAGATGAAGCTCACTTAAAACTATTTCTGATCCTTTTCTATGTTTTTGCAGAACGTCGTCCTCTTTAGACTTTGAGCTTCAGCTTTTTGTTTCGTGAGCGATGCTCCACAGATCGACTTGTTTTGTCTTTGTCTTTCCGTCATTCTCAGAGACAAATAGACAAACTGGGACTCTAATGTGTTACCTGTGTTGTTCATAGGCTTTAAAAGCAAGTCGACAACTTCACTTCTTAATGAACTATAAAAGGTAGATTAGATATCCGCATTTACCAGTGACACATGAATTAAGTTCTCTTCATGTAATCCTCTCTCTCTCTCTCTCTCTCTCTCTCTTTTCTCGTCTTGAGATGGAGAACGGCCCGACGTTCACATTTGCCGTGGAAGGCGGAGCCGTAGCTCCCAGCCTTGAATTCTCCTTCACCAAGCACAACTTTGGCAAGTGCCTGGTGCACAGCGGCGTGGGCGCGGCGCCCGCCGCCCAGACGCTGGTAATCAGCAACAGAGGCCAAAGGGACATCAGGTAGTCGTGCGTTGAAGAAATGCTTTCAGTCTCCTCAGAAACTGTGGAGGGTCCTAAGACTCTGTTCCCCCGCCCCCTCTCTCTCTCCTCAGTGTCGAGTGCCAGTTCAGAAACACCGCTCACCTTGAGCTGGACTTCCAACCGGACACTTTGTCCCCCGGCGCCGCGATGAAGGCGGCGGTCACCTTCTACCCGCGCGAGGCACGCCGCTACCACGAAAGACTCGCCTTCGTCTTCGACGGCTGCGTCACGAGACACGTGGACGTGCTGGGGCAAGGCGTGGAGGTGGAGGTGAAGGGGGAATGTGATTCTTTTCTGAGCAGCGAGGTGTCCCCCCCCCCCCGATTGGAACGGGATGTTTCAAGGCAGGATTCGTACAGTCATGGAAAACCTGGAAAAGTCATGGAATTTTAAAATGTTTTTTTCCAGGCCTGGAAAAGTCATGGAAAAAACTTAAATCATAAAAGTTTGGGAAAAGTCATGGAAATTAGTTATCATCGCATGTTCAATTACGACGAGTTTGAAATAATTAATATATTTTTTAAAGAAAGATGCTCAAAATATAAGCCGGCGTACGCTCTCAATACGCAACATTTTCTACAGTTTTCATGTTTATACCGAGATTTCAGTTTGGTCATGGAAATTTGGTTTAAAGTCATGGAAAAGTCATGGAAAAGTCATGGAAATCCATTGGTCAAAATGTGTAAGAACCCTGCAAGGGGAACAAAGTCCAGCGCAAGACTGGGCCGGAGAGAAAAGATGTCCTCAGGGTCACGCTTCACTTGTCCTTAATATGGATCTTTCTGTCCTAGCTGGGGCTGGAGAACCCCGCGCAGCGGAACGTGAAGCTGGGATCTCTGATGTTGGGTCAGAAGGTGAAAAAACAAGTGGTTCTGGTCAATCTCAGCCCTTTGGACCTCTCCTTCACTCTGCTGCTTAACACCAACACACCACTGGCTCCAAGGGTAGGGAACACAGACACACACACACACACACTCACACTGATTCTGAATAACGTACACATTCTCCTCCTCCTCCAGGACCTGTCGGTCAGCCCTGCAGGCGAGCTGAACCTGAAAGCCCGCGGTGGCTCGCGTGGCGTGGAGATCCAGTTCTCGCCCCGTCAGCACATCCCTCCCTTCACCGCCGAGCTGCAGGCGGAGTTGGCGGGCCTGCTGCACCCCCTGCTGACCGTCCAGGGCTGCTGCCGGGTGAGGCTGTCGCTCTACAAATGCAGCGTTTGCAAAACGCTTAATGAGGAACAGGGAAAGGACTTTTAAGTTAACCGGCGGAATCCTTTTTGACTAATTCGGCAGATGTCCATTAAAATAAATGCGCGCCGACTGTATTTGTTTTAGGAACGTGTAAACAAGACATTCGGAGGTGTGTCGCAGTAACATCGTGGTATTTGGATCAATCGTGTTAACCACGAGTTCTGATTTGAACTGCCAGGCTGTGGAGGTCCAGCTGGACCAGGTCCAGCTCGCCTTTGGAGCCGTGGTCCAGCGCTGCCGAGCCAGGAGGACGATGGTCATGACCAACACTGGGGACATTGGTGCCAAGTAAAGTTCAATATTATACAATATATGAGCCCATAAAAAACCTCATGCAGACTAATTGCGGAAGAAGCACTGACACATCGACTTAGTAGAGGCCCACCTTTTTATCAGAGTCAACAAATTGTCTTTCTTTCTTTAACTCGCTATGAGGACTTTGATGTTGTAGTAGTTTGCGTTTGGCACTCGTGACTTAGATCCTGTTGTTTGCTTTTCATTTTTTCAGATTCCAGTGGAAAACAGATGACTTTCCTCCAGAGTTGTCCATCACACCAGCTAAAGGCTTCATCTGTCCAGGCATGGAGGTTCCTCTCCAAGTGACCTTTGCCCCGGTGGAGCTGATAAACGACACAAGATATGAGAACCTGTGTTGCTGTGTGGAGGGCTCCTCCTCGGCCGTGACCCTCACCGTCACGGGCTCCTGCATTGCAGCCTCCCCGAGCAAAGAGGTACGACTTTATGCACTTTGAAACAAAATGTTGAGTAGCGCCATGAAAGATCATCTACAGTGGACAGTTGACCATTGAAAAATGGGTATATTACTCCGACTTGTCCCCTTGTTTTGAGGTAAATAACTTTATATTATAAATGCTCATAACCAGCGTAAAGCATTTTTGGTAGAAGAAAAAATACACAGCACTGTGTCATCAGTGTCTGATGTGGTATAGAATGTATAAAAGTCAGTTTATGAACTCACACTTACATTTTATATAACAATTTTTAAAGTTATTTTTGAATTGAGGACGGTTTTGAATCTATTTTTTACAATTCTGAATCTAAATCTGAATCCCTAAAGTGCCTTCTCGTACCCCCATTCGAGATCCACTGAGCTGGAGGATTGGCTAATAGGATACAGTTATTCTTGATGCTTGTCATCAATGCCACGTCGCTGGATTCTAAAAGATTTAAACACTTATTAGTATTTGGGGTTTTCAGGGTTACGCAGTCCATATGAAAACTATGAGAAACCTTGTCCTCAGTGTAGCTACTCATTGGATAATGTCCGTCATGTCTCCATTCGGACCTCCGTCCGTCTGCGTGTCTCCAGGTGGTGACCTTTGTCTGCCCGGTGCGCGGCTCCCACACTCAGAGCGTGGCC
This sequence comes from Liparis tanakae, assembly GCA_036178185.1. Classification (NCBI taxonomy): domain Eukaryota; kingdom Metazoa; phylum Chordata; class Actinopteri; order Perciformes; family Liparidae; genus Liparis; species Liparis tanakae. The sequence continues at coordinate 19,829,918 of CM070108.1, read as the reverse complement.
GTGGTCAACCCCACCAACCAGCGCTGCAGCATCACACCCGTCATCGAGGGAGAACAGTGGAGCTCCGAGCCCTCTGTGACCCTCGAACCCCTCCAGAGCAAGACCTGCCAGATCACCTACCGACCGCTGTCCGTGACCGCCGACGGGAAGAAACACCTGGTAGAAGGAGCGCTAATAAACACCATCGGCTATTCATCTGCATGTGTTACACCCTTAAAATGAACTGTTCAGAAAGTTCTTCTTCTGTTTGCAACTTTTATTTCACAAGTTCCCGGTTAAAACAAGTATTCATTCTTAAAGAGACATCGCCGCTTTCTTAAAGAGACAGCGGCCCCTCTCTTAAAGAGACAGCGCCCCTCTCTAAAAGACACAGCGGCCCTCTCTTAAAAAGACATTGTCTCTCTCTTAAAGAGACAGCGACTCTCTCTTAAAGAGACAGCGACCCTTTCTTAAAGAGACAGCGCCCCTCTCTAAAAGACACAGCAGCCCTCTCTTAAAGAGACATTGTCTCTCTCTTAAAGAGACAGCGACTCTCTCTTAAAGAGACAGCGACTCTCTCTTAAGAAGACAGCGCCCCTCTCTTAAAAAGACAGTGCCCCTCTCTTAAAGAGACAGCGCTCCTCTCTTAAAGAGACAGCGACCCTGTCTTAAAGAGATAGCGCTCCCTTCCAAAGGGACAACAAGGACTTTACTCCCTTCACAGTTAGTATGTGCACACGTGATACAAAAGACAACACGTAAGCAATGAAGTTTGACATGAAGGTGGCCTACGTCTCCTTATGTCCTCAGGGATCGGTCTTCTTCTCCTTCCCCGATGCGACCGGCATGCTGTACTCCCTTCACGGAACCGCTGAGCCTCCAAAGCCAAAGGACACCATCGTGCATGAACTGCCTGCAAAGACTCACCACACCGAGTCGCTTCCCGTGCACAACTGGCTCTCCAAGCATCAGCGGTAATGCGCACGCTACATGACCATCGACACCTCTTGAAAGCAAAGTTCATGGGTTTTATTGCGAGATTTTGAGATTATAATGAGGGGACTCAAACCAGGCCTGTTAGCTCAGAAGAGTCACGCGTGTGTCTGCGTGCTCAGGTTCCGCGTGTTGATGGAGATCCTGAAACCGGACCATCCCGATGCTACGGTGTCCCTGAAGGGTCCGGAGTACATGGATGTCCCCGCGTTGGCCAGTCGAGACTTCACGATGTCTTTCTTTACATACAGAGAGGGGACTTACAGCACCAAGGTCAGCTCCCACAAACACATGTAAACAAACACATGTAAACAAACACATGTAAACAAACACATGTCTGAGTCTGTTCCCCAGCCCCGTCGTCACGCCGCCCTTCCACCCCGTTCTCTTTAGGTGACGTTTCGTAACGAGGGGTCCGGCGAGTACTTGTTCTACCTGGTTACCTTCAAGGCCACGCCCCCAGGAGTCCTGTCCACCATAACGCTGGCGACCCCTGTCCATCGGACGGCCTCGGCCACCGTGCAGGTGGAGAACCCCCTGACCACGGTGACCTGCCTGACCACGGAGTGTAAATGCCCTGAAATCAGCGCCCCGCCTCAGCACACCGTGCCGGGACAGTCAACGGTGAACACCCGGGGGGACATTTTGATTCTTTACCGAAAATAAAACCAGCCGTGTGCACACGCCATTGATGCTCTGCGTGTTTCCTCGCCGCAGGGCTCTCTGAGCTTCGAGTACCAGCCGCTGCGTGCCGGTGAGTCCACGGCCCGGCTGACGCTGCACAGCAACGATCTGGGCGACTTCCACTACGACCTGCTCCTCAGAGCTCTGCCCCCGCCGCCGGAGAAAACCGTCCACTTCCGCACGAGTCTGGGCCGCAGCCAATCCCTCGTTGTTAAGTTCACCAACCACGGACGCTTCAAAGCTGAGTTCTCTGGCAAGGTGAGGAAACAACCGGCGCGGCCCGATGACTTGAATGTTGTGTCGACTCCCGCCCGTCTCTGCTGCTGGAGGTTTGCTCTCGCTGACGGCCACGGCCGCTGGGGAGTGTCTTTCAAAAGGGACACTTGATCACAAGGACTTTGTGCGGTTCTAGAGAAGCTCTGACGAGTCTGAGAAAATAGCCCATGTCCCTTTAAGGGTGTCTTGTTGACGCTATCAACACTCCCTTGTGATGGAAATGACCCCCGCCATGTTGAATTTGTTTGTTTCTAACAGTGCTCAGTTAAAATTTGATCAAATAATATTTTTTTTCAAACAAAATGTTGCAGTTCTATTTGTATTTTGATGCTTAAGTGACAAACACAAGAGCCAGGAAGCTGAGCTTGTGTTTAAGCAGCCAGACAAAGACGACACCTATCAATGCTATCCCAGTGGTTTTATTGGTTGTCATGGGAACCCCCTTGTTGTCCTGTCTCCGCTGCAGACCAATTGCCCGGACTTCACATTGGACAAGGCCAGAGCCCAGCTGGTGGGGTCAGAGGTCAGCATTGAAGTTAGTTTTGAACCTCACCAGCTGGGCGTAGCGAGAGGCCAGCTCAGCCTGTCCTCGGCCGTCGGGGGCGACTACGTCTTCCCCTTGGAGGGGCTGTGCCTCCCCCCCGAAGCCCAGGGCCCGTTTCGCGTCGGTGCCGGTCGCACCGTTTCCATCCCCTTCAAGAATGTCTTGCTGCAGGCCGCCACGTTTTCTCTTCAGGTAAAAGACGTGACAACAACCGGGGAAATAACCAGATTGGAGAGCGGAATTAAAAAATGTTTTTATTATTATTGCATTCCAATGTCTTCAACATTGTATTATATCTGCGATCTGATCTGCCCCCCTAGGTGGACAACCCTTGTTTCATAGTCAAAGAAGTGGAGAGCATCCCCTCCAAAAAGACCCAAAACATCCCGATGACTTTCGAGGCCCCTCCAGGGAGCTCCCCGGGGCCGTGGTTCGGCAAGCTGACCGTCTCCAGCCGGCGCTCCGAGGGCCACAGCACTCCTTATTCATGGGAGTTTTACCTGAGGGGCCACCGCTCCGAGTCATCTTAGGGACAGAGACGTGTGCAGACCTACCGCGCGCAAGCACACACACACACACACACACACGCACACGCACACGCACACGCACACTAACAGTTGAATAACAGGACACGGTTTTACCTTGCGCATACAATGTTTAACTTGTTTTCTTAATGATGCTTTCTGTGTGCGCTCACACATTATTTATACAACACTTGAACTCATGGGTCTCTTTCGAAAACCAACTGAAGGGCCCTGTGCGTATTTATTTGTTTCGAATAATCTGAGGCCAGGGTGCTCTGCCGGAAACCGGCGGATTGCTCCCTCCAGGTGGGGACCGAGAGCCCCAAGTGAAGGAGTTCTAGTATCTCGGGGTCTTGTTCACAAGTGAGGGTCCGATGGAGAGAGGTCCACAGGCGGATCGGTGTGGCCGCAGCAGTCAAACGTTGTACCGGACCCTCTCGGTGTGGAGGAGCTGAGCTGGAAGGTAAAGATCTCAATTTACTGGTCGGTCTACGTTCCGACCCTCACCCGAGGTCACGAGCTTTGGGTCGTGACCGAAAGAACAAGGTCGCGAATACAAGCTGTCACAGTGGGATTAGGGTGGACCCAAGTGCACGACTCAGGAGACAATTATGCAAATAAAGATCCTTAACTGAGAGCGCCTTCAGGATCGGAACAGACAGAATAATCAAACGCACTGTGGAACGCTTGAGGGCTCGGTCAGAAAAACACAAGACAACATGGCAGAGGACAAGAGCAAGTGAGGGGACCTAAGTAGACAGGGACTAACGAGGGAACGGGCAACAGGTGAGACGGGCATGAAGACCAGGTGAAGGTAATGAGGGACTAACGAGGGAGTGATCACAGGCAGGTGAAGGGAGTTGGACTGACGAGATGGGAAGCAGGATCTGGAAGGACGTGATAGTTAGTGAGACAGGATGAAGACAACTAATACAAAGAGGAAGGTGTGGAGCTAAACTGTTACACAAGCGGACAAAATGAGTTTCCTCCGTAGGGCGGCCGGGCTCGGCCTCAGAGAGAGGTGGTTCTAATCCGATTCAAACGTCTCCTGGACGCCTCCCTTAGAGGTTTATAAGCACGTCCATCTGGGAGGAGCCCCGGGACAGACCCGGGACACGCTGGAGGAACTACATCTCCCGCTGGCCTGGGAACGCCTAGAATGAGCTGGAAATGATGTGGGCGAGAGGGGAGTCTGGGTCTGCTGCCCCCGCCACCCGACCCTGGAATAAGCGCATGACTATCGATGGATGGATGGAATTAGTTGTCACATTTGTGTGTTTGTGAATATTTTATAAGTCAACTGAATAAAAACCTCCAGAGGAAACCTGACCAGTGGCTGTCATTGCACACTAGCGTCCACATGGGGGCAATCATGTCAAGTGAGTTCACCGAGGCTGGTGCCTCCAGTGATGAGGAAGATGCATCATTTGTAATGTGTTTTCTTCGTCCTTTATTAGAACCTGCATGTTGAAGTGTCAACTTTCTACCTCGAGTTCATTTGTCCCAGCCGCTCTCTGCGTTGTTGAACAATCAGCACTTTGCAGGCAAGACTAGCTTCTTGGTTGAAAGGGCAAAGCTGGAGGAGACGCTCATTACCAAAGGTTAGATTTGTCTCACACACACACACACTAACAACACACACACTAACACACACACCTAAACCTCTAATGAGGAGCTGGACCAGCAGTTCCAGAGACACTCCTCTCAAAGAGAAGAATCCTCTGATCCTCCCATTGGGACAGGGCGAGGAGCCTCCCAGGACTCGGAGGGGTCTCCTCAATGCAACATGGCGGATGTTACTTGACTAAAGACTGAAAAAGAACAATACACAAAAATACATCATTTTACATTTTTGATGGACAAATGGTATATTCACATACAAATATGCATTGTACCCCACATAATTATTATTTTTTTTAAATAAGCAATATGAGATACAGTAAGTACAGAAAAGTCACTATAAATCCTCCAAACCTTTAAAGAAATACATCTCTCCCATTTCTCGTTAAAGTGAGTATATTGAAGCTGTAGGGAAATGCAGGATGGGTGGGTGTGTGCGTTGGGGTGGGTGATGTGATGTAACAGGGTAGCTGGTGGAGGGGTGGGGGGGCTTCTCTCTCTCTCTCTCTCCATCTCTCTCTCTCTCTCTCTCTCTCTCTCTCTCTCTCTCTCTCTCTCTCTCTCTCTCCCCATAGAGCGCAGCATGAGCGCTCCGCGGCAAAAGGATGTGTGAGCAGGCAGCGCGCTACTGTAGGGACGGAGTCCACAAACTGCTGAACAAAGAACAAGCCCAACTTCGAGCCCAGGAAAGCCGCGAGCAGCCGATCCCCGTAGCCGGTCAGGACAGCGAGTCCGCGACGGCAGCGCAGTCCGGAAACAGCGGCGCCCAGCCCGGTGGAATCGACGGGCTCGTCCGCTGGATCGTCACCAAAATGAGCGACAACAAGAACCTCTCCAGCCGGGAGTACGCCTCCAGCAAGGAGGACGTGGCCGTGGCTCAGGAGCAGTTCTTCACCCCGGATCCGCGCAGAGGCATCTCCGTGATTTTGGATGTGAGTATCGGGCTGCGGGGCTCCGGGACTGCGGGTCAGCGGGACCGGCTTGGATGGGGAGGGTGTTGCGTTGGGATGAAGACGTCCAGTGAGCGGTGCAGTGCGCACTTACGCACGGAAACCGTCTCGCACGGTGCCGTCAAGGCTTGCAGTGCGACTTTAGAGGGCCGGGTGGGTCGAATGTGCCGCTTAACGTGTTCGTTAAGCGGCACATTCGCTTCGCCCCCCCCCCTAAAAAAAAAGTTCCGTCCAATCGTTCGCGGACCACTCCGCCCTGTAGCTCACACTGTGCATTCCTCTCCTCCACCCACACACACACAGAAGTGCTCGCAGGTTCAGGTCGGTGCAGTGCCGCGCTACTTTTGGTGATGGTGTGAAGAAATTCCGACGCGCGCACCGCGCACCTCGCGGCTCAGCACACACCCAGAAACAAGACGAATGAATGAAGAGCAGCAGAATTACCGATTCACACTTTAATTATTCATGACAACTTCTTACTCTGGTGTTCGCGGTGGCGAGGCGGCACCGAGGCGGCACATTACGCAGCGTCATGCGTGCGATTTGGGTCACCAGCAGCTCCTTCATACGATAGTGGGGTTATTTCTCCCCGCCTCCCCGGTAAAGCATTAAAAGCAACATTAGTGGTATAAGAAAAGTAGTTCACTTCGACCACACGACCCAAATAGATTGACAGAGAAGGGCTGCACGCGGGAAACTAATTATGATCGAAGCCAGAGGGCCGATGCAGCCCAGTACCCTAGTAAATGGAGCCTGTTGGGGCGTGTGTGTGTGTGTGTGTGTGTGTGTGTGTGTGTGTGAGAGGGGGTAGCCTAGTTTTACTCCTGATGCTTCCTCGGGACCCAAAGTGTCTGTTTGACCTATTTCTGACGCGTGACCGTGGAGCAGCTGGTCAGTGAGCTGGTCAGTGTTCTCATCTCGCGGTCTCATAGTCAGACGCGTGTCTGTGAAGTTCGGGTCCCGAGCGGGGAAACCCCGAGTAGCCGCTCCATGGTTCTCTCTCGTGAACCCCGCAGAGCCTCGTGGCTGCAGGGCTCCCGGTGCTCTGGTCGAGGCCGCCGCGCCTTCTGCCACTACCCCCCCCCCCCCCCCCCCGCACACTTTCGGTGCGCAGTTTTATGAATATTTGACTATCGCGCGAAGAAGTCCACAACGAAGGGTTTGAGGGAACGCTGCGCGTGCGCGCGCGCGCCCGTGCAGCGTTCTGCTCATTATACCCTCCCCTGCTTGCTTGTTTTATCATCGCTTCCTGCTCCCGTCTGCTCCTTGATCTTAACCCCCGATGCACCTTTCCTTTTATCCCCCCCCCTTCCTCCTACTCCTCTCCTCCTCCTCCTCCTCCTCCTCTGCAGGCCTAGAAAGCATCCATTCTCAATAAGGTTAGGAGATGGATGCAACAATCTCCTCTTCTCTCGTTTTCTTATCCTCTCTTCTCCTGGCTTCTTCTCACTCTGTTACAGCTCTCTCTCTTTCTCTCTCTCTTTCTCTCTCTCTCTCTCTCTCTCTCTCTCTCTCTCTCTCTCTCTCTCTCTCTACACACATGCAGATGCACGCTTGCACACAGCCTCTCCACCGCAAAGTTTCTCCTCTCAGATTTTGTTCTTCTTCTTTCCTTCAAGAGTTGAGTGCACCCTCGGGTGCAGCCGGAGAGAAAGAACAATGCAGAGCGGCTCATCGTTTGGAACGCTGTGCGTCTCCCCAGCAGTTAACGCTTTTATTTTTATACTTTTCCTTTCCGCGTTGGCCTGTAGTTTGAATAAAGAGCAGGAGCTCGTCTAGCTGTGTTAAGAATGGCTTCCCAGGCTCTGAATCGGCTGAAACAACCAATTATCAAAACAGTTGCAGATTGATTTCCTCTTGATCGGCTGACCATCCAAATGTCCAGCGTTCACATGCAGCAGAACCCACTTCTCATGGCTCCGTCTGTGTGTTTACTGTGATGACGAAGATGAGGGGAGACGCCCCCGGTCAATAGAAAATAAACTAAACTAAACAACCAATCGATAACTCGTATTAGAATAATCCTCTTATTGTATGACCGGCATGTTTAAATATGCAAATGAGGCATGTGCTCATTTGTAATGAATGAAGCCAGGTCATAGGGTGTGTGTGTTTGTGTGTGTGTGTGTGGGTGTGTGTGTGTGTGTGTGAAAGTGGATATATATATTAAACCAGAGCAAGTGTCTCACCTTTAAAAAGGTGTTTGTTTTTTTCTCCCCAAAACATGGCGCGCTGTGCTTTGCTCAGTCACCGTTAACATCAAACTCTGAGACCAGATGAAGGTACCAACCTGTCACTTTCCATTCCACAGGGAGAGGAGCTGGAGCTCCACATCTGCGTCTTCCCACATGGATCGAGCGTGGAGCGCACACACACACACACACACACACGACAAGTAATCACGACTCGGGTCTCAGCTTTGCATTGTCTGTGTGTGCGTACTTTATACTTGCCGCTGCAACAATACAGACGTGGCTCCTCACAAGTCTTATCCCACGCCACTTCCTGACGAGACTCGTCACCGCGAGCGACTGGAAGGCCGAACGCGTTCCTTCAGGAGCGCTCCGTGTTTAACGATCCGTCCCTCCAGCCGCGGGGTTGGAGGGATGTAAACGTTCCGCCGGTCGCTCCTCGTCAGCTTCAGGCTCCAAGCGGGAGGCTGAAGCCACCCGGAGAAGCTTCTTCTATTTCCTCCGTATTGCTTCCACCCCGAGGAAGACGTGCTCTGTCTTCTCTGGAAGAAGATGAGGGAGTTTCGGTCAGAAACAACGCAAATATTTAAGGTTTTCAAAAAAGAGATTTATGTGGATATTTATTCACTTTAGAAAAAGGAAAAAATCTTCAATCCTCATGCGGTATATTTAGAATGAGCCGATGTCTCTTGCCCTGTCGGTCGCACACTCTGATGAGTCAGCAAGAACGTCTGCTACAGTGTCGATGAAGACGAGCGGTTCTCCAGCCCGTGTTCCCGGGTTTTAACTTTGTCCTGAGCAGATGTTTATTCCTGTTCCTGAATAAACATCCTGATACTAACTCCACTGTCTGTCTTTGTGTTCACAGATATTCAGAAGAGCCGACAAAGACGGTGAGTCATCTGCACGCGCTCAGTTGATCAGTTCATGTCGTGACATCAGAGAACTTCTCTAGATTTACTGTTTGACGTTATGTATTGATGAACAGTGGGGCGTCATCTCAGTTCTGAATGAAAAGACGTGGGCAGAAAGATTAACATATATATTTATTATATATATATACCGTATTTTTTGCACTATAGGGCGCACTTAAAAGCCTTTAATTAAAAAAAAACCAAAGTGCGTCTTATAATCCGAAGCGCCTTATATATGGATTCATTCTGGTTGTGCTTACTGACCTCGAAGCGATTTTGTGTGGTACACGGCGCTAAGTAAAAATGTTTTAGTACGACTTTGGTAAAACTACAAAGCCGCACCGATTGCAGCATTAAGGCTTCCGTAGCCAGGAGCGTCGCGGAGTAATACATACTGTGCTTCACCATAATATTACCGTGTGCGTGTATAAGGACCCCAAAATGGCACCTGTCAAAAGACACGCATACGACGCGGACTTCAAACTCAAAGCTATCAGTCACCCAGTAGAACATGGGAATAGAGCAGCTGCGAGTAAAAAAAAGCTGCAACTAAAAAAAAAGATTTATAACAGCAAAACAAAATCAAACATTTGAAAATATCCATTAATGCACTCAGTACTTGGTTGGGAATCCTTTTGCACGGATTACTGCATCAATGCGGCGTGGCATGGAGGCAATCAGCCTGTGGCATTGCTGAGGTGTTATGGATGCCCAGAATGCTTCAATAGCGGCCTTTAGCTCATTTGCATTAGCAAAATCCAAGTTGCTTGAAATCCAGTGTGAAGTTCCCAGTCAGTGATGGTTTGGGGAGCCATGTCAGCTGCTGGTGTTGGTTCACTGTGTTTCATCAAGTCCAGAGTCAATGCAGCTGTGTACCAAGAGATTTTAGAGCACTACATGCTTCCATCTGCTGAAAAGCTCTATGGAGATGAGGATTTCATTTTCCAGCATGATCTGGCACCTGCCCACAGTGCCAGAACCACCAGTAACTGGTGTACTGACCATGGCATTACTGTCCTCCATTGGCCTGCCAATTCCCCTGACCTGAACCCCAGAGAGAATTTGTGGGGTATTGTGAAGAGGAAGCTGAAAGACACCAGACCCAACAATGCAAATGAGCTAAAGGCCGCTATTGAAGCATCCTGGGCATCCATAACAACTCAGCAATGCCACAGGCTGATTGCCTCCATGCCACGCCGCATTGATGCAGTAATCCGTGCAAAAGGATTCCCAACCAAGTACTGAGTGCATTAATGGACATTTTCAAATGTTTGATTTTGTTTTGCTGTTATAAATCTTTTTTTACTTGGTCTGAGGAAATATTCTAATATTTAGAGATAGGATATTTGAGTTTTCTTAAGCTGTAAGCCATAATCAGCAATATTAAAAGAATAAAAGGCTTGCAATATTTCAGTTGATTTGTAATGAATCCAGAATGCATGACATTTTTGTTTTTTTAATTGCATTACAGAAAATAAAGAACTTTATCACAATATTCTAATTTTCTGAGACAGTCCTGTATATATATATATATATATATATATATATATATATATATATATATATATATATATATATATATACTTGTATATAAATGTTTTAATTGGGCAACAGACTAAAAGATCCTGGTTTTCGTGTGTCAGGTTCTAGACGGACTTGAATGTTGAAAAAGAAAGAAAAGTTGTTCATGTCTCGCTCGGTCCTTCATCTCTTCTTCATGTCTATTGTTAGTGGCGCTCATATCCATTTGGTCATTGTTGCCATCTTTACCATTCACACACAGATGCCACCGTGACAATAACACCGTCTGTGTGCCTCAGCATGTCCGCTTTAAGTAAAGGTTTTCCAGTAAACACTTTCACGTCTGCACTTATTTTTTTATTTTGTTTTGCAGGGACAAAAGTCCCCCAACAAAATCTATCCAACAAACACCTGTTCCTCCAAAAGTTCAACCCGACTCACTGAAGTGTGGAGCTCTGTGTGTGTGTATGTGTGTGTGTGTGTGTTATATTTTTAGCATATTGGAACGTTGAAGTGTTTTCAAAAAGGGAAAGTTTGTATTTCTGTGTCACTGTGTCAGTGAGCGATGTGTTTATACCCTTTGGTGTCACATGAACTGCTACTCTCTCCCTCCCTCTCTCTCCCTCTCTCTCTCTCTCTCTCTCTCATCCTTTATCTGCTCTCCTCTTTTATCCGCATCACTGTCGTTGACTAAAAGGAATTTAACTAATGAGGAAACGGGATGAAAAAAGTTTTCATCACCACCAGATGGTCATTTGCTCTTCCAGTGCGTGTACCAGTGTGTATGTGTGTGTGTAGAGGGGGAGGGGGGGGTCTTTATTTCTTGCCTCCTCTTCAGTTCTTTGTGTTCCAAAAACAATATTTAAGTACAGAAGACATCTGTTCACTTAAATGTTCAGGGCCACGGCGGTTTAGTTAGCCGCTGCCTGGTCATCCGTCTGAATGCCCCCCCCCCCCCCGGGAAAATGAACGCAACACTGTACAGGTTTATTCGTTATCCAATGTGAATCCCTTGGTGAGTGGGGTGACATAGATATAGAAGAGCATGCATACATTATTAAGAAGTCAGGAACGTGTATGTGAGAGAGAGAGAGAGAGAGAGCGAGAGAGAGAGAGAGAGAGGGGGAGAGGGAGAGAGACATTGTAAAGTAAATACCAACGCCACGCCAGCCTTGTGTGTGTCCCGGTCTCTTGGGGGTCTCAACAGCTCCAAAGTGCATCCAGCGTGGCGGGCGAGGAGCATCAGAGCGAGAGGAAGGGAGAGCTCTGGTCCGGTATCCGGCGTACGGGACGCACGCTGGAGAGAGGGAACCAGCGAGCAGGAGCTGAAGAAGAGCTAGAGTTACCCTCCCCCCCTCTCCCGGGGGAAGACTGGGAACTGCTTTAATGAGCGCGAGAGAGGAAGCACGGGGAACGCTGGCTGGGAGAGGAGATCACAGTTAAAAAAGAAAAGGAGGGTGAGGGAGGGAGGGAGGGAGGGAGGGGAGAGATTGACAGAAGAAGAGGCAAGAGGTGGCAGTCGAACAGGAAGTGGATGTAACACAGAGAGAGAGAGAGAGAGAGAGAGACTAACTTGACAATGTGTCAGTAATTGAGGTTTAATTGGCCGAGTTCAGTTTTTGCATAGCACTGCCTTCAGAACTGTGAGCCAGGATGTGTGTGTGTGTGTGTGTGTGTGTGTGTGTGTGTGTGTGTGTGTGTGTGTGTGTGTGTGTGTGTGTGTGTGTGTGCGTGTGTGCGTGCTTCAGGTTTCGTGCCAGGCGTTGTAGACATTTTGGGTCGCCGCCCGCACGGAAGAGGGAGGAGGGGTCAGTGCTGTCTAGACGCCGGACCGCCTTCCCCTTCTGTCTGTTTGCCGTTGACGAGTAACCGCGCCGGCGCCGCTGAGACGGATCAGATCTGTGGAGCAGCAGGTGGAACGTTCCGGCAGCCAATAATGAAGCGTCACATCGTTTGACAGCATGTAGTTTGGGCTCTCTCATGGGACTCAGAGATGCTGCTGGAAACACAAAGTTTGCCAGTACAACGGAATGTTGTGACATAACCACCGGGGTGCTTTAATTGGACGGCGTTCTGTAAATGCTGAATGAAAGAAATCAATTTTAATTGAGCCTCCAAAAATGAAACCGAACCACATTCAATGTCCAATCTCTCCCCGCAAAAGAAAGTAAACAACTTTTGCGCCATACATTTGCAACACTGTAACATGAATATATATATATATATATATATATATATATATATATATATATATATATATATATATATTCATGTTACAGTGTTGCAAATTAATGCTGCAACATTTTTGGGGGGAGATTTGCTGCATTATTACACAAAACATATTACCCATATCTAATAATAATAATTAAAAGGAAGACATCTATGCATATTATATATATATATATATATATATATATATATATACTCATGTATGGTGAGCTGGTGACCTCAAATGATTATATAATCATTTGAGGTCACCAGCTCAGCCTCCCAGTGAGTTGGGTGTCTCATCATCCAGAGGCACGTTGACCAGGTTCATTATGAAATCAGAGATGTCTGGATTCCACCGAGCTGCTTCAGTTTCAGGATCCTGGTGCCGTCCATGTTTCCGTCGGCTAACGCGAGCAGTCGGATGAATCTGGAACAAGAGGAGAGAAGACTCCCGCTGAGTAAACAACTCGTTCAGCGTCCATCTATTACTTTGCGAGTCGTGAACGAGGCAGTGATTTTGGACAGCTCCCTGTTGACGATCTCATTATGTCATACATGGTGAACGAGAAGTTTAACGCTCCAGCTGATTCCGCCGTGACATCTCGGTCTTCTAACAACCAGTCGGGGCTCTCGCCCGTTAGCGGGGAGCTGTGTTTATTTATTTATCTTCCTGCCTTGCGACTCGCCAGCCATCTGCTAATTATCGTCAGTGTGTTTGACGTGAAGACGGAAAGCAGACGGAGTTTAGGGAGGCTTGTTTATTATCCGTGCTGTCGCGACTGGAAATAACTCCCGCCGCACGGCGAAGAGCAAACAGGAGGCGGCAGCTGCTTCTGTCCCCGAGCTGAGCTCGTCACGGACGGCTGAGTGAAGTCTGGGTGGTTTGGACTTCCCCAAAAGCTCTTAGCGGCGCACACACGACTACCACCCGTCAGCCCGGCCCTCGGTTTCTTTATTCCCACTCGACAAGCTATCGGAGAGAGAGAGATGTACATGTTGAGGATGGAGGATGAGCTGCTCATCCCTCTTTTGTCTCCTCATTGTCATCCCACACTGACGCTCTCTCTACCTCCGTGGAAGCTGAAGCTTCTCTCTCGCCGAGCGCGACTCGACGAACGATTCTCCACCAAAGTGTATCGCACCTCACAGGGTCCGTACGGTCATGGAAAACCTGCAAAAGTCATGGAATTTTAAAATGGTCATTTCCAGGCCTGGAAAACATAAATCATAAAAGTTTTGGAAAAGTCATGGAAATCTGTTAAAATCACATGTTCATTTACGCCGAATTTGAAATAATAATTTTATTTTTTAAATATAAGCCGGCGTACGCTCTCAATACGCAACATTTTCTACAGTTTTCATGTTTATACCGAGATTTCAGTTTGGTCATGGAAATTTGGTTTAAAGACATGGAAAAGTCCATTGGTCAAAAATATAACTTTAAGTATTTCACTTTGATTTTAAGAGTACAATCATATTTGTGAAAATGTAAAAAATCTCACAATTAAGATTTAAAAAATCTAAACAATCTCAAAACACGCGCTAGTGTTGGGATGTTTACCGGCTCATGCATTCCTTCTACTTTAAACATCTGCATAGAACAACTGTATCGATTTGGTTGTACCAGATTAGATTTGAACACGTGACAACGTCGTAATGCATCTGGTGCTAATCGTATTTTTTGCTGAACGGAGCTTGAACGCACCATAATGACACTCAATGCAACCTCCGATTTACACTCCGACTCAAAATGTGTTTTTCTCAGCGATAAATGGGGGCGTGTGCATCCCCTCCCCCGGTCCACGGGGACATCACTCAAACCTTTAGGCCCACATTTAAAATGTGTCTTTGCGTTATGTAACTTCACTCAACGCACAGGAGTCGGTTTGTTACTGACGGTGTGTGTCAAAGTAGCGGGGACATAAATAATGGAGGTGAGGCCGATGAAAGATTTGTACCAGTTGGTGGTTTGTCGCTGTCGAGAGAGAAAAAGAGAGAGAGAGGCCATACATCAGATGAGTGGTGGACGGGGGTGAGCGATGCTTTTACGGTTTATTAAATGTCTGATTAACGGTTTGATTCAACCGGTTTTCAATGTCGACGTCTCAGCCCGTTGAAGTTTGATTAAAGGAATAGTAGTGACATTTATATGAAGATGAAGATGAAGATGAGGACCACCTGTTTCTGTCTCACATGAGGCTTCCTCCGGGAGCCTCTCCGGTCGACCTGCTGACCCCAGACTCGGAGCACGTGGCCCGGTGGACGTGAACGCTGAAGAGTGATGAGTCTGCGTACTCCCGTCCTGTGTGTTCGGCTCAGGGAGGAAAACCCTGGACGAGTCTCTCCGGCATCACCGGCGAGCCAAAGAAAGTATAACTAATTCCAAACTGGCAGTATAGTGGAATTAAATCTATTCCCCTCCGAAGACGTTCATTAAAACTCCAGAAAACCAGCGATCAGAAGGATTTGGGTTTGGGTAACGACCCCAAACAGAGCGCAGCCGCTATGGGACGATCATCACCTGATAACTGGATCAATACCGGAGCTGATAAAGAGGACGGGTGTAAAACAAATGTCCTTTAATGAAAATAATGAATGAAGGTTTATGGGCTTAAATCTACTACTATAGTAAAACGCGTACTTTATAAACGTAAATAAGTGAATAGTTTGACGTCTCCGGTGATAGGAACCGTTCTTTTGGGAGAAACCCTTCAGAGCGCTCACCGGTGACGGAGCGTCGCTCCGGAGGCGCGTGGGCTCGCCGCTCCGTCACCACGGTGTCGTGCGTGACTAATCACCTGCGGGCCGCAATCACAGATGCTGGCGCTAACAAGCAGAGCGAGGGCGGCGAGGGCGGCGAGAGAAGAGCGGCCGCCGTGAAGGGATGAGGAGGAGGAGGAGGAGGAGGAGGAGGAGGAGGAGGAGGAGGAGGAGGAGGAGGAGGCGGCTCTCGCCACACAGTTTATTTTGTGGTTTTGAGAAAAAAAAGACTTGTGTTGTGTTGCCTCTTCCTCATAAGTGACATGTTTGAGAAAATATTATCCATTTCCGTATTTTTCTAATTTATTTACTATACAAACAAAAAGAACAAACAACAAACCATCGGTCACCCCGGTGCATGCTGGTCCTGAAGCTACCCGCACCTCCAGATAACCACAGGTGCCCAGTGTTACCCAATCAGTGACCCCATCCTAAAACTAAATGTATTTAAACAACAATCATGATGAACTAAACTAAAACTATCATAAGAAAAAAGCTCTTCTAACAAATCAAAATATAACCTATATAAACAATAAATAATCAATATCACTTTACAATGAAACTAAATACAAATGTCAAAATAAATAGCTCCAACAATGAGGAAACGCCGTTTCCTCCGCCTGCACCGATACAAAAGACATCACGTGGCGCCTCGTGGAAGTTTAGCGTGCGCGCTCGTTGCCATGGATACGACGATCGATACGACTCTCGTGTCTTTTTCCAGGTACATGTGACGTCAGCGGCTTATAGCTTAACGTAGAGTCTTAACATATAGCACATATACACACCTGTACAGCACGTTAATTAGCGAGCTTTAGAGATGCCCCTCCCCCTCCCCCTGCGTCCAATCAGCTCTTTGCTCTTAGCCGGCCGCTGCTTTGAGCGAGCGCTATCGATCGGCTCCTCCAGCCCACGGCGGCCAGCGAAGGTCAAACTATTCTCTTTTGGAGTTTTCCCGTGACCAAAGAGGCATTTCGGTAACAATCGTCCGGACCGCGGCGCGGATGAAAGGATTGTGTGCCGCTTCCTTTGGAGGTCTGTAGAAGAAAGAGTCAGCGAGGGAAGGAGGGAAGGAGGGAAGGAGGGAAGGAGGGAGGAGCCCGGGGAGGATTGGGCCCTCTTTGTTCCCCGTCCTGGTCGTCTGGATGCGGATCATAGGCTTTAAGGAGTTAAGACGCCCTTTGAAGATGTTTTCGCTCACCTGGCGCTTTCCCTGCCCTCCTCTGGGTCCGGTTCAATCCCTCCGCTCCATCGCATCGCTCACTCGCTGCTTTTTGGACGCCGTAGAAACCGCCGACACGGACGCCCTGAGATACAGACGGTCGGCTTTGGGCGCAGAATAAAGAAATCAGTCCAATATATAGCAGAAGAGTAGATCAGGAGATGGGGGGGGTCTCTGCAGTGTAAGCTGCACCGAGGCAACTCTTCAGATTTGGCGGCGGTGCCGAGGCCAAAGCCGAGCCCGCCTGTGGTGAAGAGCGGCCATGAGGCGCCTTCATCCTTCTCTTCCTCCTCGCTGCACACCCCCTTCCCGTATGTCTTCCGCTAACCTGCCCAAATTTGCCTCAGAGGGCTTTACCGTCTGTACACGGAGACATCCCTGACCTTTGACCTCACATCGGATCAGGAACAACTGCCAAAAAAGTAAATTTCAGAATCTATTAAAAAATATATAAATACATACAACAAAACATCAGGGCTCACAGATTAATTAGCTGAATCCATGGCAACCTCAAACCTCCTGTTGCGTCCTCCAGCCTCGGACCTCGGCTTGCCGAAACATTGAAATCTGATCTAGAGAAAGTCATTGAACATTCAATATCTGAATTATAATGTTCGTTTGTAATAAAGAACCTTTCTTAATCAGAGACTTAACAAACTAACCAAAAAGCACTTACATCTCAAATTGGCTGCACAAAATCAAACCGTCAGTGGGAGTTTGCGTCATCAGCGGTCACTGATTCACTGATTCATGAGGAACAGAAACATATTGAAAAGGAAAGGCCAAGAACATTATGAGCCTAAACAAGTCATCAGGAACAAAGCAAAGCCTTTAATCAGTCCAATCAGATGCTGCACTTCAGTGTCGGAAGTACGGGAGACAATCATGTCTTCGCTGATGTGGTCTCACACACACACACACACACACACACACACACACACACACGCACACACACAAACACACACACACACACATAGAAAGACCTTTGAAAATCGGAGGAAAAAAACAGTGATGAGATCAGAGCTGTATTGTGTCCTGAACAAATTGCTTTCATTGATTGAGTGTGTGTGTGTGGGTTTGTTTGTTTGTTTGTGTGTGTGTGTGTGTGTGTGTTTGTGTGTGTCTTTAATCTATTGTCGATAACATAGATAATTAAAAGGACGGCTGGCAGCAAGAATCAAATCTAAAACACTGAATCTCATGTGTAATTTCCATTAAACGTTGTGCAAATTAAACAATTAAACGGCTTTAAATTCATATTTACACATCCAGGTGTTTAAGAAAAGCTGTGACTCCTAGAGGTTTGGTTATGTGTCCTAACTTTAACCTAAAGTAACGGGCGGTAACCGTAGTTTCTACTCGAGTGACCACCAGCAGCTTGCATGATGTAACACACACATTATGGGATGGAGCCACAGCCCTTCCTCTGTGTGACCCTCACCTGTCCGGAGCCTGGCTCCAGAACCTCACAGCCCACAGCTCAAAGGATCTGAAGAGAGCTGCGTCCAATCTGGAACCCAGGAGAGCTTTCACTGCAAAAATTCAGCCTAAAAAAAAGGAGAAAAAGGTAATAAAATGAGGGAATATTACTTGAAATAAGCCAAATTATCTGCCAACAGAATAGAACAATTTGACTTGCCAAGATTTCTTAAAACAAGTGAAATGCTCCAACATTAAAACTGCCTTGTAAGAAGAAATATCGTGTCAGTCCAAAAACAAGCATAGATTGCCTTAATGTGAGATATTTCATTTTACTTAGATTTTAATGTTTGCAGTGTTGGAGGCGGAACTAAGAGCGGGCTCGCCGTCACACCTTCACGAGCAAAAGAAAGAGAGAACGACAACACGTCTCCGGAGTGGGCGGCGAGCCGTCTGCCGTCGCCTGTCTGCAGCCGCTCACGTGTTGTTTTGTATTTAGGGTTGACGAGCGCACACAGGTGCGCTTGATTGCAAATGCTGGCGTTTGATTGGCGGTGTCCGCGAGGGCCTCGGAGGAGAGAAGGAGCGAAGAAGACGCGTGTGACCGTTATCCCGCTGTGAGATTTGTTTACGCTGGATTAGGCCGTTATTAGCAGAGCGTGGTGGTCTCAGCATCAAATATAAGCTGCGGGTTACCATGGCGAACGCAGACGCGTGATGATGACTGCCGGCGGCTGATGAGCGGCGGCGAGGCGTCTCCGTTCAGGTGGCGGTGGCTTAGTCAGGACTTTCTCACCGTTAATGAGCAGCGGCCGGGAGCTGCCACTCAGGAGAGGGTGTGTGTGCTCTGATTGGTATCTGTGCACTGAGTGTGTGTGTGTGTGTGTGTGTGTGTGTGTGTGTGTGTGTGTGTGTGTGTGTGTGTGTGTGTGTGTGTGTTATCGGAGGAGTTCTGTTATGAGCCTGAAAGCACCAGGGGCATTCAAGACATGACATTTACGTGCTTCATAATTAACAGTGTGGCCTCGTTGGGTGTGTCTGCCTGTGTGTGTGTGTGTGTGTGTGTGTGTGTGTGTGTGTGTGTGTGTGTGTGTCATGTGCATAATAACTCTGCCTAAAGGTCTCTTTGGGGAACCATCCGGGATGAAGTCGACTCAAACAGCGACTGAGTTTCATAGGATCTCCTGCGCTGACGCTCGCCGCCTCTCTCTCCTTGACACCCGACTGACGGGCGAGCGCCGCGGCGAGGAACCGCCCGAGCGACGGCGAGCGGCTCGTGGAGGAGGGACCTCGCCTCCTGGCCTTCTTCTCGCGTCCCGCGCGACGCTCCGAGGACGCCGCTCACCTTGCGCTCGGATCGAGGCGACAGTAACCCTAGTTACCACTCCGTTGCCCCTGGTTACAGCATCCCTCTGTTCTCTTCCCATGAGGCCTTATACGGGCTGCTGTTGCCATGACACCAAAGTTACCCCCTCCCTACCCCCACTCCCCCCCCCCCCCCAGTACATTCCTCCACAGACTCCCAGCACTGAGGACGTCTCTCTGGGCCGAGAGAATAAATGTTCTCTGAGATGTTCCAGGCGGTTTTGATCCAAAGCCGTCAAACATTCAGCCAACACAAACAAATCGACGATGGATCCTCATGGATCCTTCCGGAAAGGTCTTCTGACGGCTTACGATCAGCCCTCGAAGGCTCGGGATCGCTTTGAGGCGATCACATCTCAACGCGTTGGACGGGTCTTCGGTCCGGCCACGTTCCAAAGAGATCAGAGTTATTGAGACGATGGTCGTCCCACGTTCTCCAGTCAGACCGGTCCAACGTGTCCAACGTGTCCAACGTGTCCAACGCTTTGGTTTACGACCACATGATCCCACAGACATGAGTGGTGAGTGCTGATTCTCAAATGTCTTTCAATAGAATCCTATCGTGATTTAAATCATGTATTAAAATATTGTTGAACTCAGTAATAATAACTCAGATTTTCCCCCAAAATCGAATTATTTTGCAGTGAAGTTTTAATTAAATGAAAAGATGCAACGTCTCCCCGGTCAGGTACATATTTTATGTGAGACCGTGTGGTTATTTCACAAAGAACATTTATTTACGGTTTGGGCCACGGCTCTTCGATGGATCTGAAGCTCGCCGCCCGCCGTGGGAACGTTCCCGGTGCTCCGTGCCTGACGGCCGGAGCCCGGAGCGCCGCCTCGCAGCAGGAGAGGCAGTTACCGTTGTCATCGGCAACTCCTCCCATCCTGTAGCACCCATACGGCACCGGCTGACCCTCATGACGGCGGTACATTGAGCAGCTAATCTCTACTAATCTCTCGTGGTGTGATTTACATTTTGTGTTGATACGTTGTCGCCCCCCCCCCCCCCCCCCACACACACACACACACACACACACACACCTGCATCCATGCGTCACAGCCGCTCCCGTCTCACCGACACGCTGGTGTACCGTCGAGTTAGATCTCTGTTCGGCTCGCAGCTGGCATCTCGTACAACATCTGCGGCGCCGCCGAGAGAGCGGCTGTCAAGCGCCTGATTGTCGCTCGGCGGGTCGAGCCGGGTTCTGATCCCGACCCGGTCCTCTCTGTGTGGGGCTCTGCTTGCCTTTCATTTGTCTCTCCATCACACAGAGGTCACATTTTGAATGAGGTTCTCCCTCATTGTTTGAACAGCGACGAGCGGCTCATTGTGCTCCAATGCATGATGGGATACCGTTCAGTCCCCAGTGACCCTGGACAGGAAGCCGGACCGACGCGTTTACACCTCCACGCCCGGCGGCAGAATCCATCCCGACAGGTTCTCAATCTGTAGAAACGATGCAGTAACCAGGCGCCTCGTCGTCCCAGCGACTCGTCGTTCTAGCGACTCGTCTCTGTGTTTTCTGTTTGAAGCCCAAAACGCGACGCGTTCAGGGCCAGGAGGATGTTTTCATTTCAACAGCAGCTCATGTAAGAGAACATTGAAAATGAGCTGTCGGCGTAAAGGATTGTGTTTCTGTGTGAACGTCTGGGCTGAACACTACCGGAGTGACTGTGTGTGTGTGTGTGTGTGTGTGTGTGTGTGTGTGTGTGTGTGTGTGTGTGTGTGTGTGTGTGTTCCTTGTTAACTGTCTTCCTCATTGCCGCTCGTCCCCTTCAGCCCCTCAGCTCCGCTCACTGACAGAAAATGAACAAAGGAGAAACTTTTTGACTATTCTCTTCCGCTCACTTCTCCTCTTCCTCTTTTATGAGGAGGGTGCGTTCCATGGCGGAGGGGGGAGGGAGGAGGGATGGGGGAGGGGGGGATTTAAAAATCCCCCATGGAAATAAAAAAGGATTTCTTTTTCATTAGTTTGTTCTGTGTGAGGAAGGAGGGAGCGGACAGTTGGACGGTTGGTGGCGTGAAGAAGAAGAAGAAGAAGGAAAGGAGGGAGGGGCGGATGAGGAAGAGAATGAGAGTGAGGGGAGTAAAGGGAAGGAAACACGTCATCGTGTTCTCTGATTCTCTTCGAGTTGAGTCCCTCTCCATCTCTTCACACGTCTCTCCAGCTCTATTCATCCGAGCAGCGAGAAGGCGCTGGTTTGAACGCGGCTCCCTGATGTCTGTGAACGCCTCGCGGCTCGGGCGCCGCTCAGCAGGTGATTCAATTAGTCTCGGCTCACAATGGCAGCCGAATCCACATTATGTGACGGAGTCACTTTGTTGCTGCTATTTATATCCCCGCTGTCAAGTGGGGGGGGAACTGAAAATATGTCACTTGAGTTCCAACGCTTGAAAAAAGTCTTTAATAGACGAATAGAATACGATTAAAATACTTTACAGTCAAATCAATCGGTAACATTACTTACCACTTTTTTCATTTTTTGTATTCTCTTTTCCAACAAGTCCACACTCCACACATCGTCTGCATTCAGACAGGAAAACACATGAATTCAAATGGTTCTACATACCTGCACCGTCTGTTAGCTGCAGTTATTACTACTTTATATATATTGTTTAACAACAATTCGGGCCGCTCTTTATGAACTACCATTACCCCGACGAGAGCATCAGTAGCTGCTTACGGCCGTTTGAGGTCTTCTGCAGTGTTTTTTTGGAGAATATTGACTCTAAATGAAATAGATAAAACATCTTATTTTTTTATCAATTATGGTTTCCAGCCCTTAGCGATGCAACCTCCACCCGTTGGTGGTGCAGCAGCGTATGTGTTGGGGCTAACCCATACAGTGCAGAGCCTAAATCAATGTTAGAATTTCAATTTAAAAATGCCAAACACGAGATGGGTCCCTTGATCACACACTTCACGAGCAACAGGAAGTACGCCAGTCTATGGCGACTCAACAGGAAGTAAATATACAATATATACCATTTTTCCCCCGGACATAAATAAAACTGTAATTGCAACATTTGGGAGACGACAGCGACGTGAGTCCCTGAAAGTCGGAGGCCATACATATTATATCTATGCTCCCTGACTTTACTATCAATATTTGGTCTTAAATGCAAGACGACACTTTGATTACATTACATTACATTACATGTCATTTAGCAGACGCTTTTATCCAAAGCGACTTACAATAAGTGCATTTCAACCTAGAGTACAAACTAAGAACAACAAGAATACAGAAAGTAACATTTCCTCAACATAGTCAAACTACAAAAGTACCATAATAAGAGCTATTTAAGTGCTACCAAAGTGCAAGTCTGTGATTAATCCAGATATAGTCTTTGATGCTCGTCGCCACGCAATGACTCCGCCTCTGCAGCCGCACAATACGGACGGCTCCCATGGCAACCTCGCTCATCTGCCGCCTGATGGCCTTAACGGCAAAGAGGGCCGCCGCGACACTCCGGGGTGACCTTGTTGGGGGCGCCGGCGCTCCATCAGCTGCCATTAACCGCCATCACGCTGCATTAAAAGACACGGCGTCGTGGGCCGTGATGGTTTGAAGCCAATCACGAGCAAAGGAGCATTTTGGGCTGCGAGAGGAACCGTAAATCACCCTCTGTGCAGATGAGGCGCCACCGCCGCCTCTTTAAGGGGGGGGGGACAGGCACCTGAATGCATCCTCCTCACATTCCTGACACACTCCTATTATCTACCATCACCTAGGATTACTCATCATTAGGATAGACCCCCCCCACACACACACACACACACACACACACTTCTTCGTAGCACCCATTGTGTGGTGCGCTGCCGTACTAATATCATTATCTTGTTCAGTCAGCAGGTTGATGATGATGATGATGATGATGATGATGATGATGATGATGATGATGATGATGATGATGATGATGATGATGATTACATATCTTCAGACAGGCAGACTGGCAGACAGACAGACAGACAGACAGACAGGCAGGCGTGGTGATGTCTACTCCGGGGAGCCATCTGTCTCAGAGAGGATCATATCCTTCTCATTAAGGAACATTATGAACCACATCTCTGTTTTTATTACAAATTGGGAGGACGGTGATGCTTTAACTGCACAAACAGTAGCTTGTGAAGTCACACAAACACACACAAACACACACAAACACACACAAACACACACACACTGCATATTCATTTTTTACCATGTGCCTTTCTAGATATTTGAAACAACATGCATGCGGCTGGATGAGAGTCATCAGTTGTGAACGGAGCTCATGAGCCACGTTGCTCTGTCGGGGCGGAGAGGGGACCGGCTCCAGAGGGGACCGGCTCCAGAGGGATGGGCCGACGGGTTCCAGAGGGACCGGCTCCAGGGGGAACCGGCTCCAGAGGGGACCAGCTCCAGAGGGGACCGGCTCCAGAGGGATGGGCTCTAGAGGGAACCGGCTCCAGAGGGGACCGGCTCCAGAGGGGACCGGCTCCAGAGGGATGGGCTCTAGAGGGAACCGGCTCCAGAGGGGACCGGCTCCAGAGGGATGGGCCGACGGGCTCCAGAGGGACCGGCTCCAGGGGGAACCGGCTCCAGAGGGATGGGCTCTAGAGGGAACCGGCTCCAGAGGGAACCGGCTCCAGTGGGACCGGCTCCAGAGGGATCGGCTCCAGAGGGATGGGCTGACGGGTTCCAGAGGGGCTGTTGGGCTCTGGTCATCTTGTCAGGGGCCGCCGGGCAGTTTTGCAGACTACTATTGATATTCACAGGTTTTCATTCATTGTTACTTCATAAAAAACGTTTTTTACCTTTTGAATCTGATATTCCCGTCGATGCAGCGTTCCCTCCAGCAGACGGTTCTTAAGTCTTGGAGTTCGTAAGAATTCATTATCGCAAGAAGAGCTTTTTAAAACCTGAATCCACCGGTGGCCTGCCGCGTCCGAGTTCAGCCTCCATCCAGGGACCATTGTAGCATCCCCTTCTCCTTCTGCCTCTCCCTGTGCTTCCCACAATGCATCTCTCTCCATTGATATCAACATTGTGTTTTTCTCTTCAGGTGTCAGTTAAAGGTCACCGAGTCAGTCGAGTGCGTAACCTCTCAGACCAAATATTGATTTGTTCCATTGCGGTCGAGGTTATGACGCATTGGGCTCAAAATAATAAAAGAAACCAAAGAATCGATCGGTTCGGATTGTCCATGATCACAGCTGTGTGAGTTTATACAAACACTGGGAAACAATGGTCTTCACGTACAGTTTAAAAAACACGCCGTAAGTAGTTCTACGCGACTTCCCGTCTGTACTCGTCTTAGATCAAGTGTTGTCTGTACTGAGCGCCGGTTGTCGTAAAGGTTTTTGGCATCACTTGCTCGGACGGCGGCGCCAGTTGATAACGGCGTGACACTTTAATCGGGTGTCTTGCTCGAGGACACTTCGGCAGAGTCATCGAGACGTCCCCGTCAACCGCAGAGGGAGCGGATTGGTCGGAAAGTAAGGATTTTTTTGACAATGTTTCTTGAGGGGGTCTTAGTGAGATGCCAAGTTGTGTGTGTGTGTTGTGTGTGTGTGTGTGTGTGTGTGTGTGTGTGTGTGTGTGTGTGTGTGTGTGTGTGTGTGTGTGTGTGATCCATGTGGGCTGTAGTGATGGATTGGGAGAAAGGACGAGGGCTGACAGCTCAGTTAGAATCACTCCTGTTCCTCATCTATCAGATGAAACGACTCACTGGAAAACACACACACACACACACACACACACAGGGAAAGATAAGGAATACTTAAACAAGAGGATCGGATGGTGTTAGTGTGGCAGAAGAAGAAGATAAGAAAGCAGGGGAGAAATGACTGAGGGAAAAGGACTCAACGAGAATCCATGAAACGGAGTGTGTGTGTGTGTGTGTGTGTGTGTGTGTGTGCGTGTGTGTGTGTTTTAATGGTGTAAACAGGGAGAAAAATCATTCTGAGCCTGAAAGCAGGGTCAAATCCCCTCTTCTTGTTGCTATGACAACCCGTCATGTAGTGCCCCAAAAATAATGATGAACGGCGAGGAGCAGACGGCGAGGAGAGACCGGAGGCCGGAAAACAAGAGAGAAATAACTTCCCGAGAAACAAACCCCCAAAAAATAATGAAACACAAGCGGAGGCCGGCGTGGCGAAGACGAGGCTCACTCTGTCGTTCCTCCAGCTCGGAGCGGCGAGCAAGAAGACCAGCAGGAGGAAGGAAGCGCTAATTGCTCTTCAGTCTGCGCTGAGAAAAGAGAGTTAGCGCAGTGGGTCAACCGCTATGACCCCCCCCCCCCCACACACACACACACACACACACACACACACACACACACAGCATGCGATCAAGTGCTGTATTAGTGGATATCTTGTGTGGTGAATCCGGACGTCTCCATCACGGGGATGATGTAATCACGTAGTAGTTCACTATCGAAATGCCTTTGGTTCAGTTAATTTTTAATAGCTTTAGAAACCAGAAGAATCTTCATTTCAGTTTATATGTTTACAGACAAATAAAAAATAGTCAACCTTTGATTCTTCTTATTTCACTTGTTCTTTACACAGATTGTACAAAGGCAGTAAAGGAGCCTATGAATATGAGATGTGAGTTTACAGATGATTATCCCTCCTCGTAATTGTGGAGGTTATTTGGCAAATAGCTTTAAAAGTTCCACTCCAGCGAGTATAAACTACGAATATAAACTGTGACCATTACATTACATTACATTACATGTCATTTAGCAGACGCTTTTATCCAAAGCGACTTACAATAAGTGCATTTCAACCTACGAATATAAACTAAGCTACGACTATAAACTAAACTACGAGTATAAACTATTACTATACACTTTGAATATAAACTAAACTATGAGTATAAACTACAACTATAAACTACAAAAATAAAATGAACTATGAGTATAAACTACGACTATAAACTAAACTACGAGTATAAACTATGAATATAAACTAAACTACGAGTATAAACTACGAATATAAACTAAACTACGAGTATAAACTGTGAATATAAACTACAAATATAAACTACGAATATAAACAATAGGGGGTTTATTGATGATCAGTTCGAGGAGTATTTGGCCAGAGGAGATTACAAAGTGAGACTTCAGAGCGAAGGCAGCGGCAGACTTTTTTTATTTGCCGGTGACTTTTTTGACGCCAGTTCATTGCTATGCGAAATACAAATAAAACAAAGGAACTTAAATCGGTTGTGTTAGAGATTTACCAAAGGTGAAATAAAATCAGTGTTCAATCAATCAGGATGGCGTCCCCCCCCCCCCCCCCCCCCCCCTGTGATCTGCGGCGCTACAGAGAGCGTCTCAGGTACGGCGATTGTTCCGTGATTGGCTGAACGAGGAGGATTCCAGTCGCCTGATTTCCCGTCTTTCACAAAAGGAACGATAAAAGAAAAATGCCTGCAAATGCCACGCTGTTTACGACTCCTTCTCTGGGCGTTGTAATGACTCGGCATTACGGGGAAATTAAGCGGGCTTTCATTCAATCTGCCGGATCCGGAGGCAAGATTCGTTTTTGCTCTTTTTTCATATAAATCTGCTCTTCTGTGAGGTGTGTGGTAATTTTTCAATCATTCCTTTATAGTTTAAATCAGACAATCCTCAGCCGATGAGCAGATCTGAATAAATTGCGGCACAGATTTGCATAAGTATATTACACGGTGTGTAAAACCACGCAGCTGCATACCAAGAGGCCGTCGGTGGAAAGAGGGAAAACTTCAGAGAGGGAAGAGAAGAACGACACAGAGACAGACGGCAGCTTCTCTAGACAAGGCCTTCGGTACACAGAACCCACTCTCCGTGTGGGTCCGGGAGTGTGTGTGTGTGTGTGTGTGAGTGTGAGTGAGGTTGAGTGTGATTTCCATAATGCAGTCTTTCCATTGCATGAAGCTAAGTTTGTGTCAAGTACAAAATGAAAAACGAGGAGCGGTAATTCCCCTCCGGACGAAGTTTCGGCCAACGTTTCAGTTTCGGTGACTATCGACTCGACACACTTCCATCCCGTGACACCGTGTGTGTCTTCCTATTTTCTTAGAGATTAGTGGTAAGTAAGTTGATTCGGGAACACGGCATGTCGAAACAATTTCTTTTAGGAAACATATGACATTTCTTGGGAGTATATCAGTTTGCTTTTTTTGTTCTCCGCTTCGGTTAGCTAGCCGGTTAGCTAGCTTAGCAACAATATTAAAAATGCCCTTTTTTTGTAATGGTTTATTTAATAAGGGACAGTGCACATTGATAAAAACATTTCAAAGCAAAGCACTCCGAGACACATTTGTAATTTGTGTGATTGGGCTATATAAACTGGATTGAATTGGATTGAATTTCAGTAAATGTGCCAGGGTTAGCCAAGAGGCTTTTTGTCATTTGTCATCAGCCTCGCTCTGCCTGACGGTTAAAAACGTCACTAAGCATTTCTAAATCTCACTAATAAATAGGGTTTTCCCACTTTTTAAAATATCTGTTAACAAAATCGACATAAATATATAAATCTTCATACATTTCATGTAAATGTATATATGTATATGTGTTACTATAGTTAGTGTATGTGTATCTTTATATATTTATATATGTGTGTGCACATGTACCCTACAGAAAATCTATAAAAATGGTATAAAATGTGTCATGTTTACACTGTTTGTCCTTTGCACAGATTAAATAAATAAGGCGGACGTAACTAGTGAGCGTTGGAGTTGCTAGAACGTGGATTTTGTTGCACCGTCATAAGTTGTGGGAATATAAACCTTGAATGAAAATACTGATGTACCTCAAATTAGTATTCAAGAGCATCATTTGAGCAGATGTCCTTGTAGACTATGACCATTGAACAAATATATCAGCCATTGGATTTTTCTCTGATCTTGCCCTTGTCTTGTTTACACTCCACCGCTGTGTGACTGGCCTCTGACATCATTCGGCCCGATCTGGACGCAGAGTTCAAACGGCTCCCGCTCATCTCCTCCCTGATGCGTTCGAGAACATGTCTTTGAGTCGGGTCATTTCCGTTGTGGCCAGCTAAACAAGGCCGATTCCAACCGATAGAGCAAAGCTCCGGCGTCTCTCTCGCGGGGGACCGGGAAGCTGTCGGCCGTTGCGTCGCCTCCTCTCATTGCCAATTTATAAGGTTAGCGAGGAGAGCGGTTGTCATGGTTGTTGTTGCTTTATTTATAATGAGGTTTTCTTAAAGGAGGTGCAGGGGTGAACTGGCAGCTTGAGGACTGGGCCCTAAGCTAATGGCATGTTCCACGGACGCTCTCCACTAGCACCATGACCCCCGATAATTGCTTGTTTCCCAATGGAGTGGCAGAACACAAACACGTGTGTGTGAGAGGCCATCGTGTGGCACGTTGGACTCTTAGTCGTTAAGGTCAGTGATTATAAAAGCTGTTCTCTTTTTCATGCTTTAGAAAACGGAGTTAGCTAGCTATCTGCCTCGCTCCAGTGGTGTGTGTGTGTGTGTGTGTGTGTGTGTGTGTGTGTGTGTGTGTGTGTTGCTGCATTTCTGGTGTGTTGCTGGAGAATTCCTGCGAGGGTGTAACCAGGCTAGCTGGCTGCACGCTGTAAATTGGGTCACTGCTGAATTAAATACCAGAGTGCCTCGGCTCGCTGCCTCACTGCTGCACCAGAGAGGAGCAGGTTGGAAATAGTCACGGCCTCGCGGTCCTCCGGATAAACGGCCGAGCTCGGGCGGGCGGGGAGAGCGGAGCGAAACACGAGCGATGGCTCTTCAGCGGCCTCAAACAAACGAGGCGGGAAGGTGATGCCGAGCGCTCGTTTCTCGCCCGGCACCGACATCGGAGCGTGAGCTCCGACAAACAACGACGCGGCGGGGGCTAACGGGGAGACGGGCTTGCAGCGAGGCGGAGACGAGCGCGGTCGACTGCCGCGGTGGAGTTCCTGGGGAAGATCGTCTTCTTTTGACAGTCTGCTTCATCTGTTTGGAAAAGCACACCCAGCCTTTTATTCTTCTTCTTCCCGCTCTCGTCTGGAGCGAGAACATTAAGAATAGCAGCAGGAAACAGGAAAGCGGCAGAATAACACAAACAGATTCTCTGTAAGAAACAAAGCAGCGACTTTGAATGCAACCCCCCCCCCCCTCCCCCCCTCCCCCTCTGTGGGGCTTTCCCGTGCGCTCTGCAGTGGTCCCACAGCTCAACCTGCTGCATCCAGTCAGCCACACTCAAGGACAAACACACTTTGAGGGAGAGGAATTAATATTTGATAATCTAGCTCTGCGCCATGCGGTGAGACAGACAGGCAGGCGTTGGAGCAGGATGGAGTGAAAGCCGTGGCCGGCCACGCCCTAAACAAACGCGGACGCTCACTGTGCCTGCGGCTAGGTTTTCTGGCTGGTTGCTGGACTGGTTGTGAAAGGGCTGTGGAGGATTGGTTACAGAGGATAAAGTACGGCCTCCCTGGTCATCGCTCGCAGATTTAGGCAACTCCATCCATGATCTCGACATAAGACCTGACGGCCATGTTCCACCACGTCATTGATCTAGCTAACGGTGCTCAGCTAACGGTATTCGGCCGGGCATCCGGCCTCTCGTCTGTGGGCGATGCGGTCGCTGTGTGCACTTCAACAGACAGAAAGAAAATAAGTCCGAGATCAAGCTGCTCGCAGCAAAGGTCTGTAGATGGTCTCGAGTAACCGGGTCGTGGTTTTTGGAAGGCGTGCCGTACGGTTCCTCTATGTTGGAGAGATGGCCCACGGCTCTACGTGCAACACTCAGCCGCTCACACCAAAACCACCTGGATTAATAGCGCGTTGGGTCATGATGATACAGAATATCAGATGTGTTTTTGATTTTGGGACGAACTGAGCAACAGCCCCTTCAAAAAGTCTTGTCCACACTGATGTAGACGTGGACACAGTGACATCACTGGTGGGCGTGGTCAAACAGAGAACCGTCAACCGGAGAGTTTTGGGCTTGAAACATCGACATTCTGTCTAATTATAATGAAATGTAAAGAAGGAAACAAGACTACAGGTATAATAATAATAATATCATAATCGACAGTGTTAGGGAGTCAACAAGCCGCCGTCTGACTTTCCTCTCGCCCGCATTGAGGGGACGAAGCTCTCCGAACACTCCAGCCGAAGCCCAGCCGTGTTTCACGAGCTCGCCGGTTATCGATGCTTCCCCCAACGGCCCTGAAACGTAACGGGCATTGTGTGTGCGCTGGGCAAAGTGCAGAGGAAGACGGCCAGCGGGGATGCGGCCAAAGGTTGGTGGCGGACTGCGGCGCACGCCGCATTGATTTCACAGCAGCTTGAGAAAGCGCCGGAGGCCGAGATCACACCGAGCGTCTGTGTGCGCTCGGCGGCTGAGCTGTAAATATGAAGATCGAATAGAAATAACAAAGCTTGTCGCAGTCATGGCTCTAAAGGATGAATTTAGAACAAGTAGTATGGAAAGGTACGCTTATTTTCACATCCTCTGGCTTCTTATCCTCCCACAGCGGATGCCTGTAATGCGCTCTCAGAAACCAGAGTGCTATGTTGCAGACCGAGCAACAGCGTGATGCATTTCCGTCTGACAGCACGGGGTTAAATGGTCTGAGTGCCGGGCCCAGACAGCTTTAGAAAGAACCAGTGGGAGGAAGCCCGGTTCTGTTTGACGTTTGCATTGAGGTGGGAGGTCAGAGGAGGGTTCAGAGGAGACGATGAACTGCCCCTGAGAATACTCACCAGACTCACATTATTTGGGCATATGTGATGGAAATGTCACTTAGAGACGTTAAATGTCGAAACACTTACATTTCTTTAAGTATTGATTAAACAGAAACTCTGAATAATTCATTTGAATGATCCGAACTCCGCAAACGGCGAGGAGACCTGACCCAGAAAAGATGCGACATCGTCTTATAGTCAGAATTATTGATGAGCACCTTCCAGTCTTTCGGCATACACAAAGAAGGTTGCTTCCTACTGCTATTTCACAAGTGTGTGTGTATGTGTGTGTGTGCGTGTCTCTCTGCAGATGATGGTAAGCTGTCTCTGGATGAGTTCCAGGCTTTCTTCTCCGACGGCACGCTGAACGAGGAGGAGCTGGAGAAGCTGTTTCACACCATCGACTCCGACAACACCAGGTCAGCACTACCACAGCCCTCTGTGTGTGTGAGTGTGTGTGTGTGTGTGTGTGTGTGTGTGTGTGTGTGTGTGTGTGTGTGTGTGTGTGTGTATGAGAGACAGTTGCACAAAATAAATCTGCATACGGTATGTGCACATGTGTCGAGGTTTCATGTGCTCACTGCACCGTGACTTTGGTTTTTGATCATCTCACTTTCAATTATGAAAAAAAAGAAAGCCTCAGTGTAATATACATATATAAATATATATATCCTGCAGCCAGAACATGTCACATCCCGTTCTGACAGCACTTTTCATTAATAGCCTTTTTTATTAGCCGACTCTTTCAAAATGAAACATTAAGAAAATGAGAGAACAAGAAAAACAAATATTGAGAGGAAAAATGAAGAACGACAATTTATAGTCTTCTTCATAATTGGCCAATCAGCTCAGCCGGCCTGCAATCAGGAGGCGTGTGCTGACACAGCGGGGCCTGCTAATCAAAAGAGGGACGCTGGTAATCCACAACTCCACCTCCCAAACACTGGAAATAAAGAGGTTCTTGCGCTGTCCCGCTTCCTCTCATCCCTCCATCCGTCTCTGTCACTCTCCATTCTGCCAGCTCTCTCTCTCTCTCTCTCTTGTTTTTCGGAGATTTCTTTCAGGCTCTTCTTCGTTTCCATCCTCCGTCCTTCTCTCTAACCCATGCACTCTCTTTTCACATCCCGTCTCCAAGCCTTCATGGCTTCACATCCTCCCTGCACATCTGTATTCCCTTAAAAAATATTATGACGCTTTTGCTTTCTTTACCTTTTGGGAGGAAAGTTCGTCCCAAAAACCTTGCAGGCGTGAAGTTGAGGTCAAAGGTTGAGTTTGAGGACAGGTAGGGGGGTAGGAAAGAGGAAAGGAGCTATTGCAACATCTGGATGGACCATTGTGGATACTACAAACCTGCCACTGTTACCTTCGACAACTTAACGTCCCGGGATGCAGTTTAAACTACGTGTGCCAAAAGTACACAGGGAAACAGATGGCCTTGTGGGTAAAACTATGAGTGGATGTTTATGAAGCCCAGCTGCCACCGGGCTGGACCAGGATTATATTTGGCAGAACTTTGAGCATCTGAGTGAATCTGCTGCTTCACAAATAACCAGCAGCCAGGCTGCCGAACGAGGCTCGTCCAATCAGAACGCAGCATGAGGCCCACAGAGCACGAGCAGAGCAACGTAAACATTTACAACCTTTACTGAGCATTCATATGTCAAAATGCACAGACGGAGTCTCTCCGCCCGTCTCCTCCTCCATTTCCCATCTTCTCTGTCTCCCTTCTTCTCTCCCTCCTTTGTTCCACCCTTTCTCTCTCAACCCGGAGAGTCTTCTGAACGTCAGTGATGATGATGATGATGATGATGATGATGATGATGATGATGATGATGATGATGATGATGATGATGATGATGATGATGATGATGATGATGATGATGATGATGATGATGATGACATATGTATGACGGCATCGGCTCCTGTCAGACTCCTGTTAGAGTTCAACTCTTTGTGTGTGTGAGTGTGTGTGTGTGTGTGTGTGTGTGTTGTGTGTTATTGAGACTACGTGCAGAAAAAGCCTTTCCTCTGTTTCTAACCCTGCTCTTCTCCGTCCTTCCTACTTTCCTTCCTTCCCTCGCTCCCTTCCTTCCTTTCTTGCCCTCCGCTGCTCCTCTGCTGTGATAGTAATGTTGACACTAAGGAACTCTGTGGTGAGTGGACTGACCTCGCACACACACACACACACACACACACACACACACACACACACACACACACACACACACACACTTCCCTGCCGCTGCTCTCATTTTCTATGTTATCTATTATTAAAAAGTAAAGTTGAAATGCAATTATTTTTTCCATAAAACAAATGATATCATCTCAGCCACAATGGGACTAACCACTTATTGTGTGTGTGTGTGTGTGTGTGTGTGTGTGCTTGTGTGTGTGTGCAGACTACTTTGCCAAGCACATGGGCGACTATGAGGGCGTCCTGGCCTCGCTGGAGACCCTCAACCTGTCCATCCTCAAAGCCATGGACTTCACCAAGAAGGTGAGTCACCGTTACCACGGGAACGCAGACGGCTGCTATTTGCTCTTTCCTTTTAATATAGTTGGCTTGTAAACCAACTTCATCTCACTGCACGGGCGAGCAGTACTGTATGTCTTTGTGTGTGTGTGTGTGTGTGTGTGTGTTCACATCCCCTCTCCCGTACCCATGTCCATGTGATAGTTGTGCTTCAGTGTGTGTGTGTAGCACTCACGCTCTGAGTGTCTCTCTATCTCTCTCCAGCAGCTTTGCCTTTATCTCTCTTTCAGCTGCTGCAGGCTATTCAGCAGTACACGCACACGCACACGCACACGCACACGCACACACACACACACACACACATACACACATAACCACAGGATAGTATTTCTCGAATGATCAGCCATTGTTCAATCAATCTGTGGAGAGTCTCTCTTGTGATATTGCTCTATCGGAATCACTCTCTTCTTCTCACTCTCATTCATAAAGCCCTCACACACACACACACACAAACACACACACACACACACACACACACACAGACAAACACATACTATCTTTTCTTTGGGGCTGTGATATCATTACAGTGTCTTTTGCGGTCAGTGTGGAGGAGCTCAGACGGAGCTGTGAGTCAAAAAGACAGAGAGAGAGAGAGAGAGAGAGAGAGAGCAGGGAGGCCAAGGGGACAAACTCTTCCCACTGATTAATAAACTTGTGACTACACAGGTGTCACTGATTACACCAGACAAGATATTCCTTGATGATGAATTAATATCCAAGGAATATTTAACGATCTAATGACAATATTTGACATGTTGAACAGAACGGAGGCGGAGCCTGTGGTGTAAATCTGCAAAGTGTTGCCAAATAAGCGCCTTTGCTTTCCGCTTATGGGCCCGGTCCGTGGACTGAAGGGTCCTGATTCTGACAAAAGATTTAGAGGTTTTTTTATTGGACACATGCTTATTTGATTTCACTGACAGGGAAATGAAATATACATGTATCACCACTTGAAGCCAATTCTTGTTTCTAAGGGTGCCTCTTCAGAGACCGGAGGTCATCTGATGCTCAGTAAAGGTCGAAGTGGACAATCTGAGAGCTAATCTACGAGTAGATATGAGAGCCATGTGCAATACGAATGTTTTAATGTAACTTTACCTCAAACTAGGGGCTCGTTTCTTCATCTTTTCCTCCACCGCACTCTTCATTGTCTTTAACCTATAACTTCCTCTTTTCTGTACGGTACTGCTGGTCTCATTATCCCCCCCCCACTCCCCCATTCCGCCTTGTTCAAAATAGGATAATAGTAATCCCGTATCGTAGACGACGGGTTAATCGATATAAATGCTGCAGTGGAAGAAAGGCGTCAAATCGGTTGTTTAGTTTTTCACACGCACACAAATAAAAAAAGGTCTCAAGATAACATCCGTGTAAAAAAAAACTGGAGAAAATTGAGGCCGATGTGAGGAGGCGGAGTAGGTGGAGCTAAAAGACGGAGCGTGATATTAGCCCGAGCGGAGGGCTGCAGCCTCTCAGCGCACAGCGACAATTGATTAGCTCCCCGCTCACCTCACACACCGAGTGGAGCGGGGGGGCAGGCTTTGTGCTTTACTGTTAACTACCGTACAGAAGTGTGTGTGTGTGTGTGTGCGTGTGTGCGTGTGTGTGTGTGTGTGTGTGTGTGTGTGTGTGTGTGTGCATGTGTGTAGGTGGGGGTTCTTCTTTAAAGCACTTGGCTGGAGGCCAGAGGCGAGCATAAAATGGGTCTCCGGATTATTAAAATGAAATTTATACCCCCGGCAGCATTGGTGCAGAGGCCTTGCCAAATCCATAACTGGATTCAAACAATTACAGCCCGCTCCTGGATTATAATAGATTAAGGTACATACCTGGATAATCATCATCATAATTATTTAGGAACACACAACGCAGGAGCGTAGCCCTTTGGAAAAGGTGTTGTATCTCCAGCTGTGATCCGTGCAGCCGGATGCTGGTACTCGCTCTCCTGAGCCCCCGGAGGGTCGGCCGACGCACCCATAATGAATGTAAACGTGATATTTACATTCGATTCGTGCAGCATTAACCGTTCTGCCTGCGACGGTATTAATTAGCGCACGCCGTCGTTAGCTGCCCGTCTTAAGAGGCTCGGGAGATTCGAGCTGTTCGTAAAGTAATTAGTGGGGATTAATAAACTCAGATGACCTCTGACCTCACATCAGATCAGCCCAGGCATTAGTTGTAATGATCTCCTCGTACGCCAGCAGATATTTCAAAGGCGTGATTATGTTTAGATGGTAGGATTACTGATGGATCAACATGGGCGGTGTGTGTGTTACCTCTCTATGCATTAACACTTTGTTGACTTATTCCCAGTGCAACATGTAAACAATAAATAGACAAATGTGTGCCTTGTTTAGGAGGAAAGATAGATAGATAGATAGATAGATAGATAGATAGATAGATAGATAGATAGATAGATAGATAGATAGATAGATAGATAGATAGATAGATAGATAGATAGATAGATATATAGATAGATAGATACTTTATTAATCCCCAAGGGGAAATTTGTCGTCACAGTAGCAGCACCAATAAACTAAACACGAGAATAAAATATAAAATATAGAAA